>JAESVK010000198.1:584293-598781 GCA_017140935.1 Hamamelis virginiana | reverse complement strand
TGCACACAAATATTATCCAAATGCTCAAAGATTGTATGGGACATACAGCAAAGGAGGAAGCTGTTGAAGCTGGATTTCTTAAGATAGGTAATTGCTTTGGGATTCTTTTGTTATAGTTATCAAAAGCCAATGAATATTTATCCATAGTTTTGTTTTTCTTTTTTATTTTTCCCTCTCTCCTTATTCGTTTTCTGTATATTTTTCAGTGAAAATTTCTTCTTTTGTAATTACTGACTTTGTATTGATTCTCTTTGTAAGTTTTCCTCTTCAAATATCTCTGCTTATCCGTGACTGTAAAAACTGTTGTTTCGTTGTAGCTTTCTATTCTGTTCTTATCAGCTTAACCATTTTTTTTTTCCTGGGTTTCTTTTGTGTATGTTGAAAAATAGAAAAATAAAACAAAATTGAACTTGTGTTATTTATATTTTTTAAAGAACAAGGGCTTGATCTATCTGCTGTTTTGGTGCTGGATGCTGTTAGAATAAAAAAAAACTAGGCTTACATTATCCTCTAGAACTTGATTTAGAGTCATCGCTTATCATTCATCATTGTGGTTTTGAGTGTCTTTCATTTTTTTTTCTTCCAAAATGCTAGTTGAAGTCAAGAATTCCAAAATCCCATAGTATTCATCACTTAACCAAAAAATAAACAGAATCCCCATAAATGAAACATGAAAAGTATAAATGAATTTCATGATAACATTAGTGTGTAATGCGATCAAGTGTTGATATACAATAATAACATTAGTGTTGATCTCGATCAAGTAAAGAATGGCCTAGCTAGCTAGAGCTAGCTAGGATGATCGTTAATTTTATTTCTCATAAGAATTGTACATGAAGTGGACACCCAAATTAAACCATGAGCCAACACCCTCTCCTCTGTCATACTCAGTAAATAGTTTTGCCTCTTTGATTCGTGTTGATCGAGTTTCTTTCGTCCGAACACTGAACTCCAAATTGAGAAATTCAAACCTATGCCATGCATGTGCGCGCATGCCACATATAGGGTTGGACCAAGCTCAGAAGCCCATCCTGGTGAGATTCATGGCTTAATCCCTCACTGGACAAATTGAATTTAAAGAATGATCATACACGCATATGATTCATATTTTGTTCCGTCATCAGTAAATTTAATAAATATTTTTAAGAGAAAAAATGCTAGTTATTTGATAATTAATAAGGATACAGAATTCTTAACAAGTATATTATATTCCCATTAACTAAGATTGACACAACAAAAGTTGGTCCAGCGAGTCTCTTACCGATGTCAATGCATGGGATGGGTTAAAACATCAACCCATTCTGTCCCGTTAGAATTTGGAACGGGAATAATATGACCTTTTTATCCAAAAAAAATTATTGAAGTTCAAAAATATATATATTTTATTTATTTTCTCCAACTCAATGAAAAACCTGTCCCTCTCCACATAATTCTCGTTAGCTGTCTTGCACCATTCCATTTTAAATTGAGATTGAGATAGGTTTGGAATTAAAATGATTTTCATTCGGATGGGTTGTTGACATCCCTACTCTCTCTCTCTCTCTCATTACTTATTTTTTAAAGTTAATAAAGATGATTGGCTCACATGATATGAGTGGACAATGACGGATAAAATAGGTGGGTGAAGTAGTATTTTTCCGTTTTATTGCCTTTAATTTTCTATTTATCCATGAACTGTTTCTTAAATGTATGCCATGCTTAACTACCATACCAATAAAGACGGGTTTTGACCCCAAAAAGGCCCGATTGAAACTTGCGATTTTGGGCAATTTTTGTTTCTGTAATATTTTGATGTTTTAGGCTTTGGATTTGCTTTAAAAGTTGTTTTTGAATTACTTTAGGGTTATTAAGGTAGTTTGTGAAGATATCAGAGTTATTAGAGGTGGGCTGTGGAGGGTTACTGAAATCCCTTGTAATTGCAACAAGATGAGGTCGCAAAATTTGTGTGTTTCCATTCATGATTTTGTAGTATGGCTTGAGGAGCCACCAGTTTGGTTGGAATCCATCCTCATGAAGGCAATGGGAAGGTATTGAAGGCAAGAGAAGCACCCTATCTTGTTACCCAGGAAATTAAAAGCCCTCAAGGCCGGGCCATTAATTAATTAATAAGGTGTTTTTATAATAATGTAATAATGTTGGTTAATTAATGGTAGTAATAATTTCATAAAGATAAGGGCGCATTTCTTATGGTGATTGATGTTTGTTTTTTGGGTCTCAAGTAACAATCAAATCCTCACACAAAGTAACGGCCTGTTTGGGAACTTCGAAAAGTGGGTCTGACCAGTTCTGATCTCTTTCTGTTATATGGTTTTTATGTAATTAAACTAACTTACAATTGGTTTGAAAAAAACTGTGTTTATGCATGCCTTATTTTCTGGACAGGATTGAACTGATTTACAAAAAATATATATTTACCAAACAGTATTAAATAAAAACTAGACAAACTTATCCTCAGTTGACCAGGTTCTTAAGTTTGCCAAACACCCAAAGTTTGTAAAACAAACATTTGAGGGAGAAAAAAAAAAAAGAAAAGAAAGAAAGAATGGAATTTCACATTATATATAGCCGGTTGATAACCGTTTGCTTCATTCATGAATTAAACCATTACCCAAAAGATTAATTAAACTGGATATAACTTTTATGGAAAAGACTTGCTAGTTTACTAGTTAGAATCAAGAAACAAATTAAATATAATTAAAAGAATTAAAATAATACGGAGTACATAAATATCATAAATCCGCGGCGTGATAAATCTCCAAAGCTCAATCTATCACATGATGGAGCAGCCAGTTGGGTCTGGATCATAAACCACTGGATACATGGCATATTGTGGACATGGATTAATATAAGTTGATGAACAACATTGCATTGGAATTGGGTCCTTTTTAGGAGGATCTGGTTTCTCTTCCTTTACTTCTTCCACGCTTACTATGCTTGCATACCCAACCTTCTTCCTCAGCGAGCTCGCCAAGCTAACCGAGTCAATACCATCGCCAGTCACCACTACCTGATCCTTATCCGCTCCTGCTAATTCCACCGATGTCACCCCTATATATCCCATAATCATATGAATCAGCTCAAATTCAACCACAACTTACTTGGTTATTAATACGAATTATATATATATCAATCCCTTTACCCGAGCTAGTTCTCGAAAAGAAAAATGAAATCAAAAGATGATGCATATCATATCTATATATATGCGTACCTTCTGCCACCGCAGCAATCTTCATGGCCTTAGATTTGAAATTGTCGCGCGTCATCTGCACCTTGATAACAATCTTTTGCTGCAATATGTTAAAAGCTAGCTCTGTTTCACTACAATACTAAAAGCCATTTTTGTACTTAAGAAAGCATGAGAAAGTAAAAGGTTTTACCTTCATGTTTTTACAGTGTTCAACCAAAGGCAGAGCTACTTTATAATTATGAAAGGATCGATCTATATGGTCGATCTGAATCTGTGATAATTGAGCTAGATTGAAAACATACTGGGTCTGTTTAATTTATATATGAGAGCTAGCTTTAAGTGTTGGATAATGGGGATCGAGTGAGATTAATTAAGTCCATTAAGTTATCTGTATACTTAATTAATGAGAACTAGAAGCTGCCTTATCAAGACAAAGTCCATCCGATCCTACGTAGTAATGTAAATAGAATCAGTTGGTATAACTTTATTTTTTTTTTGTTTTTTTTTTAGGGAACCTTCTTCCTTTTGTGATTTAATATTTCCATCTCAAATTGACGACTTTAGGGGTGCAGCTAGTATTGTATAAATTAAAGAACATTATTTATGCCAAAATTTAACAATTTGTACGAACCTAGCAACGTGGTAGCTAGCAAATAGCAAATAGAATTCCTCGCCAACAAGCGACAAATCAAAAGTTAAAACATCTAGAATTCCTACCCCTAACTGTGAATTTAGTTAATTAATGCTTATTCTGTGATTCAAATTTTGCTTCCCAAGTATCAAGTTTAACTGCAATATTTTCACGAGGTGTGTGTAAAAGTAGATTCAATTGAATTTCATAATTCTAGTTTTTTTCGTGTCACCAGATGGATTTGGTGGCTGTAGAAGCTGATAAAGAAGAGAAATGGATGAAGCATTATAGCAGTTGTCATAAGATACTGGTAGTGGGTGAGGGAGACTTCTCCTTAATTTGTTGCTTGTTTAAAAATGGGAAACAAAAGAGATTCAGTTGGTCAAAATTTAAATTCAATCACGGTTCAGATTTTCAATACAAGAGATTCAGAATTTAATTTCCTTAAATTTCTTAAATCTCATCAATTTTTTATCAAACAAACAAAATCCGAATTTATTCCATACCAATTAATCTTTTTAAAATTATTTACAAATACTCAATTAATTTTAGAAATGGCAAGCGTAATTCAATTTCACCCTCACAATATTAATACCGAAATTAAGGACTCTTGAGCTTTATTTTATGTTCCCAGCGTTTTCCAAGAAGCTACAGAAAGTACGTATACCTGCCAAGTGCTAAGTGCCAAGTGCCAAGTGCCAAGGCAATTGCATTCACTCGTTCTACGGCGGCTTCTAAAATACAATAATATTTATTAGTCAAGACATGAGTATCCAGCACCTAATGCTCTTGTATATAAACAGGCCCATCAGTTTCTGACACATTCATATATTCTCTCACAAAATTAAAGCTTCCTTTAATTTCCTTTTAATTCTGTAAAACATGAAGGTATAGTAATTAGCTAGCCTCTTTTTTTTTTCCATAGCTAGGGCAGGACACATGTTCATGCTATATATCTTATTATATATATGAAAGTTTTTTCATTAAATCTATTTTGCAATTAGAGCTAGCTAGCTAATAGAGTTTGATGTGAACCTTTTTTAACCTATTAATTGCAGCAAAAAATAGTTATGAAGGTGGAGATGAACAGCGACAGAAGTATCTCCAAGGCTTTGAAGATTGCTGCGATGGTATTTTTCTGTTTGAGAAGTAAGGCGCAGATGAATGGCCAAAAAGGTAGATCCAAGGCCATGAGGCTTGCTGCAGTGGCACATGGTAAATTCTCAGATTTTTACTTCATCTTACTTGAGTTGTTTAAATCATTTGACATGGCAGCTAGCTACACGTACAGATTATTTATGTTGGTGCATTTTTGAAATACACAAAATTAAGCAGAGATTTGATCTTTCTGCCTGCATTTTTGAAATTGAGTTTATATGTTTCTTATGATATTATGGAACAGGTGTGATATCAGTAACAATAGAAGGACCGGACAAGGATCAGCTGGTGGTAGTTGGAGAGGGAGTCGACTCGGTTTATCTGACCAACTTGTTGAGGAAGAAGGTTGGCCATGCAAGCATAGTGAAGGTGGAAGAAGTGAAAGAAGATAAAAAAGATGAGAAGAAGAAAGAAGAGCCAATTCCATTACTGTGTCCGCCATCAAGCTATATTCACTATCCTATTTATGAACCGGTTTATCATCATCAAAACCCAAGTGTCTGCTCTATCATGTGATCCGATTAATTATTACCACCCAGCTTTATGAAATCCATGTAATTCGTTCTTGTTTAATTTAATAAGTTGCTATACGATCAGTGTTTCCCTAGCTAGCTTAAAGTTATACATAGCGAGATATATATATATATATATATATTTTCTGTTACATATATGGAGAGTGAGAATTAGGATCGATGTTCAATTCATGTTATCACGTTGGCTTAAACAACATGCTACTTTGCTTCATTAATATTAATCATGAAATAATATTTAAAAACCTTTGCCCAAAGGAATCAAATATTACAATATATATATATATATATATATATATATATATATATATATATATATATATATATATATATATATATATACTAGTATTGACTCGTGCGATGCGCGGCCTGCGCGATGTGAGGCAACCACAATTAAAATTATGAACAAAAAATTAATTGCGATAGTAATAAAAAGAAAAGAAATTAATGTTTACTCTTTATCGAAGTACAATACATAAAAATCAAATTCATTTTAGGATAAAAACTTATTAAATTAATTAAAAATTCATTAAATATTAATATGATGAAGGTAGAAGAAGAGAAAAAGAAGAAGAAGAAAGAGAAGAAGCAGCAGCAGAACTATAGAAATAGAGAAGAAATCCGTAAATATAGAGATGGAGAGGAAAACTTACGTACATTACTGATGGTGAATGTTAGGCTTGCTGTCACGGCAGGGGAGGCAAAAAAATACTAACGTAAAAATAATTTTAATGGTGGTGAATGCTAGACCTGTTTCTCACGGCAGGCGAGGGAGAGAGAGAGAGGAGGGGCTGCTTGGTTATAATCAGTTTGCATGCATTACGGATGTGGAGTCTCTTATTAGTTTGAAATGAATTCTTATCTTAATTTAAATTATTAGTTTGCATGCATTATCTATGTATTGATTACGGATGTGGTGTCTTTTATAGTTTGAGATCAATTCTTATCTTAATTTAAATTATCATGCAGTTCGTATGCATTATCTATGTATTTGAGATTGTTATAAAATAAAATAAAATATGAACCAATTAGAGAAGAGTAAGAAGAGTGAAATAAGGGGAGAAGAGAATGGGAGAGGGAAGCAATGTAGGAGTGCCACGTAGGACAAACGAACTGCTCTATATATAATAAGATTTCTCCACCTTTAATTAGTGAGGCTTTTTAATAAAATTAGAATGTTGAGTTGTGAAAAAAAGGGTTGGACATATTGAGAGGGAAACCTCTTGTACCGTGTACGTGGTCGCTTGTGAGCTCTCCTTTAATAACTACATAATCACTGCGAAGCTTGAAAATGTTACTCAGACTGTCATTTTAATTTAAGCTTCAATTATCATATTAATTTATTAATTTTTATTATATATATACGTTTGTTTAGCATACCAGCTATATATATATTTACCCACTTCTCCAAACTATGATATGCCATGCCAAGTGTGCAATTAATATAAAATTTGAACCTTTTGTATTTTAAATTTAAAGAATGATCACACGCGCATATGATTCAGATTTTGTTCCGTGATCAGTAAATTTAATAAATCTTTAAGAGAAAAAATGCTAGTTATTTGATAGTAACATATATTAAGAATCGATACAGAATTCTTAAAAAGTATATTGTATTTCCATTAATATTACCTTTTCCAAAATGTGTGACTAGGTATATATATCACATAAATGCAGGATTAATTGGTAATATTTATAATAATGTCACAAATTTTTACTGCCCATAAAATTATTTATAGGATTAATTGGTAAAACTACTGCGCGCATATGTTTGTAAAAATATTAAAAACCATCAACTTTGTTTAATATTTTTTTGTGTAAATTAATCAGCAATTAGAAAGAGAGGGTAGATATAACTACCGATTATACATTCACATTAATAGATAGGATGGAGTTGGCCTCTGTACAGCGGCATCCCCTAGCTAGAGGACGAATATTGGAATTTCATGGGGTCCTTAATTTTAGGTAGGATATGGTCTTTGCCTCTGTACATTGAAAAATTGTCCATATCACTCAAATGAAAAATGGAAAATGGCAAAAAGAAGAAGAAAAGAAGTCAAATTAATTATTGACCATATCACTAAAAACATATTATAAATAGATACGGTAATTTCAAAAAGAATTAAAAAAAGGGAAAAGACTTTGCACACAAGGCAACAAGCAGAGAGCAGAGAGCAGATAGCCGCCCCTGTATGGAATGTTCCTTGAAAGGAAGTGTAAATTAAGGAGCTTCCCCTGCCTACCAAATTCAGTATATTCAAACCCTACGTCCTCCTCATCTGATCCACTAACAATTCAGTCTTTTTGGAAACGCGTTCTGTCAAACGTTGTTTGTTTAACCTATTTCTTTTTGTTTTCTAATCCTTCTCTCTCTCCTTCCTTATATTCCTTTTAAATACCCATTTTAAAATATATTTTTTAAATTTTATATAGCATTAATGATAAAAATATTTCTTCTATTAAGTATTATATATCATTTGTTTATTCATTTTAATTAATTGATTGTCATCTATTCGTTAAATTGTTTGAAATGGTGAGATATATAGAGAATCATTCTACTGGAGTGTATTGTGATGGGTACCCCGCTTTATTATTTCATGGTAATTCTTAATTATATATATATATATATATATATATATATATATATATATATATATATTTTTAACTTTTCATAAAATTATTAGTTATATTTTCAAAAAAATAAAAATAAAAAATAATGATCCAATGTCTTTTCAGTGTTAAAGAGTTATTAGCGAAAAGGAATTATATTTCATCTCTCTCTCTCTATATATATATATATATATATATACTAGTATTGACTCGTGCGATGCGTGGCAACCACAAATAAAATTATGAACATTAAATTAATTTACACAGTAAAAAGTAAACATGAAAAGAAACATGTACTCGTTTATATATGGCATGATGATTGAAGATATACTTGTGATAAATTATTAAAAAGATCACCTCCAAAGTGCATTAATACATAATATGTAGTGCTCATGATGATTGAAGATATACTTGTGTTGTATGTACGTAGTTGTCCAGTTGGTATCTAAATAGGCACTCGTTTATATATGGCATGTCTGGAATAATCTTTGATGTTATAGCCTGAGAAGCATGGAATGATCACTTTCTAATAGCTGGCCAGTTTCCAAGTGCGTAACTTTTTTTTTTTTTAAATATATTTCTTTTCTTTTTATTCTTATAATTTATGCTTTCATGGATTGATTCTTACAAAATTATCCTAACCAACCACGTACTTTCATGCATCAATTCCATGATATGTGCTCTTAAATAAATACCATTGTTTGGCTTTCTAGAATTGCACTGGACAGATGTACTAATTAAAGATAAAGGGACAGCAAATATATCACTTTTCTTAAGGCTTAGCAAATTTTTTCACAAATTGGCAGAAAGTCATCATGAAAAAAAAAAAAATCCCCACATGATGCATGGCAAAGCCATTAAAAGCAAATTCATGAGAAGCATTTTTAAAAAAAATATATTTCTTTTCTTTTTATTCTTATAATTTATGCTTCCATGAATTGATTCTTACAAAATTATCCTAACCAACCACTGGAAAGATGTACTAATTAAAGATAAAGGGATAGCAAATATATCACTTTCCTTAAGGCTTAGCAAATTTTTTCACACATTGGCAGAAAGTCACATGAAAAAAAAAAAATCCCCACGTGATGCATGGCAAAGCCATTAAAAGCAAATCATGAGAATCAAGTTTGGTTTAATACTATTGTTGTATCCATGTCAAGTGTAAAGTAATAAAATTGAAGAGGTGGGAAAGCAAAGCAAGTCAATTGCTAGTGTGAAATTGAAGACAAAAGAAGGAGGATCACTTGTACAACAATTTAGCAACCCATGCCACCACTTGAGCATAGAATAAAATCAATTAATGTGATGAAGTAATATGTGAAGCTTAGCGTAAATGTTATTATATAAAGAGAGAGAAATAAGAAGAAAAGGAAAAAGATTGAGAAAAAGAAGAAGATACCTGGTCCTTGGAAGCAGCAGCAGTAGCGTGGAACAGTTGAGAGAGAGAAAAAGAAATAAAAATACAGTGCAATTCTGTAAAAAATAGAAACAAAATATATATCTTATTATATAGAGAGAGAAAAATAAGAAGAAAAAGAAAAAGATGAAAAAAAAGAAGAAGATACCCGGTCCTTGGAAGGAGCAGCAGTAGTGGTGAGAGGAGACGTGGGGCTACTGGAGAGAGAGAGAGAGAAAGAGAGAGAGAGAGAGAGAGGAGGCGTGGAGAAAGAGAGGAGGGGCCTTCACCTATTATTCTTATAAAATAAATTATGTAAATTCAAAATTGAAATCTTATCTTAATTTAAATTAAAACCAATTGAGAGAAAGAGATAGGAGGTTATTCAATTCTTATCTTATAATATGAGATTTTTATAAAATTAAATAAAATAAAACCAACTAATGAGAATAAAGAAAAGGAGAGAAGCTGGAGAGAGAGAGAGAAGGAGGTTTATCTAAATTCAAAATTGAAATCTTATCTTAATATAAATTAAAAACCAATTGAGAGAGAGAGAGAAATCAACCAATGGAAATTAAGAAAATGAGAGAATTAAGGAGAGACAGCCACATCAGCCTAGCAAACTGCTCTATATATTATATAATATATAGATTTTTAACTTTTCATAACACTGTTTGTCATATTTTCAAAAAGATAAAAAACTATGATCCAATGCTGCTAAAGAGTGATAGGGTAGCTTTTGGGTAGTTGAATCAGTAATTGGCCCCATAACTCATGGACTGGCTTTTGGGTATTTGGATGATCTAACCATACAAAACCCAAGTCCAAAAGCATTAATAGACGAGGCCCAACCATATTAAACAAAAATTAAGACAAAAAAAATATATATATATTCTAACATGTATTAGAGCCACAAAGATCAATCATTTGGGCGTGAGGTCTGCAAAAATGCAACTCATCAATCACATATGAAGAGGAAGTGTTGGTAATTCATATAAGAACTCAACACTGAAACACACATGGAAAAATTAGAAGAAGTGGTTAATATATGTGATTGGACCCAAATTAGTTTTTGGGTGTTCCGTATTTGGAGGATCAATCATAAACAACCCAAGTCCAAAAACAATAGACAAGGCCCAACTACATTAAACAAAAATTACAGGGTGAATGGCAAAGTCGTAAATAGGAGGCTATAACAAGGACAAGGAGGGAAGGGAACCCTTGAGCCCTAGGGGTTACAGAAAACTATGAAAGGCGGCAGTAATGATTAGGGTTTGAAAGCAAGCGAGAAGAGGGTACGTATGTGATGGCCTGAAAAAGGAGCATTAAAGATGAAAATCTCACTCTGTATAATCAAATATATGAATTGATTATACAAATATTTTAAAAAAATTATATTTTGAATCATTTATACCTTTTATTCTAACAACTAAATATATAAATAAATAAATAATATATTTATGACGTCACGGTTCAACCCGGCGGTTCAACCGGTTGAACCGGTTGACCCTTAACCCGGTAACTTTTCCGGTTCGATGAACGGTCCGATTTTTAAAACATTGCTTTTAAATGAGTAATGTTATTTAACCTATCTATTTCATTCGTCTATTTTAATTCATCTTAATTGGTATATATGATGTGAGGTTCACATCTATAAAAGTAATCTTTCTATTTTTTTTTTTTTTTATATTTTTTGGTATAAATAGTTCATGTAAATCATAAATAAAGATGATTAGTTCACATGAGATGGATGCATAATAAAATTCGGGTGAAGTAGCATTTTCCCTTCTAATTTCCTTTTTGTTGTGCTACTTATATCTACAAATTTACCACATTTTGGAAAGCTGTTAGAAATTAACAGGTTTAGTGAATGCCTATCAAGAATGCCTATATATAGTTATTGATATTTTTGTAAAGAAAATGAACAATTTCAAATGAAACATATATGAACAAGCTACTCTGCATGGATCAACAACTTTGACTCACTGTTTAACTTTGAATCGTGTACTTACATTCAAATTCAATCTACTTTTTCTTTTTTTAAAGTGTTTGTTGCAATATATGGCTTGACTTGGGAGGGAGGACTAGAGGACAAGAGGAGACAGCTATTCACAGTTGTTGAGAGGGGAAGAAGAGACCGGTTCAATTCGGAGAGAGAGAGATTGGGCGTGGAAGATCCAGCATATATGTTTCTATTTTTTTAATCTCAATGCTACCCCCGTACCCCTTGTCGACGCCATTAGTGGAAAATATTACACATCAGGAATTACGTCATAATATATGGTTTTATAAAAAAATTTATATATCGAGCTTGAAATTATTCTGTTGAATTTTTTTTTTTTTTTCAACAATAGAATTTTACTCTAATTCCAAATTCTTAATACTAAACAAAAAATGGGTATCAGTGTATATGTGTGTATAGACTAAAGGCCATTGACAATTATTGGGTGGAATTAAAGTTTTTCTCCAAACAGTACTGATCCAAGAATGCAGCTCAAGAAGAGCCGACCTTGGTTTGTGTAACCACGGCCTTCTCTCAAAATTCAATGAATATTCCGTGAATACATTATACCTTGGATTCCTAGATCCGGAAAAACCGGCACCTCTCTCTCTCCCCTGCTTTGTTAAAGCTTGATTCAGAGAAGAGAGATTCTGTCACAAAAGCCGCCTTTGGTTTAATTAATACTGTAAAACATGTAGGTTAGCCTTTTCACTCCTCGGGAATAGCACATTCTTAATTTCCCACGCATATGCATTTTCATTACAAAATGACTTTTGGTATTAGACCAAATTAAGTATATATTAATTCCAGCAAAAATTAGTTGTCGATGTACGGATTTGCGACAAATGCAGATCCAAGGCCATGAAGATTGCTGGCAAGACAAATGGTTAGTACTTATATTTATCCTTTTGCTTTTTTAGAACTGGGATAAGCTAGAGGATATATATAATGGTCTGAAATATTTATTTGTAACAAATATTTTATACATGATTTTGTAAATAAATTTATCTATGCGAATGTAAGAATAAATTCTGAGTTAATGAGAGCTATTTATTTGATTTTTATAATTCAAGGGTATTATTTATTTAATTAGTTTTGAAATAAATCTCATCGAAGCTATAAATTTGTCTGATTATAAATTGATTCAATTAATCTCTACATATAATTTACTCTTTTTTTAGTAGAGTTAATTAAGTCAACTATACAAGTAGATCGAAGACAATCTCGGTGGCTACAATCAAGAGAACATGCAGTAGAATGCTTGCTTAAGCAAACTGTGCAAGTGGTTAAAAATATGAAATTAATATATTTTGGAGAGCATCAATTCCAAACTGTACCATGTTTTGACTCTCTTTAATTTATAATAATAGTTGACTTAATATTTCTTGTCTAATAGTGATCAACGGTGATTATTGATGTACAGAGAGACGATTGTCAAAGGGACTCACTTCATCTACAGTATATTCCCTAAAATCTCGAAAATTTAGCCTTTGAGGGGTTATACCTTGAGACTGCGGCATCCTCAAATTATAATTCAATATCAAATTAATAAGACATAAAAAGGAAAAAAAAAATAAAAAAAAAGAACTTCAGAAGCTGTTCCTAACTTCATGAACAAGGCGACCGAAAACTCCACTGAGTCTGCATGTAATGGTCCTTCAAATTAATTAGGTACCTTCCATTTCCTAAAACTAACCCTCCATCTGAACAAGTACAATTAAGTCTTCTCTGCACCCCGGGTTTGTTAACCCTGATTGTAGTTTTATAGTATTGAAAGACTTGAGACCGGTCTAGCTCCTTGACCTAGCCCATGTGAACATCTACCCACGGTTAGATCAACCCTATTTTCTTCCATTAATAATGCTAATTAGGGGACTTCAAATTTCCAATTCAAGCACTCTGGTACAGAACTGGTGGTAGCTAGGGAAGGATAATCATATATACAATGAATGGAGGTTTTTAATGCATGGACAGTTGACTTGTTCAAACCCCCTTAATAATGTTAACAAGTTGGTATAAAACCTTTTTCCTCAAAATGAATTACATTTCATAGATGCAACTCTGCTAATTAGATAGCCAAAATTGAGGAATTAGCTAGGGCTACATACATACATTAAAAGCACAACTGTGGCAGATATATAGAGCTAGTTTTAATCAACTATAATGACCCCAATGGCCTAATAGTAAGTATATTATATCGCCTTTAGGAAAGAGATCTTAAGTTCGAGCACATGAAGTGCATGGAATACCCATTCATAATAACATTCCTGCTTGATTCGGATGACCATCAAAAGATTAAAAATGATAATAATACTGCATAATAATTATAATTAATTCATTAAGGGTCACACGGTTTGAACAAGACGTACAGACTGGGTTGAACAAAAGGAAGGTTCATTTCAACGAACTTTGCATGCAAATTCAGTGGAGTCTCTTGAGGTGCGAAACTGAATGTGGATGTAAAAAATTTAATTCAAAAGATTAATTAATGATAAATTAATTCAACTTTGAGACAAAACCCTGACAAAATTTGCTACTAACTACAAACAAAACTTCTTAAGTATAAAGGAAGATAAATTAATTGTTTACATCTGAAAATTCCAAAAAAATAAATAAATAAATAAGGATTTAAATTAAAATAAAAATTCTCTACTATATAAAGAGTTAATTAATACTCCGTATTATGTATAAAGCCATGTGCTAGTTCTTTTATTTTCCTTTTTCTTTTCTTATTTTTGGCGGATCGTACCATTCCGAGCCTCATAAGATTCCTCTTTTCTCACATGCAGCTCCCATCTATAAATACATCCAGTGAGTTCCCGGTCTGTCTGTCCATTATCGCAGAGATTGCCAGTACTCGTTTAATATTGTAGAACATGAAGGTAAGAATTTCCACTCTCTGGGGCTGTTAATTGGCCGGGTAATGAGCCAAATTGTTTTGACATTAATTGGCTCCGACCTTAAGCTTTTG
>JAESVK010000198.1:536060-553523 GCA_017140935.1 Hamamelis virginiana | reverse complement strand
ACTTTAAATAGACCCTTACATACATGCATCATTAATTCCTACGCCTTAATACATGAACCACATTACATGAACCATTTTAATTTCTAATACATGAACCAGCCTAAATACTTTGTACTCACAAAATATATTAATTATGAATTACAATTTCCAACATGTATATCTTAATTTGATCCTATAGGACATGCTCCAAAATTTTAAATCATATTGGATTTACCAGAATAGATTTTTTTTTTTTTTTTAAATTGAGGGCTTATTGTTTGGGGAGCGTTATTTATCTTGTCAAAAAAAAAAGCTATGCATCATTATAAGTTATTGCTACAACTATTGCTATAAGAAAGAAAAATTGTGAGATTTCAAAACTACTCATCGGTGATTTTCCAAAACTATCATTATTTTCTTTTTATAGCATACTTGGACTAATTTGTTCTAGCTAGATAGAATATCTTGTTGGTTTAAAAAAATAATCGAATGACCCGTACTACAGATTGATGGGATAGAAATTTTGGATCCTTTATTTTGATTCTTTACATTGTATGTTCATAAATCTGTGGATGACTATAATATCATCTTCTTCTTAATTAGTCATTCCTTCTTTTATGTACATATATATGTTTTGCTCAACAGGAAATTGTGGATGATCCAATCTTCACAACCCGCTGGATGCTACGAACTCTTCAGCGTGATTTGTTGATGCTTGAGAATCAGCTTCCTTTCTTTGTTCTTGAAGAAGTATTTAAGTTAACTAGCTTGCCCAATGAACCATCTCTCATTGACCTTATCCTCAAATTCTTTGATCCTGTACTACCAAGGAAAAGTATAAAAGTACCTAAGGCGAACGAATTAGAAGAAGAATTTGATCATATGCTGGATGTGTTCCGTTCCACTTTCCTTTCATCACTGAAAATTAGTACATCTGAATGGAAGCAACGACACATTACCTCTGCTAACATTCCCCTTGTTGAAGAGAGACAGTTAATTCATTGTGTCACGGAGCTTCAAGATGCAGGTGTTACATTTAAAATGAGAAAGGACCGTGACCTACTAGACATTAAATTTGAACGTGGGGTGCTACAAATTCCTCCTCTATATATAGATGATAACACTGTTCCTCTCTTCCTTAATTTAGTGGCCTTTGAGCAATGTGACCAAGATGCTAAGCCCTTTTTTACCAATTTCTTCATGTTCTTTGATAGCTTAATCAATTCGGGAAAGGATGTTGAGATTCTCCACAAAATGGGTATCATCAATCATGTTTTGGGCAGCAACAAGGATGTGGCCAATCTTTTCCACAGGCTGGGTAGAGAGATTGTTTATGATTTGGATGAATGTTACTTGGCTAAGCAAATGAAGGGAGTTAATGAATATTACAAGGCATACCATGCCACAAAATGGCACGTTTGGTGGACAAAGTTGAAACGTGATTATTTCAGTAGTCCATGGACATTTCTCTCACTTCTTGCTGCCATTGCCCTTTTGTTACTCACTGCCGCCCAGACAGCTTATTCCGCGGCTGCTTATTATAAGCACAAATAGTAAGAGTGTGATATGTAGCGGCTACGGCGCGCCATGACTATTATATATTGTTGTGTGTAAGATGATTCAAGGGAATATTTTCTGTATCATTTCATTTCACCTGAGCATCAGACAACATCCATTGGTGCCGCATATAAGTTAAAAACTGAATGTGAAAAAATGGTGATATTTTGAATAATAAGAAGATCGAACTCAGAGTTTTTCATAATGACATTTTTCAGAAACCAACTTTTAGAGCATTGTGATTTTTGGCAGACATGACATGCGCGCATAAGACAGGTATCTAATTTAACAATTGATTTTTTAAAACTTATTTAGCAATTGACCCTATAAAAATCGCCTAATGAAAAGAAGCATCAAATTAATGCAACTTATAAATTACTTTTAATGAGGGTCTTGGAGTCCAAATCTAGTTGTTATCAGAAAGATCAATGTGAGGCCTATTTTATTTGAGCCCATTAATTTGTCTGAGTTTAGACCCAATGTATTAAAACTATAATGAAATTATTAAGTCCAAACAATTTAAGTCTGGCATGTGGGAAGCTTTAGTGGAAAGATATGCATGGAAACTCAATAATACTACAATAGACCAATTAAAGAAATTATTAGGTCTTAGACAAACTTCTTTGATGGGAGAAATTAGAGAGTATTGGAAAGGAGACGGACATTGTTTCAAATACAATAGACCAATTAATGTTAACATTCCCAAATAATAATAATCCAAACTTTTTTGTTCATTATAATATTATATATCAAGGAGAGAGGTTATTGGGATTGGAAGTTGGAACCCCTTCTCCAAACATTCCACAACTTGGTATAGAGAGCCCATGGTTAATTGGGAAGTTCAAGCCCTAAAACAAAACCTACCAATTAAGTTTGTTTGTACAGGGGACGCCTCTAGCTCCCACTTCCACTGCCTTGACCCAATCTCTTTAGGAAATAGGACGCATGGCCTTGATCCACTTATATTTCAAAACTATTTAACCAACCCAACCCCCCCCCCCCCCAAAAAAAAAAGAAAAAAAAAAATGAAAATTTTATTAAAAAGTTAATGAATTCGCGAGGCTACTGCAGATGACAAAGGATCATATAGCTAGGAATTAAAGGTTAGTTCGAGTCACCACTCTCTCACTTATCAGATGTATGGATTTATGAGGCATAGGATACCCTAATTTTGGTTATAAATAAATAATAAGTTCATAGATAACCCGGTAAACCCAATACAACAAACCAGTCCATTGGTTTCTTTTTTTTTTGTTCCTTTTACATATATGATAGAACCAAAAGTACAGGCAACAATGAAAATAATTGGAGGACCACCAATTTGATCGTTCAAATGACGGTCCATTTCACATGCTAGTCTTACTCTTTTAAAGTAACTATCAAAATTTCTTAATAAAAAGATGGCATTGAGAACCCAAATACTTGAAAAAGAATGAAAATTAAAAATTAATAAAAACTTCATTTTCTTTTAGATTGCGCACTGAGATATTGTTGGGATAAAAGAAAGAAAATTATTGGAAATATACAAAATCCAATTTTCATCTCTTTTGATTTCTGTGAAACCAAGCAGGGCTGTGAACATTTGGATATATTAATTATTTAATTAATTACGAAGATTGAATGTGGACATATTATTTTCCGTCCAAATTAAACTGTTTCTTGTATGGAAATCTTATGTTTACTCGAGCGTCAAACATAGTACTCAATTGGAATATATTCCCCAAAAAGAACGATAAATTACAACTGTTTCCGGATAAAAGTTTCCAAAAAGTAATCAAGTTCTCTAAGGAGAAAAGGAGAGAGAGAGTCTCATTAATCAAACTAGGAACAATGAGTGTAGTTCACTAGTCCTGAGGGTCGAATAAGGTTAATGTGGCGTGCTTCTTTGGAACTTAATGCAATGATTAATTTGGTGCCTAATCAAGTGATTATAGCATGAATAAGCAGTCTTATGTGGTGTTTGATGATGATGCATGCATGGAATTTCAAGCCAGTCCACTCAATTATAGATAACATAGGTAGCCAAAAGTAAAGACATCCACCACCATTCCAACTTTGATTTGCAACCACCATTCCAACTTTGAATTGCAAGTTTATACGTTACAATGAACCAATTGTACGTCTTCATCAGTGTTTCTTTTTTCCGAAAAGTCATTTTCAGTTACTATTGTTAGATTATCTGCTAGCTAGCTAGCTACTGATAATCAATATATATATATATATATTAATTAAGAAAACGAACGACCTAGAGTATTATAATTGGGACCGTCTTTGGCATGTTTCGGTGATTAAAGGATTAGGAATGCTGATCCATCAGTAGGTAAACTAAGAAACCAGACAAATTATATTAATCCTTAGTAGTGTAGTCTAGATCAGCTGATTATTTTTCTGTGTCATTTTTTTTTTCCAAGGGGGAAAAATATGGTCAGGATCAATGATCCCAGAAGCCAAAGAAAGGAAATTAATCCTTTATATATCCTAGCTATGAAATTGATGTAGAACATGTTCAAGAGGAGCTTTCGGTTACTATTCTGCTCCATCAAAAAATACTCACAAAAATTGCATTAATCCTAATTACTTTGTGAGCTGTTCATTACATTCTTTGAATGCGAATAAGAAAGTCTCAAGTGTCCCAAAATTTTAACCTAAATATGGAGCTAGAGTAAAGGTGCATGAGTCTCATATAAATGATAAATGTGAGGTTGCATCTTCAATTTTAATGCTTAATTAAAGATCAATGTTTCAAAATTAAGTTTCATAGACTAGACTCTCCCTTATTTAAAATAACATATTAATGCAAAAATATATATGGTATGGTTGAACAAACCTAGTCTCCTGTTTCCTTTGAGTGTGACCCTCTCCATATACAAAATAGAATCATGCCTTACCCCACCATTCAAATCTTGTCTTTTTATTTTTCCCTTAGCCAAATCCAGGCATTGATTATGGACAAATAAAAAAATTTGCATTTATATTTTGTTTACTAGTGGGGAAAGAGTGTGCAAGTAAACCAATTTGAAGAGCGCCGTCCTTCGGCTAAGATTGACCCAACTCAAGCTGAACTCAAAATTTAGATGTGGCCTACTTCGTCGATTATTAGTCTTTTTAGACACTTAATTAGCTAAGTTAGAAGACTTAGAACATTATTGATTAAGAATAAGTAGTGGATGAGTTTTAGGAAGTACAAGATCGAAATAAAGTGTTTAGGAAGGCAGAATGACTTTCTTTACCTTCAAACGGTAATAACTTGAATGCGCATATCAAATTTTTACGAGCCACTCTGATATAGAAAGTTCAAATAACTCTAATCTAAAATTAGATCAAACACTCTAAAAAACCAAATCAAATAAACCCAAATGAAATTAAATCTATCCAATTCTCAATATGCACCGGAAAATTAACTCGCACTCCAAATAACCCTAATCTTAGCTAGCTAGGGCAACAGCTGTAGACATATTATGGTTTCTACCCTATGTTTCCCACTAAGTTTACTAGAGGAAATCTTGTGTAGGGAACCTCACATGATTGCCTATGGTTATAGTTGTAATCAGTGATCACCTCTCCTTCCCAACATAGGGGTGAGGTTTGGCTGCTTGTCATGTATGGTGCGGATTTTTTTTTATTTGGCCTTTTGGCCAACGTAAATCAGGTGTTTTGAAAAACTGACTGTTGGATTGAATATTATTCTTATGTACTACAGGCATGTCAAAAATCACAGTGATCTGACGGTCGATTTATGAGATACAGACTGTGGAAAATTTTAACAGTTTGTATACAGTATAAAAAACTGTTAAATTTTCCATAGTCTGTATCTCATAAATCGACCATCAGATCACTGTGATTTTTGGCATGCCTGTAGTACATAGGAATACTATTCAATCCAACGGTCAGTTTTTCAAAACACCTGATTTACGTTGGCCAAAAGACCAAATAAAAAAAAATCCGCACCATACATGACAAGCAGCCAAACCAAGCTCCCTAACATAGATTGTTATTATTATTTTTCATGTAATGAAGGGATTTCTTGCAAGTTGCAACTTTAGAAATGCTTAAAGGATTCCTACCGACATGTCCCACTTTCAGATACCTTTCTTGTCCACCCAAACACCCTCCAATCAAAATATATATATTCCATACATATAATATTGGGAAAGGAAACAAACGAACCCAAGATTCCAATCCTTCCTAATCGATCAATGCTCCCACGACAATCATATCTCTCTCTCTCTCTCTCTCTCTCTCTTACACTCTAAATATATTATATAGTATTGTTTTAATAATTATTGGAAATTTTAATATTATACTAGATTGAGTAGATATATGGGTAACCATATAGGTACTTTGGATGGCCACTTGATCTTAACCCTTGATCTGTTTCAAAAAGACTTTTAAAAGAATGCATGTTTGTGGGTGTGTTTCATCCCATTAATTTTGTTCTTTTACACAGCACACACTTTAATGTTTGTTGAAAGCTATTAGCTTACATGTCCTTTTCTTTCATCCTGTTTCTCCTTTTGAATAAAATGACCAATTTAACTTTCACTATTACCAGGAAGGTAAGAAAAACATCACAACCCACTTTCAACTTAATGCAAGATTTTCAAAATCCAAAGCATCCTTTAATTAGATGTGGTAAAACCCTTTCACCAAATGCCCAAAAAGGAAAAAACTGTAGTTGTCCTCACCAACTTTTTAGACAAAAGTTCAATTAATTGAAAATTTATGCTTTTTAAATATTGTCCTGATATCACATATATAACGCATTTGTTTATTAATTAATTGATATGATAATTAATGTGGTATATTATTTTAAGTATAGATTCTCTGTTTGAATTTTTCCATACTTAGATTTGTTTGGGTGTTTATGATCATGATGCATTATCTAAAGTAAGTAATGAATTATGTATTTGGATGATGTGACATAATCCAAGATATTCAAGCAAATTTGGGTAGAGAAAAATCCAAACTCATGTTATTTTGTCGTATTTATAATATCACATTATCTTTTTACATTTGACAACTTTTTATCAAGCAATAGAGATCAAGATGATAAAAGGATGGAATGATGGGTATACCATTACTCACAATAATTTACGTTATATTGTATTTTAGAAATGAGTGAGATAGCTTATGAGTTAGTATAAAGAAAAGGGTAAAAGGACCAAAAATAATAATATAACTAGAATTCAAGATAGTTTTGTTAAATATACAAGAATAGATACTTTGCTTCAAAGCACCAAAACTCTAAAATTCTTTTTCCTTTCAAAGCATTCATATTTTATATATACACACGCGCGCGTGTGAAAATTATCACATGCATGCATACGTCATAGATGAAAGTTTATCTACAATGCAAATCATTGTTGTTGATCATACTCACATAATCAAACACAATAAGAACAGCGAAAATTTATTTGTAATACAAATCATTGCCGTTAATTATACCTTAGATAATCAAACACAAGAATTATATACACATAACCGTTTATGACTTAGGCTTGAATAGATTGATATATACATGTTTTTTTTTTTTTTTTTCATTTTTTATTTGTAATATGTGCTTAGCATAGAGAAGCCATTTTTAAGTCTTTTTTGCATTAATTTTTAATTTTTCCTTGTTGTAATTTAGGACAGCAAATCAATCAAGATATTCCCGATAATCTTGCACCAAGCTTGATAATAAATGAGTCAAACTCAAACAAATCAAAACTCAGCTCGAATTTAAATAATCAAATTTTAGATCAAGTCAAATTTGAACAACCCAAAACTCAAGTCAGCTTATTTTTTATCCCATGCCTAATTATATATGTATGTTCAAACAAAATAATTATACATACATGATCACTAATAAAGATCATACATGCATTAAATAAATATAAAAGGAAAGCACTTTCGTGTTAAATTTGGCACAAACTTTTCCTTACTATTATAAGTATATAGGCACACATGTTCATACGTGCATTAATAAATATAAACAATTAATGAAAAACAAAACAAAACAAAACTACCTCAATAAATAAACTCCCTCACACCCCACCCTTCTGAAGTGCAGTGTAAGCCAACCTATCACCAAATAAACACCTTCGCTCTCTCTCTCTCTGAACCTCTGCAACTTCATCATCAATGGCGTAAAAGCAATACCACAAAATTATTGCGTGCCCGAAACCTAGAAACACGTGAATCAATCGTCTTGTTTAATAGCAGTTGAAGATTCTTGATCACTCAGATAGAGAGAGAGAGTGTGCGTCTGTGTGTGTGTTTTTTGTTGATTGTCCATGTTTATGAAGATTGAATTGAGTGGAATTAGTAAACCTGGGAAAGTCCGGAGAGTTGTTGGACGGCATCTTCGACTGTTTCCATGAAATCACGGCGGCTCTCGCTTTCGCTAGGATGAGCGATTCCGCTTACAGAGTCGAAACGACATCGCGACTTGCTCAATGGAGAATCGAGAATTTGGCTTCTTGCACTTACCGCAAATCCGATCCTTTCAAGATCGGAAAATGGAATTGGTGAGAATTTTTCCATTCCATTATCATTTCTCAATCACTGTTTCTCAATCACTGTTTCGCAATCATACATACATATATAGAGAGTGAGTGTGTGAGTGAAAGATATTAGCTTAAGTTCTTTTAGGAAGATCAGTACATATTCGATCATCTGCAATATTAGAATGAAATTTTTTCCCCCCTGTTTGGTGGTTGAGAAATTTGAGGAAAAGGAAAAAAAAAATCCCCTGTTTTTTCCCCCTTTTCCCCTTAAGTAAGGAGACAGTGAATATCTAAATTTGTCATTTGAACTGAAGGCATTTATTAATGGAGAAGAATTGGTGATATCATCATCATAGTCATCTCTCAATAAATGTTTCGTAATCACATATAGAAACAGATTAGTTTAAGTTTATGTCAGGAAGATAAATACGTGATACTCATAGCAAAGTTAGAGTGAAACCGTTTCCCCTCTGTTTGGTTGTTGAGAAATTTATGAAAAGAAAAGAAAATTTTCCCTGTTTTTTATTTTTCCCTTTCCTGAAGGAGACTGTGAAATTCTAACTTTGTTTTTTGAATTGAAGGCATTTAGCAATAGAGAAGAATCGGGGATTGTACATTAAATTATACCCGGAGGTATCGAATTTAACTAGAGACAACCCTCCTATTGCTTCTTTCACTATTCGAGTGGTCTGTTTAGTGGGCGGTCGCAAAGCTCTGATTCACCCAGGTATTTGGAATTTTCTGTATTCTTTCTCGAGAAAGTGGATTTGTTCTTTCCCAGCTCTTAGCTCGATTTGATACTGTTCTACCAACCCACAATAAATTTCAAAGATTAATAAATCAGAAACCTGAGAACACGGATTATCCAAATCATATATTTTGAATTATAGACTTAGTCTTGGACTTGTGAACTACAAGCATACACTCAACCATGATCTAAGAAGCATATATACGAAGATACAGCATGGTTAGGACCTTATACAAAGATGCTGACATTAATAAGATATATACTTTTATTATATTGTATCATGTAGCATCATATATATCATTGAAAACACATCCCATTGTATCATTTTTGCAAATCTTAGTTGAATTGTTCATAGAGAAAATTGGACAGAAAAGTAAAGGAAGAAGAAGAAGAATAAAAAGGAGGTGCTAAAGAGAGAGGTGTTGCGTCATGTTAGAGGCATGTCGAAGGGTATTCATCGGATAAGTGTCCGACACTGCCACGGCACCTCCAAGAAAGTGTCATTGCTTCTTCAAAAGATTGGATGAATGTGTTCTCGTACGCTGAAACAAACATTTGTGCTTAGAAAATGAATTATTTTGAGTTAAATTCTTGTTTATGCAGTAGAGGGTTTAGAGTTCTACAAATGAGGGGGAAAAAATTCAATTTTTCTTCTTTTATCTTCATAATATCCTGTTTTTTCTTATGGTCTTGATGACATGAATATGATAATCAAGTTGAGTTGCTTTATTTTTTTTTAGAAATTAAAATAAATAAATAAATAAGATTGTTTGATTGATTTAATTTCTGCATACATACATGCAGAGATAACAGACAAGCAGCTCAAGACTAACGAAGATTTTGTTTGGGCAATTGAGGTTCCATTAGCTGGGAAATTCATCATCGACGTTGAATTCCTTGATTTGAAGATTGCTTCAAACGTATGCATCTCTCTGCCATCTTTATCACGCTTTTTTTTATCTTGATTGGATGGACTGTTTCATTCAGGCTTTGTTTGGATTTCAGAAAGTTTGAGAGAGAGGAAAGAAAAATGCTAAAAAAATATTTAATCACGGATTCCTTTCTTAAACAATTTTAGTCATTTCCCTTTCCTTTTCCCTTGATGTTTCCAAGATCCAAACAGATGCTTGGATTTATGGGGAGTCAAATGCTGACGAAACATAAATGATTGGAACTGTAAGTGTGCAAACAAGAGTGTTCTTACAACCATACCTATTCTAACATATATACTGCTTGATTTAAAACATAGGGTGGAGAACCTAGCTCCATCTGGGCTGAAGGATTCACTGAAAAACAGTCGAATGCGACAGCTCTTGCATCCCTTGGTCGAATGTTATCAGAAAGCATCCACACCGATATCTTAATCAATGCTTCTGATGGAAGCATTGGAGCCCATCGTGCCATTCTTGCTACAAGATCACCTGTCTTTCGCAGCATGTTTTCTCATAACCTGAAAGAGAAAGAACTATCTACCATAAACATCTCCGACATGTCAATTGAAGCTTGCCAGGCTTTTCTCAATTACATTTATGGGAACATCCAACACGATGAATTTCTGACTCACCGACTGGCACTTCTCCGTGCAGCTGATAAGTATGACATCTCCGACTTGAAAGAGGCATGCCATGAGAGTCTTCTAGAAGATATCGATGCTAAGAATGTCCTCGAGAGACTCCAAAATGCATCTCTATATCAATTGCCAAGACTGAAGACCAGCTGCATGTGGTATCTTGTGAAGTTCGGTAAGATATTTGACATTCGAGATGAGTTCAATGCCTTTCTGCAAAGTGCAGACAGGGAGCTGATAGCTGAAATCTTCCATGAGGTTCTCAATGCCTGGAAAGGTTTCTGAAACTCTCCTTACAAAAGAAAAGGGGGAAAAAAGTGTGTCTAAGTTAGATGTATTTTTTTTATTTCCATGCAAATGGGTTGGTAGAAAATTGTGATGTGCAGGATTGTGACAATGAAGATAATTCTTTTGTTCAGATGTAATTTGTTTATGTCTTCACGTACATATGTATATTGGTTGTAATGGAAGACACTGTATTATTTATGAATACATGGTGATTTAGATGAAATGTGAATGATATGATACGTAAATTTTAGATTTTAAGGAGATAACTTTACTCAAATTAACTCTGTTGGTGCTTTGTTAAGGATAATTTGTATTTAAATGTGCACAACCCATTTATTTCTTATCTGAAAACTTGCTGATTCGTACTGAAAATCTAAGATGCAATTAATGCTAAACTAAATCTGGTTTATGATTGACAATTCAATCAACATATGCTCATTTTCCCAACAGTTGAAACTAAAGAACCAGATTCTAAGTTCACTCAAAGTTCTTGAAACTCTTCTTTTACGCATAAATTTGACAAGTGAATCCAACAAAGATAAAGTTGAAATCAATGTTTAGTTGATTTAGCCTTATAAAAGCGGCTAAATTCTGCCTTCAGGGTTGAACTGATGCAAGAGCAAACAAAATCACACAATATGCTGATTTAAGTCATGTAAAACTGCCATAACTTTCTGTTCTCCATATTGGCAAATGGTGAAAGCAGTAGACCTTCATTAACTGAAAAATGTTCAGTTCCAGAGGATCTTCCATCTTCATATTGGCCAGGCGTCCAATCTTTAAGCAATACATGGAGTATCTTAATAACAAAGAACTAGATTAAGTAAGCCTCTGTTTGGAACTCGGAAAAGGATAAGAGCCAAAAAGCTTTAGAAAATAGAAATTAAGGATTTAGCTTCTAATCAAATTTTGGCATTTTTGTATCCTTTTCCTTGTTCTTTCTAAGGTCCAAACATAACCTAAAGAAATTGCAATGGTCAACTGCATTAATAGACCATCTAAAGAGTGTGCAAACCAAAAAACAAAAAAAAAATGCTGAAGAAGAAGAGGAAGTCCCATGGCCATGTAAAGGAAAATTTAATCGGCAGCAGGTAAGACAATCAGCATTACCATAATAAAAACAGAGAATTACACAAGTCAAAAATCAGAAATGTGGGTAATTAAATGTAATTCCTAATCAAAACATGTCGACTCTTGCGGGGCCCTTTTCTGCTGGTAATTATATTATTTCTGATATTTTGATCTGGATTTTTAAAATTATTTTCACCCCCAATTAAGGATCAGGGTTTCAAAGTAAAGCATGTATTAGTCAAAATTTTCTGAAAAAAATTTATGGAAATATCATTGAATTCTTGATCTAGATGAATGAAAGATTTGTCTCACATCGGTTTCTCACACCGCTCAAGTTTGGTTAATAACTTCTGGAGACTATATATATATATATATAATTTGACAACGAAAATAAGCAAGATAGAAAAAACATGTCCTCGACCTAAAAGAAGGAAAACTATGTCACACCATAAAATTCATTTTGTTCATATATTAGAACCTCACCTGGGCAACTTCAATGACTCTGGACTGGTCTGAGTTGCTCTCTCTCTCTCTCTCTCTCTCTCTCTCTATATATATATATATATATTGATGTTGTTGAAGGATGAAATCCCAGCGAAGGGTAAAGGATTATTGGCTCTAGCTCACTATCTTCTTCAACCTCGCCTCATTCTACTTTGGTCATTTTGACTTGTGGAGGGAATATGGAGGTACTTGAGAGAATATAGAGGGAATATTATTAGGATCCCATCTCCACATCAATGGTGGTACGTACCTTAATAGGAAAATATCTTATACTATGTACAAGGAAGACCACCAACGTTTCTCTCAGGCTCAAGCACAAACACTTTCACAAGTGCGTTGATATTTATTTATTAAAATTATTCTTTATAGGTTGCTTGAATTCCTGATCTCCTTTTAAAGGCCGATTGGTGTATTCTTAATTTTTAAGAGAATTCTTGAGTTCGAGCATAATGAAATACATCAATACTTAGTGGTTCATGTATATCCTTTCATGGGCTGAGATTCTAGATTTTATTCTTCATGAACGAGAATATATTAATTTATTTGTTGCTCTCCTTTTTCGCTAATAATAAATTATATTGCTTGGAAAAACAAAACTACGTTAATACTCATTTATAAGAATTAAATTAAAAATGATTGGAATATGAGTAAGTTTCTATCATAAAGACATAAAGGATGCAAGATCGAGACAAACATCCAAACCCCTCACAGTAAGGTTATTTACAAGGCCCTTTTTGATTGAACCAGGTCATTAGCATGCTAGCTAGCTGCTCTCCTCACATGGAGTATCCAAGGGCCTATCCTCAAATGGAGTAACATGATTGTGAGATCATATGGTGCCAATCTAGTTGGGAGTCCTATTTTCTTCTTTAATATCAATTTCTATTTTTTTGAAAAATAATAATAATAATAATCCTCAAATGGAGTATCCAATGACCAAATTTCCGTGGCATGAACATGGATTCTTCTTCTTTTATCACTTGTAGTCATAGAGATAGGTCAGCCCAGGCTTCAATTAGCCTATTGGGCAAATTGGGCCAGCTTATCATTGCCTTTAGGCAGGACTTGGCTTTGTTATGGGAAGCGGATATTCCAACCCCATGGAACTCTATGCCCACCCCTATTCTAAGTACACCCTAATAAATAAATTCCATCATTTTCCTAAAATAATCTCAATCTCAAATAAGTTTGAATATAAGTTTTATCCTCACCCCAATCACAAATAATGCCTCTCTCGTCTCCCCTCGTCTCTCTCTCTCACGCCGACCACCCTCTCTCCTCTCTTTATTTCTCACATCGGCCGACCATCTCCCTCTCTCTCTCACCTCCCTCTCTTGCTCATAAGTTTTTCAAAATCATGTGTTGTTAGATTACGCAAAACCTAACAATTTGTAATTGTTGCGTAGAAGACGACCTAACAATCTAGGAATATTAAGTTACATCAAACCTAACAAAATCGATTTGTTAAGTTAGTTTTAACCTAACACATAATAAACGTTTTTCTTGAATTGTTGCATTGATTGCCACCAAACATTCTCATACAAATAAGGAAGATGGAAATGATTTAACCAAATAGAAGGAAAATGAGTAATGGTGCATATGAATGGGGATAGTTGGGGTGAACTTAGTATTTCAGTTGGGATATGTTAGGCATTTTATATTTGTACTTGTTTTAAATAATAAAATCATTTAAGAGCATTTTTAGAAACATAAAAATTAGGATTGGCTTAGAGTTACTCGGGGTTTCAATTTCCATCCCCTTGTTATGAGATCAAACAAAGTTTAGGATGGGCTTGACCTACCTCGAGCAAGCCTAAAGTATCCAACCCGTACCAAATGGAAATGATTTTCTCTCTTATTAGCAAAATGAAATAAATCTATCCCTATTTTAAGACTTAATATGAATAAATGGATATTGATGTATTTTTATATACTCAAATTAAAAACATTTTTTCTAAAAATGAAAATACATATTATCATATCAATTTACCATCAACAAATGAAAAAAAAAATCGTACGAATTAGAATACTGCCATTGGGGCTGTTTGGGAATTCCCTAGAATGGATCAAGCCGAGCCCGTTTGCAAAATGATATCTAGAAGGGACAAAAACATTTTGACGATCTCGATCATTTTTTTTTTCTTTCTCTTTCGATCCTCATTAATATTAACAAATAAATATTCATATATTTTTTGTGTTTAAATTCAAAACCTCTCTTTTGAAACTAGGATGCATGCAATTAGCAACATGATTCAATTCAATTTAAGAAAAACCAACTTAAACCCAACTACGGTTTAAGTTCAACAAAACCACCCTTAATGCCATTTGGAATAGTTTTACCTAAAATCACTTCTAGATAACTTGAAAGATATAATTAAGATAATTAATTAGTCAAAGTTAGACCACCTAACTTTTGTCCCAATTATTTCTAGCCAGTATGAAAATTTTAATGTGTCAAGAGTTGGTTTGGGCTTAATCTTAATGAAATATATAAAGAGATAATTTTCTAAAATAATTTTAAATAAAGCTAATGTAAACGAGATCTTAGTATATAATAGTTGTGGCTCAATATGACGGTCGGGTGCATGTAACTTTTCATTTAAAAATGTCTTTTTGGGCCCATTATGATTTCATCCACATGTATCAAGCAAACAAAAATACACAGAATCATATTAATCAAGCAAAAAGGTTGGGACCAGAAGACGAATCAAGTATGAAAACCCTGTCGCAACTTGCCCCGATTCCCATTAAGATACTCCAAAAACCATCTTATCAAGAGTGGGGGGCAAGGCAATGACCTAATCCGTCCAATTGCTATCACTAACAAGGCTCTCGGTGATAAGATTTAATATATTCATGCATACTCTAGTGCATTTTGTGACATGTATTTAGGGAAAATTAAGCATAATCTTAAATTACTATTCCGTTAACGTTATAGGGGAGAAAAGTTGATTTGATAATTACATACGGGTTTTTCTAGATGTAAACAGTACCCGGCCTATCAGATCCAAGGTCCGGTCAATACTACAAGAAAGAACTATTGATCTTGATACATGTTCATTAGAAATTAGATTGTTCCCATAAGGCTAATTAGCAGTTGGTCTTTTTAATGTTAACTAATGCAAAGTAGGTAATCACTTATAAAGACCAAATAAGAGAGAGAGAGTGAGAGAGAGAGAGAGAGAGAGAGAAGAAGAAGAAGAAGAAGAAGCAGCCTTTGGTCGAGATCAGCCACATGAGTTGCTTTAACAAAAGACAGCTAATTCTAGAGACTTGGGAGGGATCTGGGGGAAAATTAATGAACCAAAATCCATTCCAATTTTTTTTTTTTTTTGTTTTTTTTTTTGTCATTATCCCTTCAATCATTACTGGGTCGAATCTGGAATTTTATTTGAGGGCGAGATCCGAAGGTTCATAATGAACCTGTCACATTGTGCTTAATTGACTCCACGCCATACAAGTTGTCTTTGTTACTTATTATATATGTGTGTGTGTATAATTGTATATATTGGCAGGTTGTTGGGAATAAGTTCTATAACTGCAAGAGTGCCTACGTTAAAACAAAAACAAAAACAAAAATAGAAACAGGACAAAAAAAAATTAAAAATAAATAAATAATAGCAGCATGACCACAATATTCAAGAACAAAAGTAAAAACAAGAAATAAGCGGCATAACCACTTTTGTCTTTACACATTCATACATAACTTGTGGTTATAATAAAACCATCTAGATTTAATTTTATCTAATAACATGAAAATTTAAGATGACAAAAAATGATTGAAAAGTGAAAAATTTTGCAATAAAACTTTTGCAGTGAAATTGGTGTCTTTCACAAAATTAAATTGATTGGTGCTTGTATCAAGATTAAATTGAATGGAATAATGCTTTCATTTTCCATTGATGGGTAAGGAGAAATCTTTTTGATAGCTTTTTGGGTGTTAAGTTTCCAACCTAAAACCCTAAACTTATCGGTGGAGGGCTCAATACAAGTATATGAAATTATAGCAAGCCTTTTTGTATTTAGGCAATGTGGGACAGAGTAGATTCTATTCTTTTACACTCCTCATCACGTGCAAGCTCGTTTAGGCTTTATCACATGGATAACCAATGCTCTAATACCATATTAAGTTTCCAACCTAAAAGCCTAAACTTGTAGGTGGAGGGCTCAATACAGGTATACAAAGTTATAGCAAACCTTTTTTTATTTAGGCGATGTGAAACGGAGTGGATTCTATTCTTTTACATTGGAAATTTATAACAAGTTAATCATTTTTTCGAGAAAAAAAAAAAAAAAAAAGGTTTTGTAAAAGTGTAAAATTGGATGCTAGAACCAATCTCATTATTTTTTAATCAACCAGTTCTACAGAATTATTAGAGTTATCGATCAAGTGGTCAGTTTCAATCTTTTTAAGGTAGTATACAGTATGACATGAATTTGGAATGGTGCATGGACTGCTGATTTTAGAAGATGGGGTTTAGAATTTGAAAATTGACCTTATTAATGTAACAAAAAAATTGATGGAGGGACATAAATATAGGTAATTAAGATAAAGGGGGTTTGGTATTGAAAAAGAAGAAAAAACAAAAACATAAAGGCAGAAATAATGCGTTCAAATCCCTTTGATGCTAACATGATTGAGATGCTTTCACGATGTAATTATTTTGGTTATTACGCTATTTTTATAAGGTTGACATGGCCAAAAGCTTTTGAAATAATATCTAAAGAAATTATTTAAATTCCACCATTCAAACTAATGATTGAAATACTTTTCGATTGATGGCCGGGTATGAAGGAATCTCCTTCTACGAGACAAATTAGATAATGTACCACATTTTAATTTGCACCTACGTTGTGTGTGTATATATATATATATAGGATCACGTTTTAATTCGTTATATTTTAATTTACATCTATGCTTACACTTTATTTTCAAAACACCTATGTAGATCGAATATTTTGAGAAACCGACCGTTGGATAAGATATATTTCTCAAATATGTCATTTATGCCAAAAATCATAATGATCCAGCAGCCAGATTTTAAAAAATCTCACTATAAAAAATTGTGATATTTATAACTATAATAATTTTCAATATAATATTTTTTATAAACCAACTGTTGGATCATCGTAATTTTTGGCACAGATGACATACACAAGAAATTAATCTTATCCAATGGTCGGTTTCTCAAAATATTTCACCTATATTGATATTTTGAAAACAAAGTATACATATAGATGTAAAACAAGATGTAAGGGAA
>JAESVK010000198.1:489096-517963 GCA_017140935.1 Hamamelis virginiana | reverse complement strand
TATATATATATATATAGAGAGAGAGAGAGAGAGAGAGAAATGATCTATTGCGGTCCGGACCGCAATGGACCGCACGGCCATTTGGCCTTGTTCCGGTGGTCGGTTCCAAATTCTGACCGTTGGATATGATGCTCACCTGTTGCATGCCACGCTTGCAAAAAATCACTCCGATCCGACGATTGGGATTTTGTAAAACCAGCCTTAAGCACAAATGAAATTTATATATAGTCTTTGATAATTTCAGTCTGCTTAAGGCTGGTTTTACAAAATTCCAACCGTCGGATCGGCATGATTTTTTGCAAACGTGGCATGCAAGGGGTGAGCATCATATCCAACGGTCGGAATTTGGATCCTACAACCAGATCACAGCCAAATGGCCGTGTGGTCCATTGCGGTCCGGACCGCAATGGATCATTTCTATATAAATATTGCGTTTCATATGATATATTTTAACGTTAACAATTGGGAAGTGGTAGGGTCATTAAAAAATTGAACATGATCATTCATGTTCTCCTTGTGTTTCCCCTTTTTGTGTTTGTGTATATGTATATATATATATATATATATATATATATATATATTGAAATGAAATGTGCTCCACTGTTTCGTTGTCAATGGCTATCATGTATTGACATTCTCTTTAATGGGTTTTTGGTGTGTGTGAGTAGGTGTTTGGCCGGAATCAATGAGCTTTAGCGATGAAGGGTTGGGACCCATCCCATCAAAGTGGAAAGGAATCTGTCAGGATGACACCAAGGATGGCGTTCAGTGCAACAGGTCCATTCCCATTCTCTCTTTTCTCTTCACTTCCTGCCAATTTTTGCTGGCTAAATTTGACAACCATACTCCTTTTGATTTGATTTGGAAGAATTTAATTAAATTTAATTGACTAAAGTAGTTTGCCTTTAGCTAATTTTAGTACTCTTTTGGGATTTCACTTTGTAGATTAAATTAAAAAATATTTTTATTTTTACGCATGGTTCACAAAATCCATCACGAAAGTTATATGTAAATAGAACTGTCCCATTAATTTATTTTAGGTTTTGTGAACCATATATAAAAATATATGTAAACAGAAGTGTCCCATTAATTTATTATCATAATATAAAACACAACATTTGCTAAATTTGTTATGAGTTTTCAATTTGAGACATTTCTGGGGCAGTATCTATGAGAGTAACTTTTTGAAAGATGTCTGGGGTGGGGTATATTCAACAACTTCAACTTTATGATAAAGCTTATATATGAAATAAGGGGGTCCAAATGTCCAATACAAAGTATTCATAAAGTTGTATGTTCCATCTCCTTTAGTGGCATGCAGGAATAAAATCTTATAAATTTTTGCTTTTTGGAAAATAATTATGACAATTCAAAAACTACCAACATTAACATTTATGCTTCAATTTCAGCGAACACGGTTAATGTCACATGCTACCATTACAAAAATTCTAAGATTTTTTAGATTTTGATATAGTATGAAGAAAAGAAAAAGAAAAATCGTAAAAATTGCTTTTTAATAGATTTTCTCTTTTATTTTTTTTTTATTTTTTTTTTCATTTTCTTTCCCTTATTTTTTATTAAAAATACATAAATTTTTGAAATAATTTATTATTTTCATATACTATGTATAAAAATATATACCTATTTCTTGACCCTTCTGGTACAGGACAGGAGGTCGTTTAGGCTGCAAAAATGACAGTCCGGATAGAATCTTTCATGCTGTCAAAATTGACGATCCTGGTCATCATTGTGTGTCAGCACAGGGATAATTATAATACTTTGTCCACAGGGCTTCTCTCATAAGGCTTACCTTTAGGCAATCTCGTGCAAGGTGACTTTTATGAGACCAAATTCAAAACAGATTTTGAAAATTCGATTATTAGATTAGATAAATTATTTGTGAGTTTTATATTTGTCAAAAATTATAAAATTCCAATAGTTAGTTTTTAAAAAATGTCACTCAAAAATTGAGACTTCTTTGTTTTTTAAAATGCCATCAATTTTTTTCAATTGATTTTTTTTTTTAGAAATTGACTGTTGGATCACTGTATTTTTTGACAAACATGAAATTTACAAGTAATTTATCTAATCTAATGGTCAATTTTTCAAAATTTATTCTGAATTTGGCCTTATGGAAATCACCTTATGCAAAGTTGCATAAAGTGCCCCTCTGTATAATAGAAAGCCTGACTTTGTCCATGTATATTTTTATATATCTTTATGATAGAAATGATCCTATCAACACATACTGACTTTCGCGAAAGTCAGCATGAATCTCATAGGTGATTGTGAAATGCATATTTTAAAAAACTGATCATTTGATTAGATACTATGCATATGTATATTAGGCATGTCAAAAATTACAGTGATCCAACGGTCGGTTTCTCATATTTGTCACTACTGAGAAAAATTGTTACAGTTTTCAGCTAGCAAAATTTTTCACAGTTTGTATTTTGAGATGCTTACATTGGATCACTGTAATTTTGGCAGACGTGATATCTATAAGAAAGGTATCTAATCCAACAATTGATTTTTCAAAATATGCATCCCACGATTTTCTATAAGTTGATATTCGCGAAAGTCAACATATACTTACTACGTCAGGACTCTCTATATGATTATTAGCAAAGCTTAGATCTGAGTTAAGTGGACGACACTCAATTTATTGTATTTAATATAAGGTGACCAGATTAGTGTAGTTAATCTGACTTACACTGTCTTCAGAATGAAGCAATGCCACCACATACATCTAGGAAGAAATTTAAGCATGTTCTGTGTTGTCTCCAGCATTAATATCAAGCACATGGCTAGGTTTTTTTTCTTTTTTTTTTTACCTTTTTTTTTTCTTTTTTTATAAGAATCTTCTGCTTCCCAACTGAATGCAAGTTACATGATCAATATTTATTTTTTTTTTATTATTATTATTATTATTATTATATAATACCTCTAATCTTAGCTCGCCGACCCACTGAATTAGGGAGAAATTGTAGGACTAGTAAAATCTAGCCCATATATGGAGCTAAAAGTGTTTAGAGGTTTTTTTTTTTTTTCTTCTTTTTCTTTCTGAAGTGCCTTTTTGACGATAATATATGCTAACATTATCATGTCACGTTATTATATGACATGGCACGTCTTGCAATTTTTCTTTTTTATTAAAGGAAAATTACATCCTGAATTATAGGCCATTTTCACGTTTGCCCCTCGTAGTTTCGATTGCATCAATGTGCAGTATTTATCCTGAATTGCTAATGGGTCTATAGGCATATTGGTAAAATTTCATAATTTTTCGCAATATATTTTATTTATTATGAATTTATTTACTATAAGAAGAAAATAATTCATTAAAATTAAAATATATTGAGAAAAATTTTGAAACTTCATCGATATGCTTATTGACACATTAGCAGTTTAGGATAAATATTGCATAAAAAAATAACAAGCATGACATTATTTTTCAGTTAAAAAAATAATTGGCTAAGTGATAGAATGGAGTAATCTGATACAATCAAATAGTTCGGGGCATATTGATGCAATCGAAATCACATGGAGGCAACATAAAAAATGAAAAAGAATTAAGCAAAGAGTGCTGAAATGAAATGAGTCACCTTAAATTTTCACACTGATGTGCATTCTACAGAAAGCTGATTGGAGCAAGGTACTTCAACAAAGGTTATGCCAATTTTGCTGGCTCACTCAACTCCTCCTTCAACACACCTCGTGATTACGATGGCCATGGCTCTCACACTCTATCAACAGCCGGTGGCAGTTTTGTTTCCGGAGCCAGCGTGTTTGGCTACGGCAATGGAACAGCAAAAGGTGGTTCACCAAAAGCCCGTGTCGCAGCTTACAAGGTCTGCTGGCCGCCAGTTAACGGCAACGAATGCTTCGACTCCGACATCATGGCTGGGTTTGAAGCCGCCATAACTGACGGTGTTGACGTGCTTTCAGTGTCGCTTGGCGGCGATGCCACTGATTATTTCAATGATGGCATTTCCATTGGCGCTTTCCATGCTGTTAAGAATGGCATTGTTGTGGTTTGTTCAGCTGGAAATTCAGGACCCTTTGAGGGGACGGTATCGAATGTGTCGCCTTGGATTTTAACTGTTGGTGCTAGCACTGTTGATAGAGAGTTCTCAAGTTTTGTGGCACTGGGAAGCAAGCAGCAGTTTAAGGTACAAATTACTTTATCTTCCTTGCCATTTGCTAATACTACTGGAAAAATGACTTTTAGTGACAGTCATTTGGTGATCCTTGCTAAAAGATTGCCAAGAAAGTTAAAACTAATCTAAAATGAAAGGAGTCAAAAGCTTTCAAAATTTTAGGACATTCTACCTAAAAATATGCACCAAATTTGGGCACCAAGCTTTTGCGGCAGGGGTGAGGCACGTGCCAACCACACAGGCATTTTCGTCTTTGTGTGCAAAAGCATTTTAGGCTACATAATGATATCCATTACACTAACTATTTTCCTATTTTTCATTGCCAGGGAGCCAGCCTTTCAGTTCAAGCCTTGCCATCCCATAAGTTATATCCATTAATCAGTGCTGGGGATGCTAAAGCTGCTAATGCATCAGCTAGAGATGCTCTGCTCTGTAAGCCTGGAACGCTCGATGCCAAGAAGGTGAAGGGGAAGATCTTGACCTGCCTTCGAGGTGACAATGCAAGAGTCGACAAGGGCCAGCAGGCTGCTCTCGCCGGTGCTGTTGGGATGATTCTGGCTAACGATCAACTGAGTGGGAACGATATTATAGCCGATCCTCACGTACTTCCAGCTTCACATATTACTTTCACTGATGGTGAATCTTTATTTGCCTACATCAACTCCACCAAGTATTAGTTCTCTTACTCATCTTTTTGAACATGTTACATTCAAAATCTTTTAGCAACTCATTTCTGTTATGTCCATGGATAATTAACAGGTCCCCTTTGGCATACATAACACGTGTGAGAACACAATTGGGAACAAAGCCAGCTCCATTCATGGCTTCATTTTCATCAAAGGGACCCAATGCCATTAACCCAGAAATTCTCAAGGTTTGTGGCAGCTATTTTGAAATCTAATTGTTCTATTTTATCAACAAAAATCAACTTGTTTTCATAACTGAAGAATGTGTTTTTTTTTTTTTTTACAAAGCCTGATATCACTGCACCTGGGGTGAGTATTATCGCTGCCTACACTGAAGCAACAGGGCCTACTGGTCAAGTATTTGATAAGCGTCGCATTCCCTTCAACTCAGAATCTGGCACATCAATGTCTTGCCCTCATGTTTCTGGTATCGCCGGCCTTCTTAAAACACTCCACCCTGATTGGAGTCCTTCAGCTATCAGATCAGCAATCATGACCAGCGGTACAATAACTTTCATCCTTTCTATTTTTGCTATGTTTGGATCTTGGAAAGAGCAAGAGAAAAGAAAAGAAAATTCTGAAAATTGTTTAGAGACCAATTTTTTTTTCAAAGTATTTTTAAATATTTCCTTCAGCTTTTCCAAAATTCGAACATTGGCTAAGTAAACTAATTTTAAAAAAATCTTTGCTTAAATATACCTGTTCTAGCATTTCTAATTTTTCTAGTTGTATTTCTTTTTTCAGCGAGAACAAAAGATGACGATATGGAGCCAATGCTCAATTCATCTAACCTTAAGGCGACTCCATTTAGCTATGGTGCAGGACATGTGAGACCGAATCGTGCAATGGATCCTGGTCTGGTTTATGACTTAACCGTTAACAATTACTTGGACTTCTTATGTGCCATTGGCTACAACAAAACCCAGATTAAAATGTTCTCAGATGGACCTTACACATGCCCAAAAGCAGCCAGTCTTAAAGACTTCAATTACCCTTCAATCACTGTCACTAATCTCCTAGGCAATGTGACCATTTCTAGAACAGTTAAGAATGTCGGTTTACCAGGCACATACAATGCACGTGTCAAGGCACCGGAAGGAATTTCGGTTTTGGTTATGCCTAAGAGGTTGAAGTTTGATAAAACTGGTGAAGAGAAGAAGTTCAAGCTCATTTTGAAGGCTAAGAGAAATGGTTTGGGGGTTAAGGACTCTGTATTTGGGGAGTTGACATGGTCAGATGGTAAGCATTTTGTTAGGAGCCCTATTGTGGTGATGAACAATCAAATATAAAAGATGAAGTAGGTCCATTTAGGTTGATTATTGGGTAGAGATTTCAATTTTCAATGTAGCAAAAACATTGTTTTCTCTTAGATAAAAAAAATTGAAATTGTCTATTTTTTCTCTTCAAAAAGATGTCTTGATACAGTGACATTTTTAGTGGAAAATAAAAAGAGAATTGCTGTTTCAATTTCAATCTGATTGTGAATTTTCTTTTATTTTTTCTTACATTTTCTTAGCAGCCAAATGGACTGTAATCCATATAAGATTCTGAAGTCTTGTTAACCTTTATGCTCTGTTTGGTTCCTGAGAGAATGATAAAATGAAGTAGTGAAAAAAGATTACAGTGTTCTCTTTCTATCCTATATTCCCGCAAGTTTTCTGAGCAACCAAATGAACCATATTGGATACAACACTTCCAAATTTCATGAACTTCAAAAAAAAAATTTTGGCTGTTAAAATTTTGTAAACCTGTAGGATACTATATGTCTAAGGCCTGAGTGAGATTTCCCCAAGGACCAAAAAATAAGGAATTTTTTTCTTAATTGTCAAAAATTCTGTTTTTATTTACTAGCTCACTAATTTTGGAAACAAAATACATAATATCATTTCCATCCACACCATAACTGCAAGTATCCTTAAAAAAGAAAAAAATAAAATAAAAGGGTCAAGAATTAATTTATGGTAATATGATATGATTTTGAATGGAAATCGAGTTACCAAATGAGATTTATTTTTATTAAGTAACTTGGTTAAAATATGTGATTTTTTTTTATATTTAAAATAGCTTAAAATGATGAAAAAGATATGATTTGGCAAAATGATATCTATTCTTTCTACAAATAATTAGTGAAATTCTAAGACCATTCCAACAATAATGATCTTAATTCTCAGCTTCGGACAGATAAGCCCTTTAATGATGTGTTTCTACAGTAAAGTTGTAAAATGGCCAAACTAGTTAGGGTATGAATAGAAATACAAACCACTCGAGCTAGCCCAGTTGGTGAAGGTTTATAGCGCGCTGATGGGTCGGGATAAAAGAAAAATAAAAGAAAAAGGAATATGACAGGTAATACAATGTACATGAGACACAATAACAAATTGTGCTGACATATTAGCAAAAATGATACGTAGTAGCAACGAAAGTTTTGTTATTCTTGATTCCCCAGTTTAATTTCTCTATATTTGGATGCAGACAGCTCGAGGCATCGCATGTAATTTCTTTTTACCCAAAAAAAAAAAAAAAAACAAATAAACAAACAAACAAACTAGCTACGGCATATTCTGTCATTATTGATTCTCTTTTTAGAGTGTTCTGTTTATATTTAGTTCCCCTTTCCTGGCCATAACTTTTGGCAACAAAATAAAACAGAAAAAAGAAAAAAATATATATCAGTTTCAATTCAACCATTCCATAGCTGTCTGTAAATATTCATAAAAGGAAACAATCTCAAAAAGGAGCAAGAATTTTCCATTCTCATTCTCTAAAATCACTCTGCTCCATAAAATATTGCACACAAAACGGAATTTTTTATCCACTTTTCAGTATTAAAAGGAAGCAGAAGATTTTCATTCAAAATAAAGGACAGAAAATAAAGTTTTTGAAACTGGGTATGCAGAGAAGCAAGGTCTTAAGGAACAGAGTTCAGACCCAGCAATCTAAACAAAAGCCATGAAGCTCTCATTGCTCGCTTCTGTAGTTTTGTCATGTCTCCTTTTCTCTTTGTTGCAGAGACCAACTCTCGCAGAAACGAAGGCAAGCTGCTTTTTTTTTTTTTTGTAGTTTTCACTATATATTTTTGAAAAAAAAAACAATGCACTATGACAACAAAAAAATAAATAAATTATACTCCACTGTATACTCTTTTTTAACCCATTTTTCACTTTAGCACTCTGAAAGGTTTTTTGAAGCGAAAATGGGCAAAATGATCACTATTTTTTTTTTTTGATAACCGGATGTCGAGGCCAGCTTACGCACACCTCAACTAATCTCGGGGCCCTGAAGTTAATGACCGGGTAAGCCTCCAGTGGCCCCAAGAGTTTAGCACGAGTCGAACTCAGGACCTCCGCTTCACGAGGCGTGGTCCCTTGCCAACTGAACTACACCTCGGGGTTAATGATCACTATTACTCATTGTAACAACGCCGCGAGTTTGGATTTGCTATTGATCTGACATGTGATCAACACTTGTCGATCATTGTTGGATGGCTGACACATGTACAAGAGAAGGGACCCAATAACTCACATAAAAAAAGGCCCATGGATCTAACGGGTGATCCAAAACACACCAAATTTGGGCCTTTCTTATGTGAGTCATTAGATCCCTTTCTTATGTGATGATCACATGTGAGACCAATAGCAAATCCAAACTCCAAGGCCTTGTGATCATTCTTTATTTTCCTAACATGAGTTGATGGAGGGAAATGGAGCCAAGGCTCTAAAGTAATAAAATGTATATGGCTCATGCTGTTTAAAAAAAAAAAAAAAAAAATTATTCAGGGGATAAGATCAAAATCAAAATGAGGGAACTTAAGATCAAAATTAGTACCACTATTCATCTTGGTTTGTTATATTTTTGATGAAATCTCTTTCTCCCTCCTTAAATTTTGTTTAATTTACTTGGTTGGATGACATATATAAATGCGCGCGCACACAATATATATGCTTGATTATGGATCTTAACCTATGATTTGTCTCTGCTTCAGTCATATATAGTGTACTTTGGAGGACATTGGCATGGCTCAGAACCAAAATTATATGATATCTTCCGCGTAACAAATTTTCATTATGAGTTCTTGGGAAATTTCTTGGGAAGGTATTGATTAGCATATTAAGATTGGAACAATAATTTTTTGGTTACTCCAGTATTTAACTAATCATCATTACATTTGTTCAATGGTTTTTTTTAACACAGCCAAGAGAAGGCCCGAGAATTGATATTTTACTCTTATACTGGAATTATTAATGGCTTCGCAGTATTCCTTGAAGAGAAACAAGCAGAAGCGATTTCAAGTAAGAATTTCAATGTCATTATTTGTTTGAATTGTAGTATCAGTAGGCCGCTAGGCGCTCTAACAATTTCAATGAAAATCTTTCATTCCCAAACTGTCATGCCTCTGTTTTCCTCTGTTTCAGAATCGCTATAATATGCATGTAACAACTTCAGTGGAACAACTGTCTTAACTCAGTTTTCCTCTGTTTCTTAACTCTGTTTTCCTCTGTTTCATATTTGCTATAATTGGCATGTAACAACTTCAATGGAAAACTATCTTAACTCTGTTTTTCTCTGTTTCATATTTTCTACAATCTGCATCTATAATAATTATGATGTTTTCTTGGTTTTGTATTTCCATTCAATGCAGAGCTTCCAGGTGTCATATCGGTTTTCCAAAACAAGCCAAGAAAACTGCATACAACACATTCATGGGAGTTTCTTGGATTGGAGAAAGATGGAGTAATTCATCAAGAGTCCATTTGGAAGCAAGCGAGGTTTGGCGAAGATGTAATCATTGGAAACCTTGACACTGGTGAGTTCTGTTTTCAAGAGTTTATTTCTTCATTGATTGAAGAAATTGGAATCGATTTATTTAAAACCAAATGGCATCACTGAAGGAGTAAACCAATTTTATCCAAGTTTCAAAAATTTCTCAACGGGCCCTATCAATGTCGAAGTAGTAGGGCTACTAGAAGTTGAACTATAATATCCATATTCTCTTGTGTTGTATATATTTTGCAATGTGCTTCTCTCTTTCTTTTTCAATTGCTATCGTGCTTGACATCCCTTTTATGGGGCTGTGCTAGGCGTTTGGCCGGAATCGAAGAGCTTTAGTGATGAAGGGTTTGGACCGGTTCCCTCAAAGTGGAAAGGAGTCTGTGAGGGCAATGTTCGTTGCAACAGGTCTCTTCTCTTCTTTACTTCGTAACAATTTTCTTACAAGTATTTTGAAGCTTTACTCTTTCATTTAATGCAATTTTAAGCAATTTCCTCTCCTTTTCCTCATTCTTTCAATGATCCAAATATATTACTCAAGTCTTGTAACTAGTGCAATATGGTTTGCACAATAGGGTACTACTCAATGATCCAAATATATTACTCAAGTCCTGCATTTTTTTCTTTCCTGTGCAATTTTCAGGAAGTTGATAGGGGCAAGGTATTTCAACAAAGGTTTTGCCGCAGCTGTAGGCCATCTCAACTCTTCCTTCAACACACCGCGTGACACTGATGGTCATGGCTCCCACACCCTATCAACAGCTGGTGGCAACTTCGTTGCTGGAGCAAGCTACTTTGGCTTTGGCAACGGAACTGCCAAAGGTGGATCGCCAAAAGCCCGCGTAGCTGCTTACAAGGTATGCTGGCCAACAATCGATGGCCAAGGTGGGTGCTATGAAGCAGACATCATGGCTGCCATGGATGCTGCCATCAGCGATGGTGTTGATGTGATTTCACTATCATTGGGTGGTCCCCCTAACGATTATTTTAAAGATGTGATTTCGATTAGTACTTTCCATGCTGTTAAGAAAGGCATTGTGGCGGTTTGCTCGGCTGGCAATGAAGGACCTAGCGATGGAACTGTATCGAATGTAGCCCCTTGGATATTAACGGTTGGTGCAAGTACTATTGATCGAGTGTTTACTACTTATGTGGCATTGGGCAACAAGAAGCACCTCAGGGTAAAAAAAAATTTGTTTTTTTCCTTCCCTATTAAAAGACTATCTTCCTTCACACTTATTCCAAGCCTATATTTGGATTCTGGAAAATTTGAGAAAAATGAAAGTGAAAAGCTTCAAAATCCTTAAAAAAACGAATCCATTTCTAAAAAATATTGGACAATTGAACAGGGGAGACGAAAATATTTTGATTAGGTTTCATTGGAATAACCATTTTCCCATATTTGCTGCCAGGGAGCAAGCCTTTCAGACAAAAAGTTGCCAACAGAAAAGTTCTATCCATTGATCAGCGCTGCAGATGCTAACGCTGCTAATGCATCGGCCCAAGATTCGTGAGTTCAATTATAAGTTAAACTAACATAGTTCATACCTTATTCTTGAGCGTATTAATTTGTCTCATCAAATTTATGTGGAGTATTACTCAACTCAATAAAGTCAGTAATACTTTAAAATAATCAAAGTAATTTAAGGATCTTTTAAGCTTGCTTGTAAGATAAAGGAGTCATATTCAAATCCTATTTTTAAGCTCATTAATTTATCGAGTCGAGCTTAAACAATCTACGAGACTGTCTGGCAAATGAGAAAAGTTGACTAGTGGAAGACGAGTATTTCACCTCTATTTTGGAAGTTTTTCTCTTTCTTCCACAAATCTGTTTAGCCTTGAATAGAAAATAAAGCATAAACATAATTTTCTTGATTTTGAAAACCAAGTGCAGTCTACTGTGTAAGCCCGGATCGCTCAATGCAAAGAAAGTGAAGGGGAAGATTTTGGTGTGCCTTCGGGGGGAGAATGAAAGAATTGAGAAGGGCCGGGAGGCTGCTCTTGCGGGCGCTGTTGGAATGATTCTGGCTAATGCTTTAGAAGATGGGAATGAAATTTTGTCGGATCGTCATGTCATCCCTGCTGCCCATATTACTTACAGTGATGGTGAATCTGTCTTTGCTTACATCAATTCCACCAAGTAATTTTCTAACTCTTTCACCAACACTCCCATTTTTTGTAGCTTTGTTACATTCAAAAATCTTTTTTGAAAGTTTTCATTTTCCATTTTCATCAAACCAGGAAAAATATAAATGAAAAAAGAGTAATGCAATCCTCTGCTACAAGTATAGCTGCAAAGAAGAAATTATGGTAGTTTTGAAAAATCACCAATGGGTAGTTTTGAAAATTCGCACCATTTATTTCTTGTAGCGATATAGGTAGTGATACCTTGAAGCATTCATTAAAAAAGAAAGTGTTTCTAAATAAAAATATGAATTTTTTCAGCAACTCAATTTTCGGTATACAATTTCACAGGTCTCCTTGGGCTTTCTTGACTCGCGCTAGAACACAATTGGGAGCCAAGCCTGCTCCATTCATGGCTGCGTTCTCGTCAAGGGGTCCCAATGTCATTACACCAGAAATTCTCAAGGTTTGCTTACCTATTCTGGTATCAAATAGTTTCATTTTATCATACAATGATCTCATTTTCATAGTTTTTGATGTACTTCTTAGCCTGATATCACTGCACCTGGGGTGAGTATTATTGCTGCCTTCTCCGAAGCAAACGGGCCGACTCCCTTCGTCTCAGAATCTGGCACATCAATGTCTTGCCCTCATGTTGCTGGGGTTGTCGGTCTTTTGAAAACTCTCTATCCGAATTGGAGTCCTGCAGCGATCAAATCCGCTATCATGACCACCGGTACAATAGCTTCATTCTTTTGAACTTATTAATCCTCTGTTTGTTTAATGAGAAAAGGAAAATAAAATCAATTTTTTTTTTCTACTTTTTAATTTGCACATTTAGTTGTCAGAGAATGGTTTAATTCTAGCATTTCTAATTCTTTCCTTTCCCTCATTCTTTTTAATACCCAAACAGAATGGTTTAATTCTAGCATTTCTAATTCTTCTAAATTGTATTTTCATTTTCAGCCATAAGGAGAGATCTAGATAAGAAGCCAATGCTGGATTCAACCTTCAAAAAGGCAACCCCTTTTAGCTATGGTGCTGGACACATAAGACCAAACCGAGCAATGGACCCTGGTCTAGTTTATGACTTGACCATTTTCGATTACTTGAACGCCCTATGTTCCCTTGGCTACAACCAATCCCAACTCCAAATGTTCTTTAAGTCTTACGAATGCCCAAAGGAAGCAAGCAGTCTCAACAACTACAACTACCCTTCAATCACAGTTCCTGATCTTGTCGGCACGGTGACCGTCACCAGAACCGTCAAGAACGTTGGCTCGCCTGGCAAGTACAAAGCTCGTGTCAAGGCCCCGATCGGAATTACAGTTACAGTTAAGCCAGATGTGTTGAGGTTTGAGAAAACTGGTGAGGAAAAGAAATTTGTGGTTCAGTTGAAGGGAAATGGGATCGAGGTGGCTAAGGACTATGTATTTGGAGAGTTGATATGGTCAGATGGTAAGCACAATGTCAGGAGTCCGATTGTGGTCAAGTCTTCTTAGTAAAAAATAATGATTAAGTTGGTCCTTTTTTATTATTATTATTGGGTAGTTTTTCATGTTTCTATGTTTAAATTGCAGAAGAAAATAACAATAAATTGGTTATACCTCATCTGGGTTCTCTGGGTTCTCATAAATATTTAATATAGTATGCCTCAATTGAAAAATTATTCAATGAGTCGAGTATATATGTCTACAAGAAATTATATCTGGCTAATCGAATAAAGCTGATGGGAAGGTAATATAGTTAGGAATGCGTATATTAAATAATTTTTTGTTTCAAGTAATTATTGTCTTTAATAAAATTTTTAAAAAATAAAAAATAAAGAGAATAATCAAAAGAGAAGTAAGGATAGGGAGGAGTAATCGGAAACCTATGGAATGAGAGTAGCAAAAAGCAAAAAATGTAAACAAAAAAGAAAAATTCAGTTTCAACCATTCCAAAGCCCTAAATATCCTTAAATTGAAAAAATGTCAAATGGGTCAAGAATTTTCCATTCTCCCTCTCTAAAATCGCTCTACTCAATAAAATATTAAAATGTTGCACTCAAAATGGAAATCTTTCTCCACTTTTAATTATTAAATAAAAGGAAGATGAAGGGTTTAATTCAAAAAAGAAAGACAGAAAATAGAACTTTTGAAACAAGATCTTAAGTAACAGAATTCAGACCCATCAATCAAAAGAAAAGCAATGAAACTCTTAGGCACCGTTTGGATTTGTTTTTTATAAGTACTTATTTGCTTTTTCAAAAATTTATAATATATAATTTTTTAGAAAAATTTTAAAAAAATAAATAAGTAATTGTAAAAAATAAATCCAAACGATGCTTTATTTCTTTCTTCAGTATTTTTATCAGTTCTCCTTTCTTTTTTTTGAGGTGAAAAAGAAAAGAAAAGAAAAAGCACTTCATCCTCTTCAACTTTAACTCATTTTAACTTTTGCACCATAAAAGGTTTTTTTGAAACGAATAAGGGGAAAATGTTCATTATAACTCAGTATACTTGTCACACGAGGACACGTGCTCATTTTTATTTTCTAAAATGTATCTGGCTATTTGCTGCCCAAAAAAAAAAAAAAACCAAAAACTTAAAAATGAGTCAAATTTAAAGCGCTTAAAGTATAGTTTTTCCATTATTTTTTAATATAATTGAAAGTTTTTTTGGAATTTTTTAAAAAGATTTTTTATCGCCGTGATGATCCCGTGGAGTTAATTTTTTGGATTTTATACCAATAGGACCCTAGTATAAGATGCCTATACCAAGAAGCCCCTATTTTTTGGTGATACATGAATGTGCATAATTGTGAATTAAAAGTCTAGAATGCCCTTAAATAACACAAAAAATCAATTTCCAAAAATTCGTGCGTGGGAGAAGTACAAATATTCTTTTCCCCAAATCACAGCATAAATCATTCGTATGAGGTTTATTTGGGTTTTTTGAAACCCACTTTCCACATTAAACGAAGCTTATTGGGAAGAGGATAGGGTTTTCAAGTGCGCCAAACTTCTCCGACGACTTTATTAACGCTTCCAATTGTTTTTACCGGCGACTTCATTCTCGCTTCATAATCGTTTTCTCCGGCGACTTCTATCTTGCTTCCGATCGTCTTCTCCTGCATGACTACAAAGAGAAAGTCGACAACAACAATTAAAGCCAGTATTTTTGAAATTTTTGAAAATTTGTTTGGGGTTTCTATTTGTTTCTTGATAAGGAGAAGGTTTTTTCGAATTGTATTAATCCAGCATTTTTGTTTAATCAATCGATGAGTCATTTATATGTGATTTTTGGGTTCTTTGATTGTTTGGGTTATAGTGGGGTATGTTATCCTTTCATGGAGGTTGGGGTTCTTTCGCTAATGTCAGTCATGTATACATGACGAGTTGTGTGATTTTGGTTTGAAAAATGTATACATTGTTGATTTGTGGGTATTATTTGTCTTTGAGTTCCAATTATAGTGGAGCTAGGCCGGGTTTCGATGAGGTTTTTTGTCATGTTTATAGATGGGGATAAGGTTTTTTTGGATGGGTTAATGTCCATTTTTTTTAGTAAACCATCTCTGAGTCATGACTTGGTGATGTTTGGCTTAATCCGTTCATGTATACATGGTTTATTTTCCTTTTTTCGCAAATGACGGACGGTTGGATTATTTGGGGTTTTGGATGATTCGGGTATTGTTGGTTGTTGGTTTTTGGTACTAAAATCTGGCTTTAAAATCACATAAATGTGTATCGTGGTTATAATCCAAAATGCACAGATATACATGACTCTAAGATGGGTTTTATGAAAAGTTTGGTATTTTTTTGTTAATAAAATCAGTATGTGTTGTGGTTCTTCATGAATAGTCATGTGTATCTTGTAAGAGATATGAAACATTTGGAATGCAAAAATTGGTTCAAGAATTTTTTATAAAGACATGATGTATACATGTATACATGACGGTATACATGATGTATACATGTTTTTTTGGGTAAAGTATACGATAATTTGGGTAAAGTTTTTTTTTTTTTATAATGACATGATGTATACATGTATACATGACGGTATACATGATGTATACATGTTTTTTTGGGTAAAGTATATGGTAATTTGGGTAAAGTTTTTTTTTATAAAGACATGATGTATACATGATTACATGACGGTAATTTCGCCGAAATATGATACACTGGAAGGGAAGACAATCACCAGAAACTGAAATGTAAATCCACAATATCTTAAATCACAATTCAAATTCAAAAAAACTTAACATATCCAAATCATATTCAGCATATAATTTAAATAAAAAATGTCCATTAATATGAAGAAAATAAACAACTTCTTAAATCACAATTCAAATTCAAAAAAACTTACCATATCCAAATCATATTCAGCATATAATTCAAATAAAAAATGTTCATCAATATGGAAAAAATAAACAACTTGCTTAAAATTAGGATTGAGGGTATAATAAACAATTTAAGGTACTAGTTGACTATAAATTTGACCTGTAAGGAGCAATTGGTATAGAATCTTATTCATTGGACTACTTGATAAATAAGTTTCTATTTAGAGTCATTTTGATCATTTTCCATAACTTTTTTTAAGTACCATTATTAGACTGGGTTTTCATAATCTTGGTGAAATCTCTCCCCCCTCCCTAAATTTTGTTTAATTTATTTTTCTTGGATGATATATTAATGTATGTATATGCAATCTCGATCGTGTAAGCTTATGCTTATAAATAATTGTGGGATACTTATTTTTTTTTAAATGACTATTTGATTTCTTACGGATGTTAAATTGTAACCGCTGAAAACTGTAACAACTTTTCTTAGTGACAATTCTGAGAAACCGATCGTTGTATCACTGTGGTTTTTGGCATACATGACATATTTAAGTATAATACTTAATCCAACTATCAGTTTTTCAAAATATGTATCCAACGATTCTTGATGAGCTTCATGCGTATTTAAATTTATGTAAGCATATGCTGATGTATATGCTTGTAACACCCCAACCTAACAATCGTATTGACCCTTCCGGATAGGTCAACACGTGTCAAGATAGAGGTACAACCTGACCTGCTCATTCATATATCCTTATGAGAGACAAGAAATATAGGCATATTTAACAATATGAAATGCTATGCTCATACAAATGTCCCAAACGTCTTATACAATAATAATAAATCAAATAATAATAATGCCAACATCCCTGGCAAGTAGGCTATGCCACAAACAATGGCAAATTCCAACATCAAGAAAATATAAATATTACATAACTCAATAATATGCAGGTCCAATGCAGAAATCGACCATGCAATCATCTAATAATCCTCGAATAGAGGCTTGTCTCAAATCATGCATGCAAACCCCGAGCCAACCTGTAATCTGCTGCATAAAAGCAGGGGTGAGCTTCCACTTGCTCAGTAGGAATAAGATAACCTCTCCAAATAACAATAATACAGTGATACATGGAATATTTTAAATAAACGTAGTTTCTATAACGTTTATAAAACCGTAGATAACGCAGTTATAAACTTGTGTGGTCTTTCAGTGAAAAGCTTAAATCAAGTAGTTCTATATTCAGTCCAGAGTTCAATAACGTAAATGGTGTGGGTTTTGAACAGTTATAAATGCAGTATAATACCCATCAATTTCGAAGACCAGGCTCACGGAACGTATATCAGGACGTTGTTCTAGGCTAACAAGCCTCCGGCACAACGACAGCCGAAACCGACCACTACGGGGTCTGACCTCTCGAGGATAACCGACCAGTTGCCTAAAACACATGGCCAACTGTCGAGCCACTACGGGGCTATATACTTCGGGTCCGCACTAAGGCTCCACCCAGGACCATGGGCCCTCAAATAGTCTCCCTGTATACCAACCGAGCCCAAACCATGCATAACAGCACGATAATATAAATCATTTTCAAATGGGCAAGAGAAGCAATAAGAATGTACTTTTAAACCAATTTCCAAAGCCAGCAGGTAAAGTTATAACATGTGGCATATATTAAAGTATCGAGTGTTATTTCAAGACAATCAAAACCATTATCCAAAAACAGGAGTGAAATAGATAAACCATATGCCATCATCTTATATACAAATAATCCTCAAGACACGTCATATTCAAATACATATATATATACATATATTCGCTTTTGTACCCTGGCTGATTCCCACTTCAAAATATTCAATCCAACCCAAAAGTCAAGGGAACAGTTGTAAAAAAATCTCAACATCTTTCTTTTATATAGATATATCTAGAAGATCAGGCATATGAGCTTTAGACCAAGTATTTATATTGTGTAGATATATACAGTTATTACTATATGCCCTTATCAAGTGTTTCCATAAAACATACATTTGGAAAGCCTGTTCCCTAGTTTTATATCCACATCATGCCCAATTCTAAGAAGCTTGCCGGGAAATACAAACAAGGTCTCAAAACATTTCATTTATGTGCCTTAGATTTCATTTCATAAGCATGCCACACAATTTGATAGTTCTTAAACCAGTATATTCCATGTATCTATTTGACAAGCTAAAAATCCGTAAGGTTCTCAAACATTTGTAAGTTATACCATTCTCAAATGTGTTTAACATCTATGTTCATGTAGTTCTCAAAAACAGTTGTAAAACAGATATATTATCATTACAGTAAGAAGTTACTTATCCCTACCTCAATGCAGTTCTGTTTTTCCAACCCTTGTGGCTCCACGAGCCTCCTAATGCAATGCCTGATGCACCCGATGCAAGTGGTCCTCCAAGGGACCCAATCACAACTGAGAAACAAAGAACAATGCAAGCAAGAAGAATCAAAAGAAAGCACAAACATCCACAGTTCAAAAGTAAAGCAAAAGGACTCTCAACACTGCACACTCGCGACTCTAAGGTTCAAAATCCCAAAAGGGCCAAAGCAAAGACTTTAAAACCTCCAAGACATAACCCCGAGTGTGTTTAGAAATCACACGTTGAATCTTATGGCCGAAAGTAAAGCGAAATAAGAAATATAGGTCAAAGTATACAAAGTATATACAAAAGGGTAAACCTGGTATTTTCTAAAATAACTCTCTCTCCAAAAATATTTTGACCTTAAAACCATAAAACTTAGAAAGTAGACTTCATAAGCTTTTCGTGCATATAAAATATGTCCAAAACGGAGTCTGTATGTAAAAGATATGAAGAGATGAAGAGTTTAAGAAAATCAAGAGGAAAAGCATCATTATCGATAATGGCTATATGCATTATCGGTAATGCAGGCCTTCTGTTCAAGCTGCCCAAAGCATTACCGATAATGCCTATAGCCACTATCGGTAATGCACTTGGTGGAAGCACGCACTTGGGCTGCAACAGAGTTCGAGCCTCATCTATCTTACTCAAAGTACATATGAAACTTCAAATTATCATTTCAAAACTTTTAATAAACTCATAAGCAACCCATAATACTTCATTTATGCCACCAAAACTCAAATCTTCAATCACAACACTTGAAGCTTCTTTAAAACCCAAATCAAAGTTTGAAATCTTCAAATAGTTATGGTTGCTGTTCAAAATCAGTTTCGTGCAAGTTTTAAATGTGTAGAGACCAACTTTTAAACTCATAAAATCAAGAAATCTACCTAGAAATAAAAAGATTTGAGTTTGAAAATCCAAAACAGAGTATAAAAGCTTGGATCCTTCAAAACTCATCTCAAAAGTCAAAACCATGAATAAATTCATTTAAACACTATATGCAAGCTTACTCATCCTTGGATCCATTTTCAAAACATCAACCAACACTACTTCATAATCGAAAATAATTATTTTGATATGCAAAACTTCAAATTCAAAAACCAGAATTTTGCATATTCAGTTCATCACCAGAAATTCTCTAACTTCGGCATGCAAGTTAAAATCCACCACAAATAAACCTCAAAAGTATGAATCTATCACATGGAAGGTTTATACATGAAGCTCAACAGGATTTAACAAGTTTTTGAAAGTCAAAAACCCATCGTTTTTATCCTTGAAAAAATACATACACAAATCAAATCTCAAGAACTCAGATTAGAACCAGACTGAAATTAAAATCCACTTCCCAGTAGGTTTAAAAAAAGAATGAAATACATTGTTAAAACTTGATTTGCAAGGAACCCACGGACCAATCCGTTGAGCATACCCATGTATTTTTCAGAAAATTACTAGAAATCTTTCAAACGGTTTATGCATGTTGAAAACCCAAAACAGAAAATCAAGTATGAGTTCTTGGTTGGTAACAACTCATACCCAAGATCAAAACCCCTTTAAAACTGACGTGTAAGCCAATATAGCTTTAGATTTAACCTTAGAGCATCATTCCAAAACATAACTATGACTAAAAATCTAAAGGTTAGCATCTGATCATCACAAACCCGAATATGCAGTAAGCCAAACATAAAAGGGATGGGTTTTGCAAAGCTTAACCAAGTTTTAAAATTCAAGTAACCATGAAACAAGAGATTAAGGTTTTTAAGACCCAAGACAAAGCATCAGACTCGGGCAAAAATGGCCACTGCTCACGGCTTTCATAGAACAGCCACATGAAACTTGAATTTTTAAATCATCCCAACAGTAGACTCACTACAAGCAAACTCCAAGCATACTTGATCTATATACCAAACTCAAAATGAAACATAAACACATCAGATTTTTGACATGTACAGTCCGAAATGCATTCCCAAAAACAGGGGTTCCACATATAAGTTATTAATTTCCAAAGATCCTACATGCAAGCTTCCCAACTGATTTTGATTTACCAAACCCACCTTACAAATATAGATCCAACTACTAGCAGCCATAAAACACAAAATAGGTAAGTCTTGAAAATGGTTTACCGAAATTTAGAAGCCAAACCCATGAAACCCAAACCCATTCTTGCGTGCATGTATAAACCAAGCTAAAATCCTTTTATCAAAACCCCAAATAAAACACCATGGACTTCTCTTCAACTAAAAATCAAGTTCGCAGCCATACATGGACCCAAAATATCAAAGAGAGGAAGGAAGATAAAGAAGAATAAGAAAATACAAGCTAGACTCACCTCAAAATCCAAAAAGATGATCTCTTGCAACTCCGGTGGAGGTCCGGTGGTGGTGATGGTGCTCCGGCAGCTGCGCTCCCACCCGGCAGCTCTCGAGTTCTCTCCCTCTCTCGGGTCTCTCACTGCTCTCTCTCTCTCGGGTCTGCTTGCAGAAGAAAAGGGAATGAGGGGTGGGGGGAGTGTTTGGTCACAAGTTTAGGTAAAAGAGGAGGGGATCTTAGTTTGCAAAAATTTTTTTTGTAAAAATTATTTTAAAATCTAACTTGCTTATTCACAAAATTAACCCCACTAAATTTTTAAAATAAGATAGTTAACATTTCATTTAATTGCACAGCACCCCAAAATTCACAGATAAACTCAAAAATAAGCATTAAAAAAAATTTTCGGGTTATCACAATGCTTATGTAGGTATGTTTGATAATGGGCCTTAACCTTTCTTCGATCTTTGCTTCAGTCATCTATGGTGTACTTAGGAGGGCAATCGCATGGCGCACAACCTACGTGGTCTGATATTGATCTTGTAACAAATTCTCATTACAACTTTTTGGGATCTTTCTTAGACAGGTAAAGAATTTCATATTAAGATTGAATAAATATATGGATACTTCCATATAGAATTAATCATCCTTTCATTTGTTTACTGTGTTTTTTTTTCTTTTTAAACAGCACAGTGCGGGACCAAGATGCAATATTTTACTCTTATAGTAAAAATATTAATGGCTTTGCTGCAGTCCTTGAAGAGGAACAAGCGGCAAAAATTGCGAGTAAGAAGTTCAATGTTATTCTTTGTTTGAAATGTTGTATCAGTAGGCTTTTATAACAATTTCAATAGAAAACTATGGTATCTCTGTTTTCCTCTGTTCCTTATTTGTTTGAAAGGTTGCATTAGTGGGCTTTATAACAATTTCAATAGGAAACTGTCAACTTTCATATTAGCTATGATCTGCATCTACCAATATCAATGCAAAACTGTACTAACTCTGTTTTCCTCTGTTTCATAATGATCCAATCTGCATCTATAACAATTACAGAGAATGAAGTTATATTGGTTTTGTATTTCCATTTAATGCAGAGGATCCAAAAGTTATATCGATTTTCTTAAACAAGGCAAGAAAACTGCATACAACCCATTCATGGGAGTTTCTTGGATTAGAGAAAGATGGAGTTACTAATCAAGAGTCAATTTGGAAGAAGCGAGATTTGGTGAAGATGTAATCATTGGAAACCTGGACACTGGTGAGTTCTGGTCAAGATTTTGTTTTATCATTGATTAAAGATGAGTCTAACCAGTTTTGATTTCACTATTGCTTAAATCTGCTTAGGGTACAATTTGGAAGCAGTAGGGTCACTAAAAATTGAACTTGACTACTCATATTCTCTTGCATTTCTCTTTTACAGGGCCGGCCGCAGGACCAAGAGGCGGTGGCCTTGGGCATCCAATTTTAGTTAATTCTCAGGGGCACTTCTTTCAGCCTAGGAATTTGCTATACCCTGGCCTACAGCCCAAGTCCATTAAATTAATACAGCCCAAAGATATAACAGGCCCAAACAAAAAAAAAAATTATAACCCAAATTCGAAGGGCCCAAAAACAGTGAGCCCAAATCATAAACCAATTTACTAAACCAAATTCAAAGAGCCCAAAAACAGTGAGCCCAATCATCCATCTAATTTCCCCCAACTTACTAAACCAAATTCACAAATTATAAACCCATTTTCCCTTCCACCCTTCCCCCTCACGTCCCACACAGCAGACCAAAAACCCAAATTCGAACAGGGCAATAGGGCATTGACAATTTGAAACCCCAATCATCCAAACAGACCAAACCCCATTTTCCCTTTGACCCTTCCCCCTCACGGCCACACAGCAGAGACGCACAGTAGCAGACCTCACTCCTCAGACCTGCACGGAGCCACGGACGCATGGTGCCTCTCTCATCTCTGATTCTCTTCCTCTCCGGCAGTCCGACTCTCCCCTCTCTTCAGTCTTCCCTCTTCCTCTCTTCCTCTCGCCAGACGCCAGTAAGCTCTTTAGATTTTAGGATTTACTTACAAATTTTTTAGGGTTTTGTTTCAATGGTTTAGGGTTTTTGGACGTCTAAAATTTATTTCTCAGTTTTATTATTATAGTGGTTTGCATTTGTTTGGTCTTTCATCATTTTATTTCTTAATTTCTTATGATGCTTTATTACTTTTTACCATTATGATGTCAGTTTGAAGTTTTGAACCTGATACCCGATTTTCTTAGTTTGCCATTATTCAGTTTGTTGCTGCAAATTTGCGGTAAATTAGGTAGATACGAGGACTGTTACTGTGTTCAGACTTTAGGTTGTGGACTGTTTAGTGAATGAATTTCTGTTAGTTTATGTTGAACAACGGATGAACAAAAAATTTGATTTGGAACTGTTAGTTTAAGGTTCAATAACTAAAATTTTGCAAAAAAAAAAATTTAGTCAATAGGGGCATTTTTTTAGGAGCTCGCCTAGGGCATCCAAATCCTCAGGGCCGGCCCTGCTCTTTTATGTTGTGATAATGATGAATTGTCCTTTAGTACACTTTCTTTGTCAATTGCTATCATGCTTGACATTTCAATTTATGGGGGCTGTGGGTAGGTGTTTTGCCGGAATCAAAGAGCTTTAGCGATGAAGGGTATGGACCGGTTCCATCAAAGTGACGAGGAGTCTGTCAGGCGGACGTTCGTTGCACCAGGTCTATTCTCTTCTTAACTTCCTGCCAGTTTGCTAACTAAATATGACAAGTACATACTAATGCTCTTCTCAGTGTAGAGAATTGCATCTTGGAATTTCATTGCAACATTACCCTCATAGCAAAGTAGCCTCAAAATGGGAGATTTCCCCAAAAGTCAGTAAATATCCAACGAGAAAAAGTAGTTCAAGAGACTTAAAAGAATAGCCAATTTTTACTAAAAATTCAAGGTTCTTTTCAAGAAGATTAGTGGATTCCCATAAAAAAAAATAGAGTAAGGAAAAAGAAAGAAATACGCTGAAAATTATATTTTTAAAATGGACGGCTCCTTAATGTATTTTTAAGGGCCTATTTACTTCATGAAAATTTTCACAATTTTCATTTTTTATGAAAATTTTTAAAAAATGTTTTTTATTTTTAATTTTCAAAATTTAGAGAATGCGTTTATTTTGCAAAAATGAAAACTGTTTTTAAAAACTAAAAATAGCGAAAGTGCATTTGCTAATTCATTTTCATTTTTTTTTAAATACATCCAAGCAATATTATTGAAAATTTTTAAGAGGGATATTGCCATGATTTTTTTTTTTTTTTTGGGTGTTATATAGATAAAATTTAACTAGCATAAGTAAATTTATAAAAGCATGTAGTCTAATTTTGAAAAAAAAAAAAAAATTGATTTTCGAAATAAATTGAACATGCTACTACATAATGGAGCTGATCGAAGGTCACGCGTTTTTTTTTAAATCCAAAATCTCGTTTTTTGCCATTTTTCAAAAAATTCAAAACGTCTTTTTTTCATTTTCATTTTTTACAAGTAAACGCGTTTTTTTGACCATTTTCTGTTTTGATTGAAAATGAAAATGAAAATTGTGAAAATTTTTATGAAGTAAAGAGGCCTAAGCTTTTCCTTTTCTTATCCAAACATAATATATTAAAGCCTTAATATACAGTGCAATGTGGTCTGCATTTTTCCAGGAAGTTGATAGGAGCAAGGTATTTCAACAAAGGTTATGGAATAGTTTCTGGCTCTCTCGACCCTTCCCTCAACACCCCGCGGGACGATGATGGCCATGGTACCCACACCCTATCAACAGCTGCTGGCAGCTTCGTTCCCAATGCCAACTACTATGGCTTTGGCAACGGAACTGCCAAAGGTGGATCGCCAAAAGCTCGCGTTGCTGCTTACAAGGTATGCTGGCCAGGTGGGTGTTGATGCTGACATTATGGCTGCCATCGATGCTGCTATAAGCGACGGTGTTGACGTGCTTTCGATGTCGTTGGGTGGACCCCCTGACGATTATTTTACCGACGGGTGTTCGATTGGAACTTTCCATGCCGTTAAGAAAGGCATCGCTGCAGTTTGTTCTGCTGGAAATGATGGACCTGTCCAGGGAAGTGTAACGAATATGTCGCCTTGGGTAATGACAGTTGCTGCCAGCACTATGGATAGAGAGTTCACTAGTTATGTTACCCTGGACAACAAGAACAGCATCAAGGTATTGTTTCTAGTTGTCTCACATTTTTAACTTTTGTTTGGATCTCGGAAAAGGGAAGAGAAATTGAAGGTAAAAGTTTAAAATTTCTTTCAAGAAATGAATTCATTTCTGATCATTTTTCTTTACTTTCGTTTCTCTTGTTGAGATTCAAATAGAGCATTACTTTTACGAACACCGAATATCTACGATACCAAATGAACCTCGGACAAGTAAATTCTCTTAATTTTCCTATGCCAGGGAACAAGTCTTTCAAATAAAACGCTGCCATCCTACAAGTTGTATCCATTGATCTGTGCCGGTGATGCTAAAGCTACCGATGCATTTCAAGAAAATGCGTGAGCTTAATAATTGTTTCTTATTTACAATCCTAGATAATAAAAATTAGGATATATTGATAATTAGCTTGAATTTGTACAGTATGATGTGTAAGAATGAAAAGCTGGACGCGAAGAAGGTGAATGGGAAGATCTTGGTGTGCCTCGTTGGAGAAAGTGGATTAATTGAGAAGGGGCAGAATGCTGCTCTTGCTGGTGCTGTTGGGATGATTTTGGTTAATGATATGGAACGTGGGAATCGTATTTGGGCTGATCCTCATGTCCTCCCTGCTGCACATGTCAGTTACAGTGATGGTGAATCTGTCTTAGATTACATCAAATCCACCCAGTTAATTTCTTACTCTTTTCACCAACTCTATTTTAACTTCTCTAGCTTTGCGAATTTTTTATATTCATTTTCAGTTAAAAAATAATTAAACAAAAATGATTTTTTAGAAAATAAGGTTACAAATATTTGTGATATGAAATTAACAGGACCCCTCTGGCTTCAATGAGTCCCACGAAAACAGAATTGAGAGTGAAGCCTGCTCCATTCATGGCTCAATTCTCATCTAGGGGACCCAATAAAATTACACCAGGAATTCTCAAGGTGGGTTTAGCTATTCTGGTACCAAATTGTTATATTTTATCGTCTATACATATAATTCTCATAGTTTTTTATATTCTTCTTAGCCTGATATCACTGGTACAATAACATGGCTAAGCAAATTTTAGCATTTTTTTCTTTTCTTTTCCTTGGGTTTCTCTCAAAGACCTCGTTTTTGGGTGTTTTCATGCTTATTTAGCTCAATCCATGGTAGAATATGGATTACAAACTTGATTTTGGCCAAAATTATCCACCCCCAACTTTAGCCAAAATTATATAGCATGAAAATTATTTCTAAACACTTTTTTTAAATACAAAATGATTCTCTTCTACTTAAAACATAATACTATAGCATTGAAATCGCTTTTGAAATATAATGTCCAAACACAAATTGATTTTCTTACAGTAGTTTTTGATTCTCTCTTCTTGTTGTCTAAAAGCAAAAGTTAAAGTTATCCCAAATAGGGCCTTATAACATGAAAATCACTTTTGAATACAATTTCAATATGCTATTAACTTCTTATTTTCTTCTTAAAGCTTCTATAAACAAAAGCTAAAATTATCCCAAAGGGAGCCTCAAAATCTTGGCTTAAAATGTGAAAGGCGCAACAATAATTATTCTAGCGTTTCTAATTATTCTAAATTGTTTTTCATTTTCAGCTATAACAGGAGATCTAGGTAATAAGCCAATGTTGGATTCATTCATGGAGGCAACCCCGTTTAGCTTCGGTGCAGGACACATAAGACCCAACCGAGCAATGGACCCTGGTCTGGTTTACGACTTAACCATTAACGATTACTTGGACTTCCTATGCGCCATTGGCTACAACCAAGGCCAAGTCCAAGTATTCTCAGATAACTAGATAAGCCTTACACATGCCCAACGGCAGCAGTCAGTGTTCAAGACCACAATTATCCTTCAATTACAGTTCCCGATCTCGTCGACACCGTCACCGTTGTCAGAACAGTTAGGAACGTTGGTCCGCCCGGCGTCTACAGATTGCGTGTCAAGGGGCCGGCCGGAATTTCGGTTTCAATTCAGCCTGATGTGTTGAGCTTTCAGAAAACTGGTGAGGAGAAAAAATTTGAGGTTGTTTTGAAGGGAAGTGGAGTTGGGAGTTCCAGTAGCTACGTATTTGGAGAGTTGATTTGGTCAGATAGTAAGCACTATGTAAGGAGTCCAATTGTGGTGAAGTACAAATAGAAATAATGATTTTATTGAGGTTTGAAGCTAGAACCTCCCACTAAAAGTCCACAGCCCAAATGGAAAAGAGTATATATCCGATTTACCAAACAATTTATCATGTCAATAAGGGGATTAAAAAAAAATTATAAATAAACCAACAGCTCAAAATATATATAAATTATACACATACATCAATAATAATGTTACTTACAGAATGAAAATTTGATGAAAGAGATGATGATGAGGATGGGGAGGAGACAGAAGAAATTCCGATGGAGAAGTAAAGAGAGGGAGGGGAAATCGGAAACCTATGGAATGGGAGGAGTCGGGAAGGAAATTTTTGGATGAATTTATTGAAATATATAAAAACCTTCCCATCTCTCCCATTCCATAAGGTTCCGAAAACTTCGTCTCCCTCTCCGTTCTCTCCTGTAGAGTGTATGCTCAAACACAGCGGCGGCAGCTATAATTTGCACATCCTTTGTCCATCATAGTTACCTTTATAAGGAACTCATTGTCAACCCTAATTTCTAAAAGTCTAAAACCCTAATTTCTAAAGGCCCACCAGTCGCTCATAATGACACCTTTTTCTTTTTCTTTTTCTTTAATGTATTCCTAACTTTATGTAAAAACCTAACACCCATGCGTTGGTACCACGCTAATCCCAACTCCCACCAACCAGTTTTAGTTCCTATCCAGACTCAACTTGTTAAGTAATTAAAAGAAGGGTTTAAGGTGGAAATTACGATATATATATATATACACTAGTAGCCATCCCGCGCGATGCTCGGCAATCACTGAAACCTGACCTTATGAACCAAATTCATCATTTCATTTACCATCAACTGTTTTAGTTCTAAAATCTCAAATACAGTTGGCTAACCTTCCAAAAACTCATTCTGTAAGAGAAATAAAAAGAAAACTAAAAATAATTAAAGATGATGGATAACAAAGTGAAGGGATAACAGTACATAACTTATTTGCATAATCTAAAATTAAAAAAAATTAGAAATGCAAAACAAAATAAAAAATATAGTAAAAACATAAACTATTATAGTGGTGGTCATCTAATACCACATTGCAACAAATACAAAATTTCTAATCACATAACTTAAAAAATTAGTTTTCCTTTATCAATAATAAGTGTTCATGCAATATGGAAACAAACCCTAGTTTATAATCAAATTCTCTTTAATGCATTCATACCATTTGACGTGCCAATGCCAAAACTTGATATCTCTTAAATGACACCAAAATGGCATGAATGCAAATTTTAGCATATATGTGTTCTAATACATTAATACTATATTTTGGTATTTTCCACTTTTTGAAGAGAAATTATGACACGAAAAAAAACGACATTTGCCATTTGAGGTGCCAAATTTGACACTCTAGTATGTCATTGTCAAATTTTGACACCCCAAATGGCACACTATTCGGGTGCGATTTGGGGTTGGCACAAAGCTAGTGAATGCCTTATTTGAGGTTTATAATTAAAAATTGTTAATGGTTAATCAAGTTGCCAATTTTGGGATCACTTGGTAGTTGGCATTCCTTATCAACTACCAAGTGAGAAATAATTTTGTATCAAATAAAATATTTTGGGATCCAAAGACAGTGCAGAGCATGAGCACATGCAGATTGGAAGAAGACAACTTGGAAATTGGGACCTCAAAGAAGGGGTTGCTGCACTCATGGAGCAATGCTTTAATTAGCATGGAGAGGTTTACAACCTGGAGGTAATGTAGTCGGAAACAAATCGATATAGTCCAAGTAATTGGAA
>JAESVK010000198.1:417915-449096 GCA_017140935.1 Hamamelis virginiana | reverse complement strand
CCCCCCCCAAAAAAAAAAAAAAAAAGGTATTACCTCGACCTCAAGTAGAGCTTTGACGTTTTCGACCTGTTAGAAAAAACACAAAAAGGAGAAAAATATGATTAAGAATCTGTAATACTTAATACTACATGAAGTGAAATTATGGTTTTGAGGAGAGGAGAGGAGAAGGGTACATAGTACATACAGATTCATCTCGATCGACGTCTAAGGTGATGATCTGTTCGTCTGCAGTCATTACAGTGATCTTCATCTTCCTTGTTTCCTCTGGAATGAATTCTCCGATTGGGCGTGTATTACCAATAAATCTGTGCTTGGGTTTTCTTTTCTTGGTCGGAAAGAATTCTTTTCTTCCTCTTTGGTTGACCTGCGCCGGATAAGGGCTTAAGGGCATGAGGGTACAAGTTAATTTTCATCGCCCTTTTCAACCTTCTTTCCCTCCTTTTAATTAACCTTTACCGGGTGATTTCTAACGCCGTGTAATTTTTTTTTTCCAATTTTAATTTTGAGCGTATTAAGATATATCTATATTTATATGTTAATACTAGAGCTTTACTTGTGAAATGCTATATGAGCTGCATGGCCATCCAAATAACTTACTCGATGCCAAATTTTGGCTATGGTAACGGGGATTATTAAATCTGACATTTCAAACAACAAATCATTTATGCCATATCATAATTTATTTTATTTAAAAATATAAAAAATATTAAAATATAACATTAATGCATTTAAGCATGTAAGTGTTAAAATTTAGCATTGATGTCATTTTGTGTTATTGTGCAAATTTTAATTTTAGCACATCAAATAACATGAATATATTGAAAATGTTGTTAGAGAACAATGGGATAAAAAAATATATTGTTATTGGTGAAAAAAAAAAAGTTGTAAGCTACTATTACTGGTGAAAAAAAACAAATGATGGGATAAAGCTAATCCCTTGAATATCTTTTAGAATGTTTTAACTGTTTGCAAGTTTCACCCTAACCCTAAAACGAGAAAATAATTACGAGTATCATCGCGCCATTTCAAATTCTAACACATATTTAAGTGGAAGTTTAGTTTGAGATATAGCACTCCAATGGTAAGCTCAAATTTAAATTTGAGTCAAATATTTGAACTACATTTTAAACTTAAAATTTGAATTTATCTTGTTTTGATAAAGGAAGTAAGGGTTTGAGTTAAGATTGGAGTTGCAACTTACTCAAATCTAAGAAAAATATGATCATTAAAGATAAAGATTCGAGTTTAGATTTGAGTCTCGGTTGATTTAATACAAGTTTGAACAAATGAATAGAGTTAGATTTTAACCCAATCTACTTATTTCTAAATAGAGTAAATAGAGTAAGAATCGGAGATGCCTACTCACCCCAAATAGGTTGGATGATATTAGAAGGTTTCATTCCCTAGACTCGTTTCTCATGCTAACCATTTCATTTCCTAACAAATTATAAATTTTCCTTCAACTTAAACCTTATATGCATATTGTATCTCTGTAGTTTATATATATATATATATATATATATATATATATATATATATATAATTTAAATATATTAATCTTCATCGATCAATCATTTGATTATTATTATTTTTTTTATAAATATATTTATCAAACTTATTTTTTAGTGATAAAAATTTATAAAATATCCTAAACTCATTATTTATCATCCTATAAATTTTTATATTTTTTTTATTCATATATTATTGGCAAATTCATTTATTCACACAATAAAAAATTATAATAAATAATTTATATGAAAAAAAATTTGTTTCATGTTGCTAATATCCTATAATAAAAATTTAAGCCTATAACAACCATTTAAGCATTAATAATCACTGTATATTAAATTTATTAACCGATAAAAAAAATAAAAAATACTACAAATCAAAATTATAAAAGTCAACGTATTTGATAAAATACGCATTATTATTATTATTATTAGCTAAAAAAAGAAAATAAAATAAAATTTCCATACGGTGTGATGCTACGACGTCGGTTTGAAGGAATCGGTCAGGGTCAGCTAAACAAAATAGGAACATGCCTTCGTCTCTATAAATACTCTTTCTCAGTTGCAGACGATGATGGAGATGGGCACCAGCTCGCCTTTCCCCTTCTTCTGCTCAATCCTCATCCTGCAACTCACACTCTCTCTCCAAAACCCTAAGATCGTAACTTGTTTGTTAATCGCAGAAGATACGGGACTCTATACAGTAGTTTCCGAATCTATACTGCATTGAACCCATACATATATATATTTGTGTGTATATATATATTTACATGTTACCCTAGATTTCTGTTCCTTTTATTGACAAACTTGGAGCACCCTAAGATTGTATTCTCAATCTAATTTATTTGAATTTGATTAATGTAACATATTTTTTGCAATTACCGATCGACGAAGAAGATGGTGACCGGGCAAGTCGTTTTGCGTGCAAGGTATAAGACTTCAGTCAAGGATCCTGGCACTCCTGGTGTCTTGAAAATGGTAACAAAATGTTCTCTTTATCCCAATATATAGAGTGAGTGAACAATGTAACATATAAGGTTTTAATGCGAGTAGAAGTACGAGGTTTTTTCCGACTGTTTAGTATGAAAAAGTTAAATTTTTAGATATCCTGATGCTTCCTATCGATCAATTTGGAATTTTGTTATTTTGTGCAGACTGAGGACAGATTTCTATTCATGCCCAATAATCCTAATTCATCTTCGACACTCGATGTCGAGTTCAGATTCATTAAAGGTACTTCTTCTTTGCTCCCTCTGGACTATAGGTATTCCCTGTCAGATGATTTGGTGTTAAAAGTCTATGACGTTTGATGGGTAGAATAGCTGAAGTTTAGTTATGGTGTTAATCACTGGGAATTGGAATGAAGTACAATGAATTGATTGTCATTTCAGGCGGAAATTAGTTTCTGAAATTTGTCGGGTATCATTTGTACTGGTGTTTTTTTTCCCCAATATTTTTTGACAGTGTTTATGGAAATAAAGATTTAAGTTTTACACCATTCAAACATTTCACTGGATTGGCTTCTTATACGTCTCAAGAACTATAGGAAAGTGATAATGTGTTTTTTTTTTTTTTTGCCATTTGGTTTTTAAGATTATAAAGTGGGAATCTTACGTGGTCGAAAATTCCATTCTGGTTCTCAAAATTTTCTTTACTATTCATGTCATGTTTTTGTGATAAAGTTGATGATGTTGTCTTTCCATCTATCTTTGTCATGGATGTTCAGGTCACAAATTCACCAAGGAGGGATCTAATAAACCACCATTGCTTAATCTCACCCAAGATCAGGTTTTTCTTTAACTAATTACCAATCTACAATCGCTCTAGCTATTGAGCCTTCAGGGCAGTTGATGTCCTCCTCTCCATCCTGGCTTGCTTGAATGCCTTACAATTATTTTTCCATACTCTGCAATGGGCAATTTATTACGATTTCCATAGCTTTATCTGCGTAATTAAAATTTCCCTTTTCTCATGACTGAAACATGCAAGGTTCAATTCCATGTTGTTCAGGGTGGAGGTTACATTTTTGAGTTTGATAAATTTTCTGATCGTGAAGTTGCTCGAGAATTTGTGGGTAAGTCTCAGTTGCAGCCATAATACTAATTTTTAAGACTTAAGCCTTCTCAACATTCTATTTTTGCAACGTTTAAGCCAATACAATTAACTATTGGTGCGGACTTTTGATGTGTTATGGATTTATGTTTCATGTCCTGCTTTAAAAATAGTTTTGTATTTCAGTCTTGTGCCTCCTTAATCGTGTTTCCTGATTGATCTGTTTTCACGCTCATTACCAGCTCTTGTGCAGTCTGTTTAATAAATCACTGAAATTGACCCATGAGTATCAACTACTGAAATTGTCTCCCTTCAGAAGTTGTAAGAGAAGAAAAGGAGTGGCTACAAGACTCCTCAGTTAGAGAATTCTGAGGAACTATATATATATATATATATATTTTCTTTTTCTTTTTCTTGGTTATCTCCAGTCTTTGGGTTCACGTTTGATAATAAAGATTTGCATACTTGTAGGCCCTTCTCATGAATGAAGGAGAAGTGTAGGAAGAAACCTTATGCTGTTTGCACAAACCAAGAATTAGTTAGCAAGTTTGTCATTCAATGCAGATATGATGTAGGTTTTCTCCTTTGCATTGGCATTTCAATAATTGCCTTATGTGACTGCTGATTATAGGACACGAGAAAAAATGTATATTCACTTTTTCCTTATCCAGGTCTCTGTCATTATAGGCTTTAACAGATTATTTGAATAGCATTTTAAAATTGTTTTCTGCTCAATCTGGAATATTTCACTGTGTAAATCTTGTATATCTTTATGTAATTATTCAATTATAGTGTATCTGTTGAAACGGTATGATTCTATTAATAGGAAAAGCCCTTGCAAAATCGGGAGAGGCTTCTAAAGCTGGTTCTGAAAGATCTACTGTTACACTTCATGATGAACAACTTAGTACTGCGGAAATGGAGCGCCGAATTAAGCTATTGAGAGAGGATAGGTAAATTTACTGTCATACACATCCGCTTCTACAAAGTTATTGTTAGCATATCATATATTCGAACCTCTTAAAAGTAACTATCAACTTAGTAGCAAGAAAATTCTTGCCACCTCAACTTCTAAAAGTAACTATCAATACTTTGCATATTCAATGCTTTTACTTTTTTGCTTTTATAAAAGTAAAAAACAAGAAGTGGTAGCTTATCCAAACTAACCCTAAGCTATTGCTAGAAAATGTCATCTTGAAAAGGATAAAAAAGGAAGTGGCTTTTCATTTGTTTGAAGAAGTGCAGGTTTGTTGTCAACCAAGTACCTGTACAATGGTGCACCAAGAAGAACATTGATTTTGCCTTTTCCAATATGATTTCTGGGATTTACTTTTCCCAAACACCAAGCAAAGATGAAATGAGGTTGAAAATCTGTTATGGAATGTGGAAGTTATGACAAACTATTGTTTGGGTTTTTTTTTTTTTTTTTTGGGGGGGGGGGGGGGGGGGTGTGGTTTATAGATATCAATATATTTAAGGTTAAGCAGGTTCAATTAATATATTTATCAGAGAAAATCAAATTTACATATTGTGAAAAATTACATTTAACTTAATTCCAGTTTTTTTGGGATTGTTTGCTGCTAAATGTTTTATTTATGCTCTTCCTTATCGATAATCCTTCTAGTTCTAATTGATATCATTAAAAGTTATCCTTCACAGCGAGTTGCAGAAACTTCATAAGCAATTTGTGATCAGTGGTGTCCTGACAGAAGCTGAATTTTGGGCAACAAGGAAGGTTGAGATTTTATTTAAATTTTCACTTTTTGCGAGTGCTACTTCTCATTCGTAGTGTTTGAGCTTTGCTTCTCCATATGTTGCAGTCTGTTTTCTACAATAGAACACCATCTATCTAACTGCTATTCTTCTGTTAATAAATGGAATTTCTTTTGTGGAATTTGTAGTAACATTTCTAACTTATTTATTTTAGTGCAGAAGTTGCTGGATGGAGACACCAATAGAGCTTCAAAACAAAGGGTTGGCTTCAAAAGTGCCATGATATCAGATATCAAACCATCAACTGATGGTCGGGTACAACATAGAACTCTCTCTCTCTCTCTCTCTCTCTCTCTCTCTCTGCGCGCGCGCGCATGCACGTTTGGTTTTGCATTTGCACATTTGTGTTACAAGCAAAATCCCAGAGGAAAATTTGCACTTATAAGCCCAACATGTCCCCCCTCTTTTTTTTTAAACGTGTATTATAATGTGAATTTTCTTCTTGGCAAGAGTACATTAGATTTTTATCTAGTTCCTAGTACTTGCGAAATTTTTTCTTGCTTTGAAACTTAATGACTGTTATTTTTGTTGTGTTTTCAGACGAACAGAGTTACATTTAACTTGACACCAGAGATCATTCATCAGGTTTGTTTTTCTCTCTCTCTTTCATTTTCATTTTTTTTCTCTCTGTCTCAAATTATGTGTTAGGTAGATGTCTGTTTGAAGATATTTCCGTTTGAAATTAATATTCAAATTACTCCAGGTGCCCAATTCTTATTGTCCAATACATATGTAGTCTTTTGTTCTTTTAATGTAGAAGGTTTTAAGTTAAAATTTTATGTTTTTATCAACTTTTCTCGGTATATAATTTATCAAATTAATTTTATAGTGAAAAGGCCATTACCTAGTGTTGGTCCCACCAAAGTAGGGTCCTGGCCTCTTGGGAGTTCATGGGGTGAACTGGGTACGGTCCTAGCCTTCGATATTGATTGAAGTGGCCACTCTCAAGATTCAAACTTGTGCATTCACGCTTGACAGAGTTCTCTCTCTCTCTCTCTCTCTCTCTCTCTCTCTCTCTCTCTCACACACACACACACACACACTCTCATGCGTGCGAGAACTGAACAAAGAAGTAGAGAGGAAGAAGAAAATAAAGAAGTTTTTGGCCCCCCTACCCTGCCAAGGCCTTTTTTTTCCTTTAATGCAATTTACTATTCATAAAAATATAATAAAGAAAAGAAAGTATAACAACTAGATAGATTAGAACAGAAAAATGGCCCCTTAGGCAAAATGCTTATGCAGACAGAACACTCAGGCAGAACTGAATAGCTGAAAAAATATTCTAGGGTCAAGGCTTTTCATTTTTAGCTAGTTTTCTTTTGAGGTTACCCAAGCATCATTGTAAAGCTTCTTGTTGGAGATTGGAGAGTCTCTAAGGGCCTCCTCTACCCTCTTATTCATTCAAAGAGATTGGAGCTATCCCCCTCCAGCTTCCCCGAGTCCTCATCTTAGAGAACCTAGTCAAGTGCAATACTTACCCTTCCTATCCATGAAAACAAGGTCTATTGTTTGTCCAAAAGAAACATCTATTTAATTTTTTTTAATCTTTATAATGGATTTTCAAAGAGTTTCCAAGGTCCATTTATGTTTTGTTAGATATTTTCACGATTGATCTCAAAATATACTTGACTTATTTGTGATTGTACACTCTCTTTTTTGCCATCTACTTTTCCCTTGCATTGATGGTCAACATTTCTTTCAGATATTTGCTGAGAAACCAGCTGTTCACCAGGCATTTCTGAACTTTGTTCCCAATAAGGTAGAGAGCAAGTTCAAATTACTTTTCCATTGTTTAGGCAGTTCGCAGTGTCAAATATCACACTTGATTTTTTTTTTCTTTAAATATTATGAAGTCTTACTTATCTGATGATCTTTTTAAACTGAGGTAATTTATGATCCTAATTTACTTCACTGAGCTCCAACATTGGAATTCTGCTTTGCTTTCTTGGGTTTCAGATGACAGAAAAGGACTTCTGGACCAAATATTTTAGAGCAGAATACCTTAATAGTACAAAAAATACTGTTGCTGCTGCAGCAGAGGCTGCCGAAGATGAGGAGCTTGCCGTTTTCTTGAAACGTGATGACATACTAGCAAGTGAAGCTCGGCGGAAGGTAATCTTTCTCAGAAAGTTGGAATTTATATTTATATTTTTTAGGTCAACAGCATTTTTTTTTCCTGGAAAGATTTCTATTTGTGATGCACTCTCCTTACCTGGTATGTTGTTTAAGTATATTTTGAACCTCCTTTATATTTTATGCCTTGTTTGCAGATTAGACGGGTTGATCCAACTTTAGACATAGAAGCTGATCAAGGGGATGATTACATGCATCTACCGGTACATTGGCTAGCATCCATATTTTGCAATTTTATTTATAAACTGCTTCTGTAATCTTCAAGTAGGTGGTTTTAATTTGATAGAATTCAGAATTTCGTGTATACATGTGTGTAGTAATTGTTCTGTGTGTGTGTGTGTGTGTATATACACACACACTATTATAAAGGGAGGAGTCTTTGGTGTCTTCAAATTTCTTTACCAAAATTTCCTGTATAAAAATATTACTTACTATTACCTAAAAGCAGATAATATGTAATTTCCAATCTATACTACTGTTTCCATCTCTCTCTCCTACATAACCACATTTTCAAATTTAAATAATTAAACTAAATTATTTTTTAATTTTTAGAAACTATTATTTAATTTTTTGTGCACACGCATCATGTGTGCTCCCGAGCCTAGAATATTTTTAATGTGGAAAGATCCCAATTGCAGCGCTGCTTCTGAATACTGAAAAATAGCCAAGAGAGTTTTACTTTGACTTGAGCCAAGTTGAGTAGGAGAGTTGCAACAAAAGTAAAAGGGTCGAATGAACATTTATATTTATGATATAATTTGCTTGTATTTCCCTTTTATCTTTTGGACCAAATTAATACAGTTAGAGAAACCATAATTCTCGATTTTTTTTTATCTTTTCTCGAAGGGTTTTGGGCAGAAAATGAAACCAATTGGGCTGTAAACAAAATTGGTATGTTCTGCTGTATCTATTTTCAAATTCTTTCAATTGATAATACTGCAAGGTCCCTAGTACGTTGATGAGGATTCAAGCAAATATCACTTTTCATCTTAAAGTAGAAGTTATGATTCCAACCCTTCCGGTTCATTAACTTATGTCAGGAAGATATCATTTCCTGAATTTAGTTGAGTGCTTGACTGCTGAGATATAGTGCCTATGAACTAATCTTGTCTGTATAGAGGGTACTGCTTCCTAATCTTTGCCTTGATATATCAAATATGCATCATTGATTCTCAAAAATAAAAGTAACTGAAGGGATGGTTTCTATCTATAGTAGTTGGATATATTTTCCTTTGTTTTCTGGTGTGTCCTTATCTGATGATACTTAGTGAAATAGGTTAGTTAATAGCATCAACTTGACAATATTGTTTCCTTTTCCCCCCTCTTCTGCACTATAATTCTTTACTTTCTGACTATATTTTGGAATTAAACCATCTTTTTTACTTTTCATATTCTTATGCATGTTTTTCTAGATGAAAATTCATGGTGGTTGGTGGAAAAATTCTAATGAGAATTTTTGTAGAATTCTCTATCTTAATGTTTCTGTGTTGATAATTATTATTATTATTTTTTAAATTTCACATTTTCTTAGCTGGTTATGTTTGCTTAACATATAGGATCATGGGATTTTTCGTGATGGTACCAAGGAAATCACTGACTCACAGTATGAGCATTACAGAAGGACTCTTTCACAAGACATTAATCGGCACGCTGCAGTTGTTCTAGAAGGAGGGGCTATAGGTTAGACCCTCCCTTCCATTTATTTATTGTTATAATTATTATTATTATTCATATTGTAGGATATATTCAAGATGTTCTGAGTCTCTTAGAACTTCATTCTCTTTAACTAAGTAGTTTGATTTTCATAATAGAAAGTTGCTGTTTATTGAGCTTGCTGAGGTCCATTAATCTGGTCACTGTAGATTGGTGGATGACATTTAGAGTTCACTTTGATAAACTTTTATTTTATGAACCCGAATGTAGATGTGGAGTTGGGAGATACAAGGACTGTAGCAGAAGCTCTTGCCAGGTCAAAACAGGGTCAGCATAATTCATTTTTCCTTGCTTAATTCATTTGGGTTTGATTCTGCCTCTATTATTCCCAATTTGAAAAAGAGTATGCACTCATGGTTTCTGGTTGCTTTGCAGTTGAGTTAGCAAATGAAGCATCTAGTGGGAATGCGGACCTGGACCGATTAGATAGGATTTCTCGGATGACTGAGATTGAGGATCTTCAGGCACCTCGTGACCTTCCGTTTGCACCACTTTGTATTAAGGTATGACTTTCTTGTCAAGATCTGCCACCAATTTTATTATCATAGTAGATTATTTACTGTGGTTCTTGGATCAGGATCCTCGAGACTACTTTGATTCTCAACAAGTTAATGCACTAAGAACTTTGGGAGATACACTAGCCGGAACAAAACAAGTAAAATGCAGCCTGAGCACCCAGGAAGCTTATGGTTCTTTGAGAGAGTTCATTTACGAGATTAAATCAATAGGGTTGAGCGATCCTGTAGTTAAACCTGAAGTTGCTCTTAAGGTAATAACATCTATATCGCAAGTTGTTATCATTATTTCATCTTCCAAAAAGAAAGGAATGTGGACATATTATTTCCAATATGAAGAAGTTAACTGCCCAATCTTGTGATATAGGTTCTTAATGGATTGACACAGAATATCTCAAGTGCCAAGTATCATCTTGGGAAGAATCCTCAGGAGAGTATACTGGATAGGTTGCCGAACATTACTAGAGAGGAACTGCTACATGTGAGTTGACTCCAGTTTTATACATAACTATAGTTGCTTTACAAACAAAACAGAGTTTGTTGCGGTTACTTTTTTGTAACAGTAGATCAAGCATGACATGTTCTGCATGAGACTGCACAGAGAATCTTATTATTTTTCAATTTTGTTTAACTTAATGACTTAAATCTTAGATTTTGTTTTGGTTTTCCAATCTTAATAAGTTTTTTTGTTTTCAGCATTGGACGTCCATTCAAGAATTATTGAGACATTTTTGGTCATCTTATCCAATAACAACTACATATCTTCACACTAAGGTAAATGCTGTGGCTCTTTTAATTTGATGAGGTTTCTTTATGCTATATTACATCAATTTCAAGGATAATGAAATGAATTATGGATCAATGTTGTAAGAATTGGAAAAAAATTTTAATTTTTATTAGTTGAAAATGTGTTTGTATTTCGAACATTTTTGTTTCTTTTGACGACAAAACTTCCAGAATATTTACAGAATAAGCATAATATTCTATGTATTGGGTTTCATTTTGATCTTGAAGAGGATTAATCAAAACTGATTTTCTAACAGAAATTGAAAACCTTGGATGATATGTGCATGTGACTATGAAAGCATTTCTTTTTGACTGCTCCAAGCTGTATATAATGGCCATTCTAGTGGGTGGGGGTGTTGGAGGGAACTGATACATGTTTGTCATAGTATTGTCACAATCTATGTGAATTTATTGAAAGAATAGATTAATATCTTCCTGAAACATATTCCTAAAAGAAGCTTGGTGATTTCAAAGAGGTGGTTTAAGATTAGATTTTGAAAGAGTTTCAACAAATGTTTGCTCAAGCTTTTTTTTATTTAATTGTTTTTTTGCCCATTCATAGAAACATACCCATATTCCTAGCACCCCCTAATATTAACAAATGGGCATCAATGCATTCCCATGTGCATTCGAACATAAAACCTTTACCCTAAAAGTGGGGATGCATGCTAATAGACCAACAGATCTTCGCCAAAATTCTTACAAAGGTATGGAGGCTTGAACCAAGAATCTCTGTGATAAAATAATGACCCATTACAACTGTTCCAATTACATGTCTTTGCTCAAGATATAATATTGGCTAAAATGAGGGTTAAAGATGCATAGCATCTGGAAAAATGCTTTATCAGGAAAAAAGGATCTGGTCGCCTTTTGATTATGTAGACTTAGCACTCCTTTATGCTCTGTTTATATGGTGATAAATTTGCAGGTTAGCAGACTGAAGGATGCCATGTCACAAATTTATCCAAAGTTACAGGTATTGTTTTACCAAAAATCATTTTTAAATCTTTTGGTTCCTTCCTGCCGTTTCAGTGGTTAGTGCCTTAATTCAGTAAAGAATTCCATATGAATGAATCCCATTAGCAGGTGGGTGTTAATTACACTGATTATAAAATATATGTTACATCTTACTGAACCTAAAACAAATTCCACAGTTGTTGCAAGAGCAATGAATATAGGAGTATGAATGATATTATCCTGTAAATTTCCATGCTGAAAGAGAGCGAGTTTGAGTTGTATTCGGAGTCCTTACTGTGTTCCATTTCCAAAAGAATCACATGAGGCTTTGTAACTACTGCTTCATAAATTGTTAAGTTCTGTGATCTCTTATTTCTTTCCCCATTTCCAGGAGATAAAGGAATCTGTGCAATCAGATTTCCGGCATCAAGTTTCCCTCCTTGTTCAACCAATGCTTCAGGTAAGCACTTCACTTTCGTAGTCAGTACAACTGCAGTTTTTCAGTGCATCTGTGTAGGAAATCTCAATAATAAATATCATTTTGGCCACTTGCCCGATTGGAATTTGGTAACACTGAAACTAATTCAATGCAATAGTAACCTATAGAGTTAATGCCCAACAGCTACAATGATGGCACCAATGGCACATTAAAAAAGATGGATTTGTTCAATGCTATGTAAAATAATAAAATGCTAGGGAGCAATTTAATTTCCATGGTACAAACAAACAGACCTTAATTAAACAAAAAGAATAAAAATAAATTCATTTGCTTCAAACAGTTAGCAGTAGTGTTGTAAAACTACAAAACATTTTAGGCTGGTGTTTGTAGTTGCTCGTTGGTTAGGGCTCAACTCATGGCCAAAAGGCTATTTTGGTGCAGGCCCTAGATGCTGCTTTTGCGCATTATGATGCAGACTTGCAGAAAAGATCAGCAAGAAGCGGAGCAAGACCGAATGGTGTCGTCTAAGTGAATCTTACCCCTCGATCACTTCACCATTGTTATGCTGTAACTTTGTTAACCAGCTGCATCTTGTAGCAGTTGGATACAATTGTACATCTATATCAATTTTGCTGTGAGCTTGTGACAGATAGGAAGGTTTTTAGTCATTTCGGTATATTTATGGGAAAATGTAATTTTGATGCTCTATAAATAATTAAATACAACTTGCAGGAATGCTCTCTGCTCACGCTTCTGTGGATTTTGATTAGATGCAATTTCTATATGCTTTTGATAGTTATGAAATGGTGCTGCAACCCCCGTGAAATTTGTGTATTTCAACTTTGAAAGGGACTTTTTCGTAGCAATGCCAAGAATAAGATTAGATAAGATCATGCAGTTCTGTCGCGGAAGTGATCTTAGGGTTAAAAAATGTACAAGGACCCACATCAAAATCAGTTGTTACCACAGACATCTTAATTCATATGCAGGGTTTGGATGCTGCATTTTTATTTTATTTTATTTTATTTATGGGTTAGTTGAGGAAAACACTGGGCAAACCACTCCACCAAATAACTCTCTCTCTCTCTCTCTCTGCATTTGGATGGGTTAGCAAATTCTTCAGCGAAAATAACCATATTCCCAACTTTGTAATCTATCTATCTTGACCTATAGATGCGTTATCATAAGCGAAATTCAACCCAAAAGTATTTTAACTTCCAAATGTAATGTGAAAGGGCACACATCCGTACCAAATGTAATGCCTAAAAGTACGTTTACTTTCAAAACCACTGTGAATAAGCAAGCGCGCCGCCTACCATAATGTGATGCGGCTAATATGTCAATCAAATTAATAAAAATCTAGAATTCCAGAGTTAAAAAAATATGATAAAAATCTAGAATTTCTTAGTTAAAGTTCAACCCAAAAGTATTTTAACTAAGAAATTCTTTGTAATATTCAGAATATTCAAAATTATTAGAATATACAGGATACATCCGAGTTTCATTCCTTTGATGAAATATCCCAAATATATTTTAGAGATCCCAGAAAAATTCAATAACTTTATTATTACGATTCCAAGAGTCTGCAGTAGCTCTAAAATTAATATAACAGAAGACCATGAGTCAAATGCAAAACTATTTACCAAAAACCATCAAAATGCCAACAATATTATCCATCACACACAGATCAAGACCTATAATTCCAACAGAAATCCCAGGATTCAATCTCAAATTCCCAATGCAAGTCCCAACAAAAAAATAACACAGCCCAATCTAAGTCTATACATACACACACACACATATATATATATATATATGTATGTATTGGAATAAGAGAAACCCTAGAAAGGAGGAGGGGCTGCATAACCCAAGAAGGGCCTTCCAGCGGAATAACAGGAGGTGCCATGATCGCATTCATTCAATGTGTCCTTCAACTTGTGAAACCCATTCTTGAAAACTCCAAACCCGAACAACAGCCCGATCAAGATCACCAGCAGGATTAAGCAAGTGCACAGCATGCACATTCTGCTCCCACAACACATCTCTCTCTTTCTCTCTCAACACTTTGTGTATGGATCTTGGAAATGATTCAAGGAGAGATGATAAAATGGTTGGTTTAGAGAGAGAGAGTGTTCAGATCTGAGACAGATAGAATAGTTTTAACGGCCGCTCGTGCGGAGAAGAGGAAGAAGATGAAAAGGAGGGATTGTTTGGTTGGAAGTGTGTTTCTCAGGATTAAACCACTACAACCTCTTTGTACGCTTTATTCCCTGATAATCAAAGTAATCTTAAAAAAAAAAAAATGAATTTTTTTTGTTAAATGGATGATAAAAGTGCTTTTTTGTTTCTTAAAAATATGTTTTTCAAAATATTGTTGCTGTGACTTGTTTTTCAAAATATTGTTTTATATTGTTGCACATGACCAAAAGAGATGTTGCTGAAACGGAAACTAGACCACCAACCTCTTTGTCCTCTTTGTGAATGTTGAACTGCGGGAAGTCCTATGTTTAAAAGACTCCTTAGATGTACTAATATAAAATATTTCTGTTGCACATTTATGAGTATATAGTCCTTGTATATTCCATAAATCTCTAACATATGCATTTTATATTATTATATTTAAAATCTTTTTTAATTTAATATGAGCGCAAGTTCTTATTAATAAAATTTTATCTAATTAAATTGAAATTAATTTTTTAAATAAAAAATAAAAAATAATTAAGAAGAGAGAAGGGAGAATTGGAGAAGTTGATGAGACCCACAATAAATAAAAAAGATAATAAATTAATTATGTAAAGAGAAAGAAAACTTAAATGAAATCCAAACCAATAAAGAATTTTGAAAATGTAAAATTCAATTAATTAGTTGGACCAATTTCCATATCATTTTGAAGTATGATCAAAACCAATAAAGATGAAGAAAGAGAGATAATTAAGGAGCGAAGAAAATGAAGGAGATAAAAAATTCTAGAACCACTACATCAACATATTGCTCTTTATATAATATATAAATAGATAATTATATGAATTTGGAAATTTTATCAACATGAGCTTTAGGTCAATGATTTATGTTGTTTGCCAAAAAAAAAAAAAAAATTTATTGAAAACCTCAAGGATCTCGTGGTACAGATGTCCAAATTCATCGACTTTTGTATAATTTTTTCTAATATGTTTTGATTGGCCTATAATATCATGGTAGCTTGATGATGCCAAAAATGTTTTCCTACTTTATATGTGAGAAAATTTGCATTGACTACGTGTCATGGAATAAGGTTGTGTTTGGATTGGAATGTTTTCAGTCATGAAAAGAAGTTGTTTTGGTGTGGAATGTTTTTGAGTTGTCTTAGGATTCTTTCAAGTACAAAAAATTTCAAATATGTCTCGGTGGGATTGAAAATGCATATCATGCAACATATTGTCATATTTGACGGACGGGATGACTTACAAGTTCCAACTAATTTTAGCCGTTGTTAGACAAAGTCCAATGACAATGCTGCGCATTGAAGACCCTACGGGGGATTAGGTCTAAGGGAGAGGGTAGTTTCCTTTTCGTGTAAACAATTTTTTTAACCTTTTTTCTTTTTTCAAATGAGAAGTATTTTATTTACCAAAAATAAAATAAAATATGCTACACAATCAGAAATTTTGATCCGAATTTTGTAACTACTCTGATGTGACAGGCACATCAACAATTTTATTAAGATTGAGTTTGAAAAAAATATATATAGAAAAGGAAATGAGCAAAAAAATTGGAACTGAATCGACTGCAGAGAATAAAAAATAAAAAATGAAACAAGCCTAGAAATAGAAACATAATAAGTTTCAGAGAATGCAACGGAAGGCAATTTCTAAATAAGTCTGACAAAGGTTTTGGAGCATTATTCTTAGAGATTATATGTTGCAGGAAGAACGTACACATTCACTTCTGATAATTTGGGCAATTCTTTGAATCTCCCAAATACTTTGATAACACTAAAAATTGTTTTGAAAAATAAATTTATTGTAGTTCATGACACTTTTCTTTCTTTGTTTGCTCTGATTTTTTTTTAAATAGTCATTTTAAATTTTCTATTAGCGAACTTGATTTTTTTTTTTTGACTGCAAGAAAATGGCAGAAGCGAGTTGGTAAAAGTGGGTGGAGCCTTTGGGTAAGGGATCCAACATTTGGCAATCAAGCTTTCGAGAGATCTGTCTACTCTGCACAGATGGAGGAAAGAAGAGGCCGAATCGGTTGTAAAGAAACTTATGTTCCTATTTCTACGCTCGTTTCCTTTTTTATTTTTTTCGAACTCTCTCTTAATAAAATTGTTGATGTGTCTGCCACAACCACGTACACGACACACTGTACGTACATCGCCATTAATGTTACTTATTGCCACTTGGCCCACTTTTACACAAATTCTGACCCCCAATTGTGACGCACCACATTTGCATAATGCCACTGTTACAGAAATAATTTTGCCACGTCAAATTTCTAAAATAACACGTATTTCATGTTGACATGTCCATGTCGATCATGGGCTCATGGTAGAGATTGTCTTGGACAATGCTACGTACATCGCCATTAATTTTATCAAGCAAATATTTTGAATAAGACTTAATCTTTGACTAAGTTGGTATAGAGGCAAAATAATGAGGATAGAGTAAGGTCTATAATTTAAATTAAACCCTAGAGAGAGCTATTTATCTTTCCCACACAGTCCTACCAATTTTTAGTGATTGTACAGCATACTTAAAATCCGGTGTCACGAAAAAAAAAGAGTACAACATACTTAGAATTGAATTCCAGCTTTATCAATTTTGAAAGTTTAAAAAACTAGGAGAAATAGCTCCCAATATTTACTCATGAATTCTTCAAAATGACTAATAACAGGATCCTTGACACAGTTTTTACTCCAAATTTGATATGCAATTTGTAAAACCCAATGTAGGATATGTATTTTGAGAAACCGACTATCAAATTACATATTCTTCTTATTTACATTACGTGTGTCAAAAATCACATTGATCTAACAGTTGGTTTTTCATAAAATCAACTGTGCTAGATTCACATAGTGTTTTACGGATTATTTTACAGCTGTTATATTTTTGAAAAAATAGCCATTGGATCAATACGATTTTTGGTATATATGATATGTATGAGCAAAATATCTAATCCAACCGTTGGTTTCTCAAAATACTTATTTTACACTAGATTCACTACTACAAAAACACACTATAGAGACACTTTTTTTTTTTTTTTTTTTGGCACATGAAAGACACTTTCCACTTTTGGAAAGTGTCTCAAAAAGTTATTTAATGTAACACTTTTATGAAAGTATCCCATATTGGCTAATTTTTTGCAACTTTTTTGCTAAAGTGTCCCGAAAATGTGTCGCTAAACTTTCCCAAATTTTTTTCACTCTAAACTTTTCGCCCGCTTCATTCCTTGGTTAACTTTTCATTTCCCTCCTTTACATGTGCATAATAATACAAATTTTTATTAATTGGTGGATGCCACTGGCAATACGGGTGGGGTGGCAATAGAATCACCCTTTGAATTATAATTCCCTCTGGGCCTCCAATATAATCAAAATAATAATATCTTGTGAAGTTTATAGTAGTTTTATGCTCGTTCTTTATATTTTGTACAAACATTTAAATTTAGAGTATGCTTGAAAATTCTAAAAATTAAAATTAAGTTCAATTTACTTTAATGTTATTTAATTTTTAAATAAACTAATTTATTTGTAATTTTCCTTAGAAAGTTGAATCAATTTGAATTTCCAATTTCCAAACTAGGGGTGCAACTCGGAACGAGTGAAATTAGAAACCAATTTGATTCGACCAATTAGGATCGAATTAGAACCGACTCGAATTGATCCTGGTTTCAATTCTAAATTCGAATTCAATTCGGACTGATTCTCGGATTTAGTATTTTGGGAACCGGTCTGATTCGAAATTCAATCATATTAAATTATTATTATTATTAAATGCAACATACAACTTTCTTTTTGAATTTTTGTAATATTATAAATTTAAAATACAAGTAGATTGGATTATTGGATTAAGCAACGATGGTTAATACTTACTGTTACTTGTAGGTTGTTTATTTTAGATTATTGAACAAAACTTTGTTTTATTTTATTTATTATTACTTTACATAATAATTAATGCTTAATTGTTATTTTATTCAATAATTTAATTATGTGGAAGTTTGAATTTTACATTGTTACTTGTTATAATAGAAAAAGATAAAAGTTAATTGAAATGAATATTAGATAATTTTTAAAATATTTTATTTTATTTTATATATATATTTTTAAAAAATTTTATTTTTAATAAAAAAATCACCATCTAATTTGATTCAATCCAAATTTAATTCAGATTGATCCAAATTCAATTAGAATGGGTGATAGTCCCGATAGTCCTGACCCGAATTACTTCGGATTCGTATTCTTTTTGGCCAAATCTGATATTATATGATCCGATTGGAGTTGCACCCGGCACCCCTTTCTACAAACTCCAAAGTTTTGTATTTGCTGAATAGCCCCTGCTTTCCGATACTCCATCTTCTCCTCATTTTCGTCTCCAAAAGTCCCACTCGCTCAGTGCCAAGTCGTCAGGGGTTTTGGTGCGGCTTTGAAACCACCACACTTCATCTGATCTCTCTCTTCTTCCTATACAAGCCCAATTCCCCAGGTTTCTCTCTCTACATATCCACACACACATATATATATCCAATTGATTGATCTATTCTGTAGTAGATCTTTGCTTCAGTCGATGGCTTCCCCAGGAAATCAAAACCAACCAGGACCTTTTGATATGAACAAATTCTTCAAACCCTCAACCCCTACCTCACAAAACCCTAACAACTTGACCTCCTCCCAATTTCCACCTTCTTCTTATGCTCCACTTCCTTCTTCCTCGTATCCTCCACCCACTGGCCCATACCCATTTCATCACCAGTACCACCACATCCCTTATTCTCAAGAGCCTCTCAGTAATCTGCACCACCAGCGATCTGTTTCTTATCCTACACCCCCTCTTCAACCTCCTCCTCAAAACCCTAACCCCGGTGCCCGATTAATGGCTCTACTGAGTGCTCCGCCGTCCAATCTCGATTTGCCACCTCAACCCCCGTTGCCGTTGCCGTTGCCCTCGATTCCGCCGTCATCTTCTGGGGGTTCTGATTTTTCGATGCCCGCCAACGTTCCCGTCTTGCCGCCGATTCCTGTGGAACCGCCGGCGGCGGTCAATCCGGCCATTGCTCAGCCCGGCGTTATGCGAATGCCGAGCAGTAAGCTCCCAAACGGGCGACATTTGGTCGGTGATCATGTTGTGTATGATGTTGATGTTAGATTGCAAGGGGAGGTGCAGCCGCAACTTGAGGTTACTCCGATAACTAAGTATGTATCGGATCCTCAGCTAGTCGTGGGGCGTCAAATTGCAGTTAATAAGACATATATATGCTATGGACTGAAATTGGGAGCTATTCGAGTCCTTAATATAAACACTGCATTGAGATCTTTGCTTCGAGGTCACACTCAGGTTGGCTCTTTTTATTAAGAAGATTTTGTAGGTACTGTTGTTTTAGTATATTAATTGGAATTTGTTTGCGTTTTAGCTGAATTGGGTATGTCTTGTTGCTTTTTATTTTATTTATTTTTGTGTGTCTGTAATTGGGAGAGTGAAATCACATTACATTCATTATATGTATTATTTACCCATCAAGTAATGCTTTGGCCTTTTATTTGCTGGTTCATTGCATTGTATGGGGACTAGACTTTATGTTTGATTTTGTTTGAATATAAATATATTTAAACGCATTGTGACATGTGAAGAGTTTTCTTACTTCATAGTTCAAAGGTTGTTCAATCTTATGGTCTGGGAGATAGTGTGATTTAGCCCATAATATAGTTCATTACCACATAATGAGCCATATGACTATAATGCAGTCGGAACTAGGAACTTTTGTGTACGGGCATCAATTGGTAATCTCAATGTATAAAATAATATGAGCTGCACGATCTGTTTAATGTTTAAATATCATAATCTCTGATTACTATAGTGGCATTAATTTGGATTTTTATGTTAATTAGCCTGAACTAAATTGGAAGGACGTGATCTTTGTATAGTGTTAGTGTTCAGCATGAATACGAGGACATGACAGAAAAAGGTGTTTTTTTTTTTTTTTGGAGGGGGGGGGGGTGGGGTTTGTGGTTTCAGTTTCTTGACTTAATGAGATCCAAGTAGTTAATGTAGCTTTCTCGTTGGTGAGTTTATTGTTTGTGATTTTGTTGTCAGTCTATGGCTAGTGATCTGGGTCCTGCATTTCATATCCAAGAACTGGAAAATGGGAGTTTGGATGCATAGAATGGCCTAGTTCAGTGTTGCACTACTGCATTTATTTATGTCTCTGACAAATTTGCCATGGAGCAGCCACTAGTTATAGAAAGGGTTGATGCATTTCCCCTTCGCAAACCAATATTTGGAAGCTCTACACTATTTCTATTTTATCCACTTGCTGTGATTATTCTAAAGGGAAAAAAAAAAACCTAACCTTGTTTTTGAGATGTTTATTTTTCTACTCATTGATGTTCTTCTAAGTAAAGTCTTTTCTCTCAGAGGGTCTCAGACATGGCTTTTTTCACTGAGGATGTTCACCTTTTGGCTAGGTAGCAGCCTTTCCATAACTCGTTATTTCTTTTTCCATTTTTTTTGAGGTCGTGCTAACACACTTCTGTGCAGTGCGAGCGTAGATGGACGATTTTATGTATGGAAGATCTCTGAAGGTCCAGATGAAGAAGATAAGCCACAAATTACGGGAAAGATTATTATTGCCATTCAAATTGTAGGAGAGGGAGAATCTGTGCATCCACGAGTTTGTTGGCACTGTCACAAGCAAGTAATACTTTCTCTTAATGTTCATTCCTAAAAGAAGAGTAGTAGCTCTGTTTTAAAGGGACTTGAAATTATTTTATATAGTTGCTATTGTTATTCCTTTTATCGCTGAAGTTGCTCGATAGTTTCTTACTTAATGTCTGTTACAAATACTTTCTTACAGGAAGTTTTGGTAGTTGGAATGGGAAAGCGTATTCTGAGAATAGATACGACAAAAGTTGGAAAAGGTGAAGTTTATTCGGCGGAGGAACCTCTCAAATGTTCTGTTGACAAGCTGACTGATGGGGTACAATTTGTTGGTAAACACGACGGAGAAGTGACTGATCTGTCAATGTGCCAATGGATGACCACCCGATTGGTTTCTGCTTCAATGGACGGCACGGTTTGTCTTTGTCCTCTTAGTTTTGCTGTTTTTGTTACCTAAAAGTTGATTGCCTCCAAATCTTTTACAAATGGTTACTTGTGGACATATGTGAGTTCTTTTTGCATCCTTTTATAGTGAGAAGGAAACTTGAATTGAGTTCTCCTGTGGTCCAAGAGGTGATTGAGTAGGGTTTGGAATGCTTCACTTCATGATCTTCCATATATTACTCTTTAAGATGTAGAGTAACTTTTAACTTGCGTCGACTCGCTCTGCTCCTGCACCTCTTTTTTTTTGTGTTTTACTTTTATTTTACTTTTTTATTTTTAAATTTCCTTCTGTTGGACTTAATCTCTAGCTCGGGTTTTTTACTTATCCATCTCAACGTTCTCACCTCAGCTGTACTTGTACTTTGGCTGTTTTATATCCAAATTTTGTAGGATTCTGCGTTTGTATAGTTGTGTTCAGTTGTTCCAAGATTTTTTTTTTCTTTTTTCAAAAATATATTATAATATCTTATTTCTAAAAAAAAACAAAAAAAGGGCTTTCAGTGCAAGTGAGTTGGGAACTCTAAATTCAGATCTTCTGGAGTTTCTATTATCATTGCTAGGTTTCTAGGCTTCTGGCATGAAGTGTGTTGCCGATGGCTCTTGTTAACAGGTGCTTTGCATTCCTACATCTGAAAGTTAGGAAGGCAATTAGGATTCAATGCATGGTTAGGAAATATTTGGTCTCTCTCTCTTAAAGCTATGACTTCAAAACTTTTAGACACTTCAAATTGGGACCTTAGACAGAGAGAAATGGTGAAAATAGAATCCATGTGGCGAACCTTTGATGGTCAATATAAGACTAAGCTGGGATTTAGACTTTGCTGATTTTAGTTTAGATTTATATGGTCGGATTGAATATGAAACTTCTTAATCAAAGTGTAGGTGACCAATTACGCTTAAATTCTTACATTGTTGAAAGAATTTAATTGTCTGAAATTAACTAATTATTTCCATAGCGTGCAATTCATTAATGTTTTCTGTAATAATGCAACATAAGTATATTTTCTGTTTGAAATGACTGACTAGTTCATGGTTTCCATCTTTCAAACATGATGTTTGTGAACTGCTTTAATCAAAGTGATGTCTTTGTATGCCTGTAAGCGCTCGCGTGCACACACAGATTTATTTGTTCATGCCTATTTTCTATTTGATCCTTATAATGAAAGATGTTCTTGACTCTGTCCATATCAAATTCATGTTGCAAAACAGATAAAAATCTGGGAAGACAGGAAGGGCCTACCACTTGTGGTGTTGAGACCACATGACGGTCACCCTGTTAATTCAGCTACATTCTTGACTGCCCCTCACCGGCCAGATCACATTATACTTGTTACAGCGGTACATGCTCTCAATTTTTTATTTTTATTGATTGGGCGTTCTAATTTGTTCAGTATAAATGTTAGGCATCACAGTTTTTGTAGAGTAGCTCTTTTGATGGTTTAACAAGTTCATTTTATTAATATTGATGTGATCATGTGATGGTATTATTCAGTTGTCTGGATTTACCATTGAAGATATGACTTCAGAGTTTTAATATTGTTACTTACCTTCTAATAATCATTCGTAGTGCCTATTTCATTAAATTTAAATACCCATCTGACAGGGGCCACTGAATCGGGAAGTGAAGATTTGGGCCTCGGCAAGTGAGGAAGGCTGGCTACTGCCTAGTGATGCTGAATCATGGCAGTGTTCCCAGACATTGGACTTGAAGAGTTCTCGCGAATCTCGAGTTGAGGAGGCGTTCTTTAATCAAGTTGTAGCATTGTCTCAAGCAGGCCTTCTTTTACTTGCAAATGCCAAGAAGAATGCTATATATGCTGTACACTTAGAATATGGTCCTAATCCAGCAGCAACCCGCATGGATTACATTGCAGAATTTACTGTCACCATGCCTATTTTGAGTTTTACAGGGACAAGTGATGTATTACCCAATGGTGAACATATTGTTCAGGTGTATTGCGTCCAGACACAGGCTATTCAGCAGTATGCTTTAGACTTATCCCAGTGCTTACCACCGCCGCTGGATAACATGGGGCTAGAGAAGTCAGACTCCGGTGTTTCACGAGAGGCAACTAGTACTGAGGCATTTGCTACTTTGGAGCCATCTGGAAGCAAACGTACTGAGATGCCTTTAGCTAGTTCAGTTCCGAAACCAACTATACAAGCAAGTAGTTCTGAGAGTGTATCTGCAGTGAGGCATCCTCTAAGCTCTGCTTCTACTGAGGCAGTCAATGTGCAAGAATTTACTGCTTCAAATACGGAAAATAAGCCTTGCGCTTTGCCACCGGTAATCAATGATACTGATGTTGTTTGTGCTACATCACCGCCTCTTCCTTTGAGTCCAACGTTGTCTGGGAAACAATCTGGTTTTAAAAGTCCCACAGAGAGCTTTGAGCCAGGTCCTCCACCTGGTGATCGTAATGGGGACCTTTCAGTTATTGATTATTCAGTTGACAGGCAAATGGATTCCATTCATTCAAACTTGTCTGATGTGTCTTCATTGGATGATGATTCAAGGAATGATGAAAAGAGAGTTGCACAAGATGATATTTCTACTGTACTTAATCCTCCTATCATGTTCAAACACCCAACTCATCTAATAACTCCTTCTGAGATATTGAAGGCTGTATCATCCTCTGAAACTACAAGTGTTATTGATGGAAAGAGTGAGGGAGAGGCAAACATTCAAGATGTGGTTGTCAACAGTGACATGGGCAATGTTGAGGTGGAGGTTAAAGTTGTGGGTGAAGCTGGATCTACTCAGAATGATGTATTTGGCTCTCAGGGAGAACCTCGCAGTCTTGTTGCAGAAAATAAGGAGAAATTCTTCTGCTCTCAGGCTTCAGATCTTGGTATTGAGATGGCCCGGGAGTGCGGTGCATTATCAGCCGAAACTTATATTGTGGAAGAAGCTCGGCAAGTTGATGGTCCCTGCGTAATGGAGCCACCTTCCCAACCTCCAAATGCTGGTGATGATGAAGTCCATGACTCCACAAAAGATGTGTCTGGAAAGGTTGCTGATTCAGCTATGCCCACAACAGTTCCACAATCACCAGCATCAACTATGAAAGGGAAAAAGCAGAAGGGAAAAAATGCTCAAGTATCAGGTCCATCTTCCCCATCCCCTAGTGTTTTCAATTCAACAGATTCTTTCAATGAACCGGGTGTGAGTTCAAGTATCCCCTCTGTGGAAGCTGCTTTTCCTCAAATTCTGGCTATGCAGGAGATGCTTAATCAGGTGATTGCTTGAGTTTGGCATCTACAGATTTTCCTATATACGTTTATCAACGTTGCATTGTTTCTGTATAAAAGCATATTATGCTGTGAGAGTGTGGTAAAACATAGTAATTTACACCATGTTATAGAAAGAAATATTTTGATAATTTCCAAGAACTTTATATATATGGAAGTTTTTTATGCGGACATTCGTGTAAGGGCATTCCATCTGAGCTGAGCTGTCAATCTGTGCATCACATTGGATGCCCCCTCTATATCCAGTTGTGTTGAGTGGGTGTGCAGCAAAATCGATGGCCCATATCAGACGTCCACTCTGAATGTGGAAAGAGCATTTTTATTTATTTTCAATTTTTCTTTAATTAAATTTGAAGCTCAACACTTAAATGGTCAGGGATTACTGTCCTCTGTAACTCTGTTACTTTTGTGCATAACTGCCAATAGTTTTTCCAAAGTTGTAGCTACTGTCCCCATGCCCATCTTTGTTTCTTATCATTCTTGGTTTGAGAATAACAGAACAAATCCCATTGTTTTGGGGAGATTCTTCTAGTTGTACCTGTCTTACGTTGAGCAATATATTAGTACATCTTGATGGACAAAAGTAGGTTTCATAAATGACATATGATATGTTATTGTATAGAGCGCTGCTATATGTCACAGAAATGTGTCCCAAATTAATCCAAGCCTTCATTTTTTACCAAGGAGAGGGTTTGGTAAAAATGGGTAGGCTTGGATCATTGGCCACATCCCTTGGGACATTTTTGGGGCATTAAGCATTTTCCTATTGTATATATTGCAAGTTTATCTTTGTCAAGTCTACTCATTCATCTTTAACTTTGGCATTTTTGTTATTTCTTGCAGCTAATTACCATGCAAAAAGAAATGCAGAAGCAGATGACAATGATGGTTGCTGTCCCAGTTACCAAAGAAGGTAGAAGACTGGAGGCAGCTCTTGGGCGGAGCATGGAAAAAGCTGTCAAGGCCAATGCTGATGCTTTGTGGGCTCGTTTCCAAGAGGAGAATACGAAAAATGAGAAGTTAGTACGTGATCGTACACAACAAATAACAACTATGATCACCAACTTTATGAACAAGGACTTGCCAGCCATGCTAGAGAAAACAGTGAAGAAGGAACTAGCTGCGGTTGGCCCAGCCGTGGCTCGCGCAATAAGTCCAGCTATCGAGAAAACAATTTCTTCAGCTATTGTGGAGTCCTTCCAGGTTAAGATTTTAAGAGCTGATTTTTCTACCATAAATTTGTCCTATATGGATCTAATCTATGCTTTTTGGTGCAGAGAGGAGTTGGTGATAAGACAGTGAATCAACTGGAGAAGTCAGTTAATTCAAAACTTGAAGCTACTATTGCTAGGCAAATCCAAGCACAGTTTCAAACTTCTGGTAAACAAGCTCTTCAGGTATACACTTTACCCAGCTTAGTTTATTTATAATTGCATTTGTATTCAATGTACTTATTTAAGTCGAGTGAATAATCAATGCATAGTTTAATTGTTAAGAGTTGAAAGATTTTCCTGATTAAGTGTAGGTTTCTTTGAAACATTTGACACAATTGAGCTGATACGAACATGTTCTTGTCAAATTCAAAAGTTCTTGTATCTAAGTATGACCATTTGGACTCTAGTTAAGTTACATTCTGTGTTACATGAACCCTTTGCTTCACCCCAAACTACCCTTGTCGACACAACATGACATGGATGTGGTTACTCCAGCGCGAATACTTCAAAATAGTAGAAAATCTTTGGAAAGCAGACAAATCTGAAACTTGTACACATAGCCACACTCACACCAAACTTGTACACATAGCCACACTCACACCCAACAGCTATATCAGAGTCCGTGTAACGTTGGTTACAATATTCTTGGATAATCACAAATCATGAGTACTTGTTTGGTAACCTAAACCAATTAAGGTTAACCGTTTAATCTTACTTCTGCTTGTGGCACTCTGTTTTTTATTTTTATTTTTTGTTTGAATGAATGCTGAACGTTTTGTCCACTTTGTAATTGCTTCTTCTCAATTTTCACATGGTCCGACTCACTTGTCCTTAGTTGATTTGGCCTTCTTTAGTCAATAGATTAACTCTGTTTCATTTTCTTCTATTAAGTATAATAATTTATCTTATATGTTATATAATATTCTTTTGTTTGGTAATTTGAGTAATTGAATAGGATGTATGCCCTATTTAATTAATCTCTGACGAAATATGATATATATATAACCATTTACATGAATCCAGGGTTTTCTGATACAATGATATGAACAATCAATTCTGTCTGTGCAGGATGCCTTGAAATCTAGTTTGGAAGCTTCGGCAATCCCTGCATTTGAGATGTCCTGCAAAGCCATGTTTGAGCAAGTTGATGCTACATTTCAGAAAGGAATGGTTGAACATACAACAGCTGCTAAGCAGCACTTCGAGTCCACACATTCTCCAATGGCACTTACTCTAAGGGTGTGTAGTTTTGATGCCACCTTACTTGTAGTCTTGTACACATTAGAAATCAGGTCTTCATTTCTTGTTTGCCCCCTAATATCACACAAATTATTTCTTGATTTGTTAGTCTTACCCATTTCATGTTGAACTTTTGGTAGGAACATGTTTTCAATGTGACCTTTATTACATGCTTGGGTTATTTGAAAATATGAAGACAGGTGGTTTTGTCTCCAAGCCCTTGTTTAACAACAAATATTTTGTTGACCCCTATTTCTTATCCACCAGTTTTTTTTTTCCCCCCTACCTAAGCACTGTTATTTATTTGGTTGCTTTTTCTTTTTTTCAAATTCCAATTTCCACGTGATTGAGACAATAAAAGATTCATTTTACCCTTTTTTTCTTGGTCCCTACTACGTGTATTATTGTTGGTCTTCATGATAAGGATAGAAATAATCTATACAGGGTAGTCTCTTTGAACGTACCAATATTTAGCATTTTATTGTTAATGAACTTGACCAATTTAAGATCCTGATTGTTGGTGTTCTTGTTTTTCCTCCCTCTCCCTTTCACTCCAGTAGGTCATGGTATTTGGTTAAAGCTGAACTCAGTCTACTTATTTGATATGAAGGTAGGTATAAGAAATTACCATTTGGATTTTATTAAGAACACAAAGAATCATAATGTATTAAAATCTACATGGGTAAGACAACCTGCCAAACTGCAATTGGCATGATATCTTTTAGGGCTAGAGCTTTCTTGTATACAGTGTGGTTTAAGTCATATACCAAAGTGTCCTTTTTTAAGGGAACTCTGGATTCAATAAATTAGCTGGTCTCAATGATGTCATCCAGTACCATGGATATGATTTATGTAGCTGAGCCCAATAGTTGGAATTGGCTTTATTGTGTTGAATTGAATATACTGAATTGGGGAGAGTTCTACGTTCACTTAATGATGTGGTTTTCTTTGAATAAAACTTGACAACTTGCTATGAGCGAGGAATTGTGGTGTGTGGTAGGCATTCTCTTTGCCCTGCTGGCACATATCTGAATGTTGTCTTAACAGTACCTGTCCTTGTGTCTTCTATTCTTATATTTGCGTGTTTTCTGTGTCCAACATATAGGCCCTCATGTCTGGTAGGGATATCCAGTAGTTTCAGATAAAGCTGTTACGCATATTAGTTGTTTACTTGTTCTTGTATGTCTGTCTGCTGCTCCTTTCACTTTCCATATGTATATTCAAATGATTTTGTACTTTTGTAATTAACCTGATTCTGCAGGATGCCATTAATTCAGCATCATCAATAACTCAAACCTTAAGTGGAGAATTGGCTGATGGTCAACGAAAGCTGCTAACTCTTGCTGCTGCAGGAGCAAACTCAAATGCTGTCAATCCCTTGGTCCCCCAACTAAGTAATGGACCTTTGGGTGGTCTCCCTGAGAAGGTCTGCTCCTTTCTTCATTTACTTGATTCTTTTCTGAAAGAATGCAATGAGATGTGAACTGTGAAGGATAGTATCAGCTGTCAGACTTAATTTGTTATTGTGAAGGTTTTCTTCTGGCTATTCTGATTTCGAGTATTCTCTGTCTCTGCTATAGGTTGAGGCGCCTTTGGATCCAACAAAAGAGCTATCTAGATTGATATCTGAACGCAAATATGATGAGGCTTTCACTGGAGCCCTACAAAGAAGTGATGTTTCCATTGTATCCTGGTTATGTTCTCAGGTATGCTTTAGTGACATCTCCATTTTATCCTGGTTATGTTCTTAGGTATGCTTTAGATGTTCACTACTTATAGAGATGTAGACTAACATAAAATATGCCTTGCTGCGTTGAGGACTGAAGATGGATGAAAGTAGTATGACTGGAATAAAACTATATGTTTAATTTGGAGTCTTTAAATGATTTTTTTTTCCTGGTGGGAGTGGGGTGGGGTTTTGGGGAAGTGTGTTGCCTCAGGCATACGCAGTTTTGTATTAAATTGGGTTATTGATTCGTCAACTTAAACTCGACTGGCATTTGTTTAATTTTCAATTTGTGGACCAGAGCAACGTTTTTATTCCTGAGATATGGTCTTAAATTCGTGCTTTATCTGTCAATGGTGTGGGTTGGGTATGTAAGTTCTTTTGGCGCTTATTTGATTTTACATGTGCCCTATGCGCGTATTGTAATTTTTTGTCGTAGTGTTAAATCTCACATTTATGATTTAGACTTCGGTTCAGGGTTTTAAACTATGTTTTACTTTCATGAACTTAAAAATTAAATCCCTGCTCCAAAATGTCTGAGAGTTCAGTATTTCAGTTGAAGTATCAAATATTCTATCACTTATTTTTTGTTATTCTTTCCCTGCTTGGGTTAAATTTTCCGTGACTTGGTATTGATATTGTGGTTTGAATTCTTTTAATCCGTGTACTCATATTAACTCCAAGTAACTTGCAATCTTTGTTTCCTTCTGCATGTCTTTTCCCCGTTGTCTGATCTGCTGGAGACTATTATTATCTTCTCGACTTCTTCAATGAACTCATGAGATAAATATTTGGATTCGGACTGCTGATTTTTATTCATCTGTTCTTTTACCAGGTTGATCTACAGGGGATTTTGTCAATGGCTCCTCAACCATTGAGCCAAGGAGTACTACTCTCCCTTCTGCAGCAGTTAGCATGTGATATCCACAAGGATACACCCCGGAAACTGGCGTGGATGACCGATGTGGCTGTTGCCATAAACCCAGCCGACCCAATGATTGCAGTGCATGTGCGGCTCATCTTTGATCAGGTCTATCAGATACTGAATAATCTCCGTACCTTACCCACCATTACTGGTGCTGAAGTTTCAAGTATCCGTCTTGTCATGCATGTCATCAACTCCATGTTGATGACCTGTAAATGATTTTCTCATAGCACAACATGACAACATGGGAATGTGGACTGCTGATGTAGTAGAAAGGTTTGTATAGAGTTCTCTGGATTTCTACTAGAAGGGTCCTAACTTTGTAGAGTTGGTAATTATTGAATCTGTGAAATAGCTTAGGTAGGTACTTCAGGTTCTTATTCTTGTTTTCTTTCAGTCAAAGTTATTTCGTAACGTGAAATTTTGTATTTCTATACTGAATTGTTATTTTTTTTTTTTTTTTTTGGTTTAATAGAAAAAGATACTTAAGCTGGGGACTTTTCCCCTTATAATTAGAATAGACTGCTTTTCCTCTGGGGCAAACCTTTCATTCTAAAGTACAAGGTCAGTTGATTCATCTGATGCATGTGTGATACCTTGATCATTTCATGTGTGCACATTAGCTTCATGGCTTGAAGGAGATATTCGTCTTATTGATGTCATGCATGTCAGAAATCATAGTTATTCGATAACAGTGTATCAAAAATGACTGTAAAACTGTGACCATTGAAAACTGTCAGAGTGTTTTATAGTGACATTTATGATAAACTGACCGTTGGATCATTATAATTTTTGGCATGCATGCGTAAGAATAGTATTAAATCAAATGGTTAGTTTTTTAAAATGTGTAACCCAAAGTTACTTGCGAGTCATGTTTTTACATTTGCTAAAGTAAAAGCATAAATGGTGGTAGGATTATTTATTTCAGTCAGATAATGAATTTTCTTTTGGGAACTACTAATAAGGGCTGACCCTGTATTATTGTTTAGAAGTTGCAGTATTGGCTATAGTTGTTGGCCATAACTGGGATGTCTCTATTCTTCTGGGACAAAAAAATTTAGCCTGTTTTAGGGTAACTCTTCTGTACTCGAGTATTTTCCTATGGGGTTCGCCTGTAAGATCATCCACCTGAGCCCTTTATATAAAATACCCTTTTAGTAATCTGAAAAATATGCTTGTTTCATTTCCATTCTTCATTATTCCCTGGCCCCTTTCCAGCTTCCGGCCTCATCAATCAGCCTGAGTCTGAATGGTCGGAATCAGGACTCACCTCTCTTTCCTTTGAGCTTTCGTAGCTTCCTGCGTACTTGGTGCACAGTTTTGGCAGCAAATTTGTTGGAACATGATGATGCACATGAAACAGCAATCTATTTTGCTGACTGCTTAAGAAATCATAAAAACATTGCTAGAACATGCTGCCCTCCCCATACACGACCAACGAGCTCTCTCCCCTTATTTCAAGAGATGTTATGAGAATCTCAAGAAACGCTATACCTTTTGGATGGAGGACTGACTATCGGAGGATTTTATCAAGAAAAATGCTGCAGATAGAGCATTTAACCAAAATCAACCATCAGTGCTGCATATGAAGTGCAAAATGGATTCACTGTAATATATATATATATATATATATATATATATATATATATATATATA
>JAESVK010000198.1:398239-417905 GCA_017140935.1 Hamamelis virginiana | reverse complement strand
ATATATATATATATATATATATATATATATATATATATATATATAAGATGATGTGGAGTGTTTCTTGGATTACATACCTAAAATAGTAAGAGAGAGAGAGAGAGAGAGAGAGAGACAGAGAGAGAGAGAGATGGAGTCGGCCACTCTAATATTATTATTTATATATGTGTTTTGGCACAATTATTACAAGTGGGGGCGCACGTTGTTTGAATTTCGCACCAAATAGGGTGTAAGCAACAGAAAAGAAAAATAAAAAGTGATATTTTTGTTTAATTTGCATGAAAAAGAAAGGGCTGGTCTATTGGACGTTGAAGGACTACCTACTTTTTCATTTTCTATTTTCTATTTTCTATTTTTATTTATTTTTGTTGGTGCTAAGCAAATATGTCATTAAGTTTGTTTCCTTCGAACAACAAGATAAAGTTAATTAAAAAAAGAAAAAAGAAATTAATTTTTAGAAATACGTATGCAAACATACTTTCTATTTCTTACAATGAATGGGCCCACCTCCAAGCACAAGCAACTTATAATCGTTTGGTAACATAATTAAAAAGCAAATGTCCATGGTAACATATGTAGCAGTTCTATGTCATCATACAAATACAATTACGTAAGAGATCGATTGTAAAAAAAAATAGTACATGCCCCTTCAATTCATGAATGGATCAAATGCATGTGCATGTGAAAGGGAGGAGTTACTAGCTACATAGTGTTCCTTTGTAGCTATGAACTTCGGTAACAGTCCCTTTTTTTTTTCTTAGGAAAAAACAAAAACAATGAAAACATGACGGCCTTTTAGGACGATGAATTTGCAATTCTCATGGTGGCCGCCGGCTCCATTTAGGATGAACTCTTGTTCTAGTGGGGTCTCATTTTACGTGGTGGACAAGCAACTTTTATTGTTGTCCCAATTGAGATTATGGATATCAAATTATGATCTGCACCTTACCGAGAGAAACAGCACAAAATACCAACAACCCTTGAATGTTCCCACTTGTTTTTAATGGTATGTTTGGCATACTAATAACGTAAAATATAATGAAATTCTAATTCTAATTCTAATTCTAATTCTTCTATTTAGAATTATAACTCTTTAAATGGCCAATTCTATTTATACCATTTTGATATTTTTTAAATATATATAAATGGTATTGATGTGATTTAATATGCTAAATTTTAATATTAGCAAATCAAATGACATGAATCATTGAAATTTTTTTATAAATAATCAAATAAGCGTACTCACTGTATCACCTTTACTAATTCTAACCACTTGGAGTTTTAACAAGATTTACAAATCTAATGACTCCAAGTTCTCATGTCAAATAGAAAATTTTGGGAGTATAAAGAAAACTCACGCGATGAAAAGGATGGACAGACAGAACTGCAGGACCTAAAAGCACCAAAAACTAAGCAAAAACCTTCTTTGCAGAAAAATTGAATTGAATGATTGCGATTTGCGACAGAAAGGATTGTCCAGGAAAAGTAATTTGGATAATGGTCATGTAAATTTCTTTTCAAAAGAACAATATTCCCTTATTCCTGCAAGCAATTTAACCTTCGAAAGGTAGATTCATATTAGGTGTACTTAGTTCGCTTCAATGGCACGAAAAATGCGGATAAGGGTAACCCTGAAACCTTATTTGGTGAAGTTGTTCCGAGAATTACTGGAAATTCATTTCTTTTTCCTCAAAAATATGTTCCAAACACTCAGATTGAAACAAATATTTACTCATTTCTCTGGGGGAAAATGGCTGTGGAATTTACAAGATTTCTCTCTACATGTGCCTAATTATCTTGATATATAAAAAAAACAAGAAAAAAAGGGAGAGAAAAATCGGACATTGTGGGTCCTACCAACACTGATCGGTTTCCCATCTCCGGGTCCGGGTTTGGCTCTGGGTCTGATAAAACCGAGACCGATTCCCGGCGGAGTAACCGGAGAAACTGAAAGATCGTCCACCGGTACCCAAAGAGAGATCGTACAGTGCCCTAGATGCTGGATCAGAAAGCGTGGCGTATGCGTTGTGAATCTCGATGAAATCTCGACCATCCGATTCCGATGCCGCCGTATCAGGATGATACATCTTGGCTAATGTCCGGTAAGCCGTTTTGATCTCCACCGGCGATGCGTTCTGCTTGACTCGGAGCACCTCGTAGAGACTCGACGCTTTTCTTGAATCTATGACAGCAGTTGCTGTCTCGGGGAACGCTTGGGCCATGGCTCTGCACGGATTACGGCGAGTAAAGGACATCTTCCGGTCAGATCTGGTGGTTCCGGCGAACGACATGCGGTTGTCCGTGGAGAATAGAAGGGGATTGCCGGCCGGAATAATTAGGGTTCCTGACATTGAGAAGGGTTTTAGTAGGATTATAAAAAGCCGAATAGATGTAGGGAGAGAGAGGGTTTGACAATGAGGAGAGAGAGGGGGAGAGTGCAGTTTTATAGGGGACAAGAATAGAGATTTTTATTTTAGAGAGAGAGAGTGGGGAAAAAGTTTAGAGGGATAGATTGGCAGTGGGCGCCAGCGTTTTTGTTTGAGAAGGAAACCGTGTATTGTTTATTATTTATAGGATGTGCCCATGGTATACTGGGCCAGTGATGACATGGCACTTGATTTTTAAGTTTCTAGAAGATATTGCATCTTTGGCTCTTCTAGCTGAGCTGATCAGTCAGCCGGCTCAAGAAAATTAGCTTTCATCAGGGGGTAAGACTTGAAAGTTTATGCCATCAGGATATTAGAAGGCTTGTTGGTAATGATAATGATGTTTCTTTTTAAACTCTTGAAAATCACAATGTCTTCACTTAATAGAGTCCCATTCATATAAGATGAATGATGAGATGATGATAGTATTTCATCTAAAACACTATAGCATGCTTTGATCCATGATGCTTCGATTGCTTAAATCTTCAAAATTGGAGATTTAAGCAATTTCCATCTTGTGAGTGATACATGTGAAGAAGAAGGAAATTTATAATTTCCTTCAAATACAAATGGGAGAAGAAAAAAAAAAAAGAGACGGAAGAAGAGCAAAAATATATTTTGCTTTTTCAAATATTTACTCACTATATTTGGTACTAATGTTTTTAGTCGTGCATATATAATGCACATCATGGTTAATAGCGGTCCATCTCAATTTACCAACATTTTTTGTTAGAGCATCTGCAATGGGAAACTCTCACTTAGGTCTTTCATTTTCATATTTGAGAGTACTATAGTGCCAAATATGGGAGAAGATACTTGACACTATTGAGTTTCAATGAAGAGTTTTCATATTTGATATCATTATACTTTAATAAATTTTAAATTTAAGAGAAATATGAAAACTATTTATGAGAAGATAGCCATTGTTAAAAAAAATTCTTAAATATCGAAAGCCTTAATGTCATTATCAAATTTTGGTGTCATGAATGACATTGTTTTGGAGTACATTTTTTTTTTTTTTTTTTTTTTTTTGTCATGGACTCCAAATTTGACAATGACAATGTTAAATAATAACCCGTTGGAGATACTTTTATAAAATAGAAAATAAAATCTTTTTCTCATGAGGACGTGATTTATTAGCCAATATAAGATTGTTATTTTGAAAAACTACTCGTTGGATTGAATATTCTTTCTATATATGATCTGATGCCAAAATTTACATTGATTTAACGATCAGTTTATAAAATAGAAAAATTATGATAATATCTAATGGTTACAATTTTTTATAATTTGTATTATAGATATCGACTGTCAAATCACTGTTACTTTTAAAATTTATGACATATATTGAAAAAATATTTAATCTAACACTCAGTTTTCTAAAATGTTCATCTTACATGAACTAAAAGTCAAGTTGTTACACAAAAAAAATTATCATAAGAAAATTAGAGAGAGAATATAAAAGAAAAGGAAAACGACTCAATAGCCAAGAGAAAGCCTGTTTCCGCGCGAGATATGGCTTGCTTTTATAGCGCGTGTACAGGGACAGCTCACTGACGCGCGTAAAGAAGACTGAACTGCCTTACCGGAAAGAGGAATGGCGAAAGGTAGCACGAGCGAGACCTTCTAGAAAACAAAGCTCCGTGAACATTTGAGGAGTACGTGTACCGTAACTGTTGTTTCCAGAAATTCACATCAAGACAAAATCCAACGGTGTGAAGAGTCTAGACTTCTAGAAATTGGCCAAGCATCTTAGGGCGGTGGGCCTTCTTCCTAGTGGGTCCGTGTCCGATAGGTGGCGTGTGATGAGTAGCCTTTGTGAGTCAGGCTTCTAGAAGCCCTTTGTCTTTCTCACTCCTATGTGCCACTTAGAGGTGTGGTGGTTTACTTCTCTTTGATGTGATCATTTCTTTATTGCTTTTACTCCACAAAGTGGGATAAGCTTCTAATTTAGCGATATGGATGGCGATGGTCACGTGCCAAGGCTTCTAGAAGGCCTTATATGTAATTAAAGAATGCAGTTCGAGGTTAATCTGGAAAGCAATTAAATTCAAGTAGTAGCAGGAGAATGGTGCATAAACACATAGGATGGGATAGTTTGAGGTTAATTATGGAAATAATTAAATTCAAAGTGCACCAATTTACATTTTATCCAAATATATGGAATGCATTCACATTATGTGTCTGGATGGAATTAAAGTTTTGAAAAACACTATTGGAATTTTGTTCTTAAATGCACACACCCCATGTATCCCGATTAAAAAGTAGCATGACAATTTCACATATTTAATGGGATAATTTAATATTAATGATGAAACTAATTAATTAAATTCAAAGTACACTGCCTAAATTCTACACGGGCATGGAGTGCATACATAGCTTATGTGTATGTGGGATTTAGACACATGAATTGAAATACACATTCCATCTGTTTGGGTGAGATTAAATCCAAAAAGTATTACGAGACTATACCAAATATATGAAGTGTTCGAACATATGGAAATTCTAGATGGAGTCCATACTTCTCATGTAAACATTTCCGATAGACTTCTTTTATAAATTTAGCATTTTCCAAATCGAAAATTAGAATATAATAAGGAAAAAAAAACAAAAAAACTTTTACCTTATTATAAAATTAAAAGGTATAAAAAATTAATTATTCTAAAACGAAAAATAAATAAAACTAAAAAGCCTTATTCACGTAACTCACTAAATGTGCTTTCTTTAATTTAATCTACATTTGTGTATAGTTGGATTTCATAAAATAAATCATTTTGCACTAATCACACGCTTTGTTGGTTAATTCAATAAAGAAATGAAAGCTATGCTCTACCACAAACTCCCCTTAGCTTTTTCATTTATAATAATTAATGTTGCTTGATGTGTGTATCAATTTAGATAGTGATATCATGTATTGAATCGATCAATCAATCAATTAGACCTATAACAAGAATGCTGAAAAATAATTGGTCAATTAATATTATTTTAGTGTCCAATTAATTTCTTATTGGTCCAAAAATGAATCAAAAAAGGGTAATTAATCATCCATGAAAGTCAACATTTGGGTGGACGATGACGAGGATGAAATGGTAAGTCTTAATCACATTGTTTGTTCTCGAACATTTGTATGCATGATTGTGGATTAATCCATCTCTTTTAATAATATTGTCAATTAATGTGTACGCACTCTCTTATTTTTCTTATTTTTAGGAGATAATCCCATTCTAAGGAAATAACACTGTTCACGGTAAAATTATCTGAAGAGTAATTAGTTTAATTAGGTTTTCTAAAACTTTTTAGGCGAGGAGCCCAAGTGAGTTAACCTTTGACTTTTGTCACTTGTTTGATTAATTTAGAACAGTGACCAATTAGACACTAGAATCTTTAATTCTAATTACACAATCTTGGAGATACTAGAGGTCGTATTCAATTAGTCTCTTGAATTTTTCTAAATCCTGCCACACCGGAACATAGATTTTTTTCTAAAGACTTTTATGTGAGAACAGACACACTGCATAGTAGAAAACCGTGGTAAAATGAAATTGTTCCGTGACTTTCATGAGTAATTCCTCTAATGATCAAGAAATTATGTAGTGAAAGTTGTTTATAACATTACGCAGTGAAACAACCATATTCACTGAAAACTTTATTTTGATTTGAACTTTTAAACTATTGAAATGAGAGTTTAAGGAAAAGGAAGATTAGAGCTCTGGTTGTATAGGCACCTACGAGACTAATAATTAATCACTAAGGGTGGGAAAAGAATAAAAGCCCTAGTGTTGTCAGAGTAATCAATCACTGCTTACATCTATTTTGGAATATGGCTACAACGTACGAGCTCTTTAATAAATAATTACGTAATGAATGATTCTTTTTATTTTCTAGAGCACCCACGTACAAATGTGAACATACATATTCGATGATTAAATCCCCCGTCATTAGACTCACCAAATTCTTCAATTTTAACCACTAAAAAACAATACTCCAATTTAGAACAGTGATCAAATTCTTCAAAATTTTGTTTTTTCAAACAAACTTTGAGTGGTGAAGTCATTTTTTTTAAATCGATTTTATCTTTTTCATACACTGCTCAAAGCACGACACATTCAGGTGGTTTTTAATTTCGGATTAAAGTGTTTGACTGTACAGCAGTTTTGAATTTCAAATGCCTCCATTATATTTTGGTTTAGAATTGTAAATAAATTTATGTAGAAAAGTAAGGAAAAATGAAAAATTTGTTTTTCTTAGAGAAAATAAAAAGTTCTAAATATCTCGTAAGCATTTTTCTTATGCAAATTAGAGATTGTGTTTTAAGAAAAATATTTTCTTATAATTAAGAAAGACTTAATAATTATAAGTTTCAAAGTTTTTGCAAAAAGTTTAAAAGAAAAAAAGAAAAAGAAAATCTCACTTTCAATTTTCTATCAATAAACCAATTAATCCTAGAAAATTAATTTCCAAGTTAAGAAATGAATGACAAAAGGGGTGGTGTGAGTGCAGGCACATGAGGCAATAGTACATTTTGAGATGGATGTAACGGGTAGTGAAGTGGGGTACTACCTCCAAAGGGTGCAGTCCACGTAGTAGTACATATTATTTCTACATGGGTGGGCGGAAGCTAGCAAGAAGCAAGAAAAATCAACCTACCACAGCCACAAGAGAGAGAAACAAAAATGAAAAGCCAAAAAGCAAAATTGACATACACTATATTAATATGCTGCTGTTACTCTCCAAGATTCTTGTCGATTTCGATTCCAACTTGGCTTTCCAGTGGTTCAAAATCGCACTCATTGCGTGGATCAATGTGCACCACAATTTGGTACGTGCTTACGTACCAAAATCTCTTTCTTGGCTGGCTTTTAGTACATTTTCTTGCACAGTCAACCAAGGTTTTTTCATTTTCAGGGAGTTGATAGTTGTGCAGGAAGATTAATTTCTACTGAACTAGAGAACTTTCTATATATGGATTGGTGTTAGCTTACAAAACTCTAGAAAATCAACTTTGAAACCAATTGTGTGGTGTCGAGAGAAAGGAAAACTAGAGGCTAGATGTTCATTTGGGAAATGAATTCCTCATCTCCATATCGAATTGATTTAATTGACCCGAAGCAATTATTATTATTATTTTTATTTTAATGGATCTGAGTTAAATACTATCCATTGATTTTCCTCTCAAATTTTGAATATGAATTAGTTTACAAAATTCGTAACCATAACAAGAGAAGAAGTTCGAGAAGATATTGTATATCATAAATTTTCTGATAAACGTATCGTATAATGATTTGTTGAGATATTAAGTTGGCAGCTTTATACTAAGCAAAATTTCCTACTCTAAGTTTAGGTTGATAAGTTAAATCAATCAAATTAGCTAAGTTGAGTATCTAACTCATCCGAGTAGATCTAAAACAGGTTGGCGTGCTGATTCAAGTGGATGGATTTAAATTGATCAACAAGTGATTTGATTGGAAATTTTCAAACAATACAAATTCAAACGCTCGTGATTTAACTTTCTGTTTCAAATTACATCACATGTCAGATCAATAATTAGAATATTATTATTTTTTACTAATATAAATACCACATGTCACCTTCTTAGTGGTAAATACATTTAATTTTGTTTACTATAGTAGTGAATGCCAACACCAACATTATCTAGGGTAAGGCTTGAAGGGTACTCTTTCACCCAAAATATATATGGGCTATTTGTTTTTTATTTTTATATTATATTTTATAATTTTGAACATGTGGAGGAGGATCGAGTTCTATAAGTTGTATAATCATAAGAAAATATTTAAAACCACGAAACTACTTCCCTTTATATCTTCAAACCAATATATCTTTGCATTTGGATATTGAAGCTCTATTCAAGTTCTATGATTGATGTGATTTTTGTCTTTTTTAAAATTTTGTAATTCTTCTATTTTTAGTAATTTTGTATTAATTATAACAGAAATTGGAGTCCACAAGATATTTAAACTGGTTTAAGGTATTTTTGTAATGTATATATATACAGAAGTGATGTTATAAGGTGCACCTGATGCATCTTGCATCAGGTGCCCTCCTCTACAGCCACCTGTGATGAAAATTTTTAAAAACTGACTGTTGGATTAGATACCCATATAATGCATGTCATGTCTGCCAAAAATCACAGTGATCCAACGGTTGGTTTATGAGAAAACTGACTGCTAAAAATGATAACATTTTAAAGAACAAAAAAGTCATGGTTTTTTAACAGTCAGTTTTCTCAGAAACCAACCGTTGGATCACTGTGATTTTTGACAGACATGACATACATTATATGGGTATCTAATCCAACAATCAGTTTTTAAAAATTTTCATCACAGGTAGCTGTAAAGGAGGACACCTGATGTAAGGTGCATCAGCTGCACCTTATATTAGCACCTCTCTCTCTCTCTCTCTATATATATATATATATATATATATATATATTCTTTCATTCATAATATATATTGTTATTCTATTGGAGTTTTTAGCTTTCTCTCTATTCATGTGAATCAATTGGGGATAGCATGATGGTTATGTGAAAAAGGCAATATCAATCCTTCTACTTTTTCGTTTTTTACTTTACCAACCATCACGTATGTATATATATATATATATATATATATATATATATATATAACGCAAAAGCAAAAGGCGTGGAATGAAGAGTGATATATCAAAGTAAGTAGAAAGAAAGCTATGATTGTGCACTTTAAGAAAGGATGTTTGGAAAGACTTGTTTCCATGAACATCTTTTTCTTTTTAACTTTTAATCAATAATTAATAACCCAAAAAAGGACGCACTAATCATTGATTAGTAATCACTAATCAACAAGGGTACGGTTACCATTACCAGTAACACATCCATTTTCTCTCACAGTCATTCACCACCAAATAAAAGCCAAAACGAGTTTCATGTCTACAAAGTAATTTTAAATCTCATTAATGAATCCATTTTAGAGTCTATTTGGACGTCTCATGCAAATTAAATGAAATCATCCAAGGAAATTGAATTGCCATGTATCAAATTTTACATCATCTTTCATTGCATTACCATTTATACAACTTAAAAATACAGTTGGGGAATTCAATTACCAAGCCACACCCAAACCTGCTAGTTGTCTTTTCCCAAGTAAAGAAAAGAAAAGAAAAAAGCGCAGAAAGGGATTCAAGTATCAATTCTAAAGATTAGAAAAACAAAATTAAGCTTGGCCAAGGAATCAAAATGTTTTGAATTGGGTGGAAACAAACTTTCCCATCTTGTTAGCTTCTTAGCTGTTATGTTTGGTAGGAAATGTTTAATTATCAGACAATATATATATATATATATATCCCAGTAGCCAGTAGGCAATATTTAATTACATCAAGAGTGATGGATATGATCCATCTTCATGCTCTTAATTGTATGGCCAAATGATCACAAAATATTCCATCCATGTCGCAGCATCGCAACAAATAGAATCGAAAATCACATTAATATTAAATTTTGTTAATACATCATTAATTGTCTAATCCTCTATACATTAATATAAAACAGTGACACTAAAAATGAAAGAGAGAGAAAGTGACTCATTAAAATAGTAAACGAATAGACTCATTACAGATCGATCAGGTTCGGCACCATTCGGAAATTGAAGCCCATCAACAAATTAGTTTAATGTTTGAGACCCCAAAATTCCGAGCCATCGGCGCTCAGCATTTGTCCTCGAATTATGTTTGGATGCAAGCCGTAATTAATAAACTAATTAGCGGATAAGACATGCATGTGAGCTAGGGACTCACCCCAATCGAACATGTTATGGAGTTTGTTTGTTTGTTTTTTTTTGGTTTTGGGTACAAGGATTCATTATATCTTATCAAAGCGAGACTCAGCATGAAATTTATAGGTGATTGTGGGATTCATATTTTGAAATACTGACCGTTGGGTTGGATTAGATACTATGCATATGTATATCAGTTATGCCAAAAATCACAGTGATCCAACGGTTGGTTTCTTAGATATATCATTGAGAAAAACTGTGACAGTTTTCAACGGTCAAATTTTTTCACAGTCAGTATTTTTGAGATGCTTACATCGGATTATTGTGATTTGTGGTAGATGTAACATCCATAACAAATGTATCTAATTCAACGGTCGGTTTTTCAAAATATGCATCCCACAATACTCTATGAGTTTCATGTTGACTTTCGTAAAAGTCAGCATATGTTTACTAGATTGAGACTCTATATATATTTATACCCTGGAGTACAACAATATATTATTGAAATTATTCAATTGGGACAAAAGAGGCGGACTGCTTCATGATCTTCTACAGAACTCTGCTTCTAGAATTTTGAGAGTGCGTGGAGCCCTCTCCACGATACAAGAAAAGTCTTGATTTCTAGAAATTCCATTTTCATAAAAGTCTACATGTGCTGGTGGAAAATCTCTCCTGCTTTTCTGGGTTGCCAATCAAGTCCCTTTTGATGGATTAAATTGAATTCATGGCAATTTTTCCTCTTTTTCTTTGTTTCTTTATTAATTTATGACTTATTTTGGGTTTTTTTTAACTTGTAAAGCTTCCACGTCTAAATTCAAATTCTAATTTTGGGTTACTTTCATTTTTCAATTTCGTTTTTAAACCAAAAAATTACATTTTGACTCCTGTAAAAAATAATTTATACTCCTTAATTATTTTTTTTCAAATACTTGCATCCTTTTACTCTTCAAACATGGTATTAAACGATAAACACCCATTTGTCAATTAATTGTTAAGGGCGCATTTGGATAAGCTTCTACTTCCTATTTTTTTACTTTTAAAAGTAGAAATATGGAAATTTTTTATATTTTTTATAGTACAAAATTTTTATAGTTACTTTTAAAAGTTGAGGAAGCAATAATTTCTTACTACCTCAACTTTTTAAAGTAACTATCAAATTTTTCACACTCGAAACTTTTATTTTTTTTAGTTTTAAAAGTAAAAAAAAGGGGAAGTTGAAGCTATCTAAATAGTCCCTAAGGTTTTTTTGAGGAAAAGTGTGCACTCTACTAGTTTAATGTATTATTAAGACGAAAAATGTTATTTTTGGTTGATTTGTTGATCAAAATACTCTTTTTTATTGAATTAGTTTTCTGAAATTCTAAAATCACTTTGGAACTCAAAATTGATTTCGGGTCTATTTGGGCATTAAAAAAAAATTCCCATAATAAATTATAGGTTTTGAAATTGATTTTGGCCAAAATTGGTCAAAATTGGCCAACCAATTTTAACCAAAATCACTTCTAACATAAAAATCACTTTTGTATTCATTGACACTTAAGAGGTGCAAAGTGTTAAAAAATAATAATTTATGGGTGTAAATTATATTTGGATTAAAGTATAGTGGATTAAAGTGTAACTTTTTTACTTTATTATTTTATCTTTTACACTCCATTTCATTTCCTTGATAAGCAAGTAAGGAATAGAAAAATAACATCATTTTTTTTAAGGTTGTAAAAGGTAAGTATGAGAAAATTCTAGACCCCACCATTTATTTTTTTTTTGCAGAAAAATATTTCCTCAAAATGTCTATTTGGCATTTTATAAAAGAAGATATAAAAATTGAAAATTTTATTTTCTTATAACTTTCTTGGAAACCAAATACATATAAGAAAAGAAAATTCTACAAAAATCTATTGTTTTTTTTTCCTTTACTTTCGTGCCCGTGTGTTTCTTTAAAGAGTAATGCTATATATCTCAAAAAATTATCCCAAATCAATCATAACCTTCATTTATTATTAATTAAAAAATTTGCTAAAAAAGAGAAGGATTAGATCAACCGCCACATCATTTAGGATTCACTTTTGGAAAACGTTTTTGGGAGATATAGTATTTTGATATTTTCCTTGTTTAAACCAAAAGTCAACTGGGCTTTGATGGACCCCTATTCATTTTTTGGGTAGTGGAACTTTGGGCTGAGATGTGTGGTCCAGTTATTGAATCATTGCATAGTCTAACTTAGCCCATCAACGACTGGTAAAGTCTAACCTAGACTTGCTAGTCTGCCCAGTTAAGTATGCTCGGCCTGGCCCATTTAATGTATTGTTTGAAATTTTGTTTAGAAAAATTCTATAGGAACCAAATTTTAATTAGATCAAAGTTTTTAAATCAAATAATATGGCAGCAAGATATATCATCTATTTACATTTTTGAAATGCCACAAAAGTAGACATTCTATTATGTTGCCACATAACTTGGTTTAAAATATTTGGTCTAAGATTTCATCCATCTAGCATTGCTCGTTTGTTTAATACTTAAGGCATGTTTGAAATTTTAAAACTTAGTTAAGTTCAATTCATTCTCTTGATGTTTGATTTTCAAATAAACGAATTCATAACTAGTTTGCAAAAATTATATTCTTGCCATGTTTTCTGCATAAGGGTGGATAGATTTATAGAAAAAAGGGAGTCTTACCAAAATAATGTTAAAAACCAAAACTAATTAAAATCATTTCCAATTTGGATTTTTATGTTTATGAAACAACTTCAAAAACGTAGTGATCATATATATATATATATATTTTTGGTGAACCAAAGTATCCTTAGGCTTTGCCCAAGACTAATCCTCCGAGGGGTATTGTCGGATGTTAAACGGGGACATCTTCCAAGAAAATTTGCTGCATCCACAATGATTCAAACCCGGAACCGCTTACTTAAACGATCAGACCGCTTTCTACACAGGCCAACCTTCTTGGGTACATATTTTTGAAACTACTAATACGACCTCCATCTCAATACTTGACATGTATCATTGGAGTAACAAGTTATAAGTGAGACTTTAGGGCTTAGTAGCTATTGAATGTTTAGACATGTGTACAATTCATGCCCATTTTTCATCCCATCGTACCATATTAGGTGTGTGACAGGACACCCTCAAATTGGGATACGCAGCCCCAACCAATTCCTACCCAATTAGGTTTCACCCACTCCAAACACGAGGTTGCAGCCTAGTTTCATAGGTCTCAACTTCATCTAATGGCTGCAATTTAGTTCTTGCATGATTAAAGATGATATGAAGTATTAGAAATATTATTTAATTAGATGTATTATGCAACCTAAGCAATCTAATCATTTCAAAGCTAACAACCCCTTCCCCCACCCCACTAAAGGAACCAATTAAACATGTTTATCGGTAATAATTAATTGAAAGTTCTGATATTATTATTATTAATATGAGAAATAATATGACAATGCAATCTCAATTTCTACTTTCTATAGGGGGAAAAACAACAAATGGCCAACTGAATATGCCATCAACATCATAATGAAAAAACAGAAAAAAAGGACATAATCTCTGGTAGCAACTGGCATTATCATACGTGGAAATTAGGTCGTTGAAGTGTCCAGTCAGTGCCCAATGGGATGCTGATGTGGTGACGCATACTCCTCCTAACCTTTTCGTACGGGTATAAAATTTGACACACCGACCTTAACTTCCCACGTCATATCCACGTATATCCCACTTGTCCAAATCCATGCTGTATCCACCCAATGAAAGCATTTCTTTGGTTTTTAAACCAACATCTCGTGACACGTACCCCAGATCACATGAGCTCGAGCTCTGTTTCACCGTTCACGAAAGACAGATATTTTATTGCTTTGGCAAAGTGTCCGCAATGATCTTCACCAATCACCATACTCACACTTGATCGATAGGACGGATATGTTATATGTTTTTATCATCGCAGTAATTGTGATCGACCCACCAATCCAACGGTCATGGTTAGTGGGGTTTTCACATGCATGGGCTGGCCCATCTGTGAGATAAATAGTAAAGTGCAGAAAAGCTGTCGTACATATTATTACAGAGATGCAACGAATCTGTTGCTTCCTGCCATATATATATACGGAGTATATATAAATATATGTACAAAGCCTGCAAGCCTGCAACGCACTGCTGCATCACATGCTTTTATGTTGCTATAATTAACCTCCCACGTTTCTCTGAGGACCTTTGTCTCTGACTCTCTGTTGTTGTTGTTGTCGTCGTCGTCAGAGACACCATAGGTGGAGTGTTTTTGATATTTTTGCAAAGTGTTGTGTTTGCTTCCATTTCAGATTTCGGTGTGTTGATATTTTTGAAGTGGTGTGTTTGTTTCGATTTTCTTGAAGCAAAAACAAAATGACTGTTGGAGCTGGGATTAATGTGGCTGATGGGAGGCTCATGGTATTGGGCAACTGCATTTTGTCTGATGTTCATGACAATATTGTGATAACTCCGGCCACCGGCGGTGCTCTGATCAATGGAGCTTTTATTGGTGTTAAATCTGATCAGATAGGAAGTCGCCGGGTCTTCCCTGTTGGAAAGCTTCAGTATGTTCTTCTAACATGCCTTCTTCTTGCTAATTCTTGCCTTATTTTCTTATGAAAAACAACATATATATTTTGCTATAGTTTTAGAGTGATCTTGAACTGCAAATGGCCGATAATGTTTTGTGTTTGATTTAGATATTTTATATTATGATTTGGATTGACGTGGGTAAGGCTTAAATGTTGGATAATTTCTACAAATGATTGGATATCTGTTGTTGATATGCAGGGGATTACGTTTCATGTGTGTTTTCCGCTTCAAATTGTGGTGGATGACACAGAGGATGGGCTCTAGTGGACAAGAAATTCCCTTTGAGACCCAATTTTTGATTGTTGAAGGACATGATGGTTCTCATTTCGGTGAGGAAAGTGAAGATGGAGCAGGAAAATCTGCATTATATACTGTTTTCTTGCCAATTCTTGAAGGGGATTTCAGGGCTGTTCTTCAAGGAAATGAGCGTGAGGAGTTGGAGATTTGTTTAGAAAGCGGTATGTGATCGAAATAAAGAATTGTTCTTGTTTCATTATGAGATGAATATATTGTGTGTTGTTGAAGATGGAATGAAAATGGTGATGTGTTGCAGGAGACCCTGCTGTTGAAGGATTTGGGGGGAGTCATTTGGTTTTTGTGGCTGCTGGATCAGACCCATTTGATGTCATCACAGATGCAGTCAAGTAAGTTCAATCCATTCATCATGTACAAATTTCAATATCATATAGTTTCTGTTTATTGTCTCAAATTCCAAATTGAAGTTTATTTTATTCAAGACCCCTTTGAATCGTAAGTTCCTTCTGGAGACACCAACAACAAAATCACATTCACACAGATTTTTTAATTTATATCTTAAGGTAAGATGTCACAGTCTATATCGCTAAAAATTAAGATGCTGTGCATGATAAATTTAGACTGTTGAAGCTGCCAGGAGCTAATGTTGTAGCTTACAGAGCCAAGAAGTCTGATAATTTGTTGATAAATAAATATATAATAAAATTCCATTCCTTCTTCATTAGTGATTTTTTTCTCTGTGACATTAGAAAAAAGAAAGGAATTTATCCTTTTATATACACTTTCAAATGTTAAATTCTATGTTTGGATATTGGAAAGAGTAACGGAAAGGAAAGGAAAATGGTGAAAATTGTTTAGAAATGGATTTTTTTCAAAGCATTTTGAAACTTTTCCTTTCCTTTCCTTCAACTTTTCTGAGATCCAGAGGCTGAATCATTTCGTATGTTTCGCAAACCAGGTTCCTTTTCCTAAGAACCAGGTTACTTTCCATAACGTAGAATAAATTGTTGGAGTGTTTCTAAATTTTATTTTTTGTGCCTAGTATTGCTCTATCTTTGTCAATATATGAAGGACTTAAATCACTGACTTGGTTATATTTCAAAAAACATACAGGACCGTAGAGAAACATTTACAGACATTTTGTCATCGCGAGAAAAAGAAGGTATTGAATGATTTTTTTTGGGTTCAAACTCTTCTTTTAACTTTCAGAATGAAAGAGAGAATAGAAAGGAAAATGCTTAAAGCCATTTTAAGCAATATTCCTTACCTTCCTGCAATTCTTTCCAAAAACCAAACAGAACTTTGAAAGTATCCTACTGCTGGATTTCATTTTAATACTAGTGCATCCGACTGTTTTGCCTTTCATGCATGGTTTAGATGCCAGACATGCTGAACTGGTTTGGCTGGTGTAGTTGGGATGCTTTTTATACCGACGTTACAGCAGATGGGGTGAGACAAGGATTAGAGAGGTATAATAAACCTTCGGGTCATTGACACTTCTTACAATTTATATGGTTCTAGCATCACAGAAAGGTAGTAAAACTAGTGATTTTTGCAGTTTGGAGAAAGGTGGGATTCCCCCAAAGTTTGTTATAATTGACGACGGATGGCAATCAGTTGGCATGGATCCCGCTGGTCTTGAATCCAAAGCAGATAACAGCGCCAAGTTAGCACTCGAACCTGAATGCTCTTCTATATTTCATACCATCATCTTTACTTGAATTCTTTCACCAACCTCAATTTAATTTTGTTCTCGTCTTTCAGCTTTGCAAACAGGTTAACTCATATCAAAGAGAACCACAAATTTCAGAAAGATGGCAAAGAGGGTCACAGAGTAGAGGATCCAGCAATGGGTCTTTGCCATATTGTTTCTGAAATCAAAGAAAAACATGCTTTAAAGTATGAGTCCTTACTTAAAAAAAGTACAAACAATTACTTTGCAGAATTTTTTTTTGCTAGCTATGCTTTTACGTTGTTCTAACTTTTGTTTTTTTTTTTTCCTGTGAATTTTTAGGTACATTTATGTTTGGCATGCAATAACAGGGTACTGGGGTGGTGTTAGACCTGATGTGACTGAAATGGAACACTATGAATCCAAGATGGCCTATCCCATTTCTTCCCCTGGCGTTGAGTCGAATGAGCCCTGTGAAGCTTTGAAGAGCATTACTGCAAATGGGCTTGGCTTGGTGGCCCCTGAGAAAGTTTTTAGTTTCTATAACGAGCTCCACTCGTATCTTGCATCAGCTGGTATTGATGGTGTGAAAGTTGATGTTCAGAACATACTTGAAACTCTTGGTGCAGGCCATGGTGGGAGAGTAAACCTTGCTAGGAAATATCATCAGGCATTAGAAGCCTCTATTTCAAGAAACTTTCATGATAATGGAATTATTTCTTGTATGAGTCACAACACAGATGGTTTGTACAGGTAGCTGATCTCGCTCATGTCTAATGTTATATTTGGATCTTGGAAAGAGCAAGTGAAAAGGAAAGGAAAACAGTGAAAATTGTTTATAAACTGGTTCATTTTTTCGAAGCAATATAAAACTTTTCCTTTTCTTTTCCCTCAACTTTTCCGACATCCAAACTGAGGCTAATGGAGAACTATTTCTAGTAGAGTTGTCCTAATTTTGATTTGGTATGACTTTAAATGTATTGATACAGCTCAAAGCGGACAGCTGTGATAAGAGCATCTGATGATTTCTGGCCAAGAGATCCGGCATCACATACAATTCATATTGCATCTGTCGCTTACAACACCATATTCCTTGGCGAATTTATGCAGCCGGATTGGGATATGTTTCATGTAAGCTGAAGAAATTGTGAAGACACTTGTTTATTTTGAATTTTCCAAGTTTCTTCGTAAGGTGTTGGATGATAACTTGTAAATCATTTCTCATGACAGAGCCTACACCCAATGGCCGAATACCATGGAGCAGCACGTGCAGTTGGAGGCTGTGCTATATATGTCAGGTACAATCATCGTTCATGCATTCGTGTTTGTTTTGCTTAGAAAATGTACAATTGAGAGCATGGTTTTCTCAAGTTGGATCTGTATGTGATGCAGTGACAAGCCTGGACAGCATGACTTTAATCTACTGAAGAAGCTTGTGCTTCCTGATGGTTCTATATTGAGGGCCAAACTTCCAGGAAGACCAACTAGGGATTGCTTGTTTTCTGATCCTGCCAGAGATGGGAAAAGGTATTTTCAAAAACTGAAGAGAAAGGTTGTTTTATGCTTTGTTTGGATTTCAGAAAGAATGCGGGAAAGGAAAAGAAAATGCCAAAATTGCTTAGAATTGAAATAGATTCCATTCTAAAGCATTTTCAAGTTTTCCCTTTCCATTCCTTCAAGTTTTCCAAGATCCAAACAGAGGCTTAATGATTCTGGAATTCTTTATTTTCGGTCCCCAGAAAGGTGTGATTCTGACTGATAGAGTGTCTATGATACTGCAGTCTTCTAAAGATTTGGAATCTAAACAATTTCTCTGGAGTCATGGGTGTCTTCAACTGCCAGGGAGCTGGATGGTGCAGGGTTGGAAAGAGGAACCTTGTCCATGATGAGCAACCCGGCACGGTAACTGGGGTTATCCGAGCTAAAGATGTGGATTATCTTCCCAGAGTTGCCGATGATGGATGGACGGGCAATACCATCATATATTCCCATCTTGGTGGTATGTTTTCTATGCTTAATTAATGACTATAATTGATCCCTTCTTGTCATACTTTTGTCCCTTGAAATCTTAAATGCATTCAAATGTACACTGACTGCAGCATTGTTTGTAAAATGTTTAAAATGTCTAGTTTGTTGATGAAGTTTTTGTGATGCCCATTAATTGCAGGAGAGGTAGTTTATCTCCCAAAGAATGCATCTATACCAATTACACTGAAATCCCGAGAATATGAAGTGTTCACAGTGGTTCCTGCTAAGGAGCTGCCCAATGGAGCTGTATTTGCTCCCATAGGTCTAATCAAGATGTTCAATTCAGGAGGAGCAATCAAGGAATTGAAATATGAATGTGAAAGAAGTGCGACCATTGGCATGAAAGTTCATGGGTGTGGAATATTTGGGGCTTATTCATCAGCTCGGCCTAAAATGATTAGAGTTGATTCAGAGGAAATGGAGTTTGAATACGAAGAACAGTCTGGATTGGTCACACTTGCTCTAAGGATTCCGGAGGAAGAGTTGTATCTTTGGGATGTGACCATCGAACTGTAAAAGAATTTGAATATTTATCAGCAGCAGCATTGCATTTTGGGGGATTAAGATGTTTTAGTTTCGATCCATATCTCGTGAAAAATTTAAGTATTTGTACTTTAGTGTTAGGTTTGTAGAAAGGAAATGATGGCAGCTTTCACTCAAGGAGAGAGGCTAGGCACAGCTGCTTATTCTTTGAGTTCTCTTTACTTGCATCATGGATGTAATGGGATGTTGCCACTGTCTTAAATAAGCAACACTAGCGAGTTACTTTTATAGATGTTCTAGTTTGTAACTTACTTGGAATTTCACTGAGAAAATGGTTCAATTGTCATGGTGGTGTAACAGACTTACTTTTGTAGATGATCTAGTTGCTAGCTTACTTGGAATTTCTCTGAGAAAATGGTTCAATTGTCATGGTGGTGTAA
>JAESVK010000198.1:367957-398229 GCA_017140935.1 Hamamelis virginiana | reverse complement strand
ACTTGGAATTTCTCTGAGAAAATGGTTCAATTGTCATGGTGGTGTAACAGAATTCTCTGAAAGAAATGATAAATCTTAATATACCTATTATTCGTTTTGAAAAATAAATTAAGGCTATTGTGTAGGCAGCCTTAACAAATTATCCATTCCATAGAGTTTATCCCAGAAATTATCTACACTTAAATCTTACTAAACCTTCATAGAGAGGGAGAGAGAGAGAGACCATTGCAAAACTATGATGATGCATCACAGTTGCAATTTTACCGAGACAGCATCAAGGACCATAACGCCACTGCAAAAGCTAATGCAAGGCATTATTGGAAGATATCTTCTTAGTATCACTGCTTCACATGACTCCCAATTTAATGAAGCTGTTAGGGCCATAAATTTATATGAAAGAAGCTAAAATGGACTCTTTTAGGAGGGGGGGGGCACATAAATTTAAACAGACATCCATAGAAAAATTGGCTAACTAAAAGTATATGATACAATGAAGGTAAGCTACATTATCTGAGTATGGATTTTTTGCTTGGGTCTTTCTGTAATTGGATTTGCTTAGGTACTTAAGATCGCGAAACATCATTTAAAATGAGAGATGAACGATACATTTAGATGATGTGTCATGATCTTAATACCCAAACAAATCCAAACACAAAAAAAAATCCAAGTTGAGGATCCAGACCGCATTTTCTTTCCGTAATCTTGGTAATACTAAAAATTGACCGTAATATAAAACTTTTAAGCATACATTGAATAAAGTGTGGAAAAATATTACACGCCTAAATAAATTATTTTAAAAATTTGTTCCAAATGATGTGTCCGATGATTAAGTTGTTCCAGTTTTTTGAATTTTTAACAAACTCCCTCATTAATAATAAATAAGGTGTTTGCAGAAAATTTTGGGACGTATAAACGGTGCGTTTTGGAGAGAAACCCAAAACCCAGAGAGGGAGAACCATGTTTGGGAGCAGAGTGATATCGATTCTGAGGAGAAGGCAAGCTCAAAGCTGCATAAACAATCTTATCAGAGATGGATCTTCTTTGTCTAGAGTTTCGAATGAAGCATCTGTTGTTTCTTCCAGATTCGTATATGGCTTTAGATCCTTCAATCACAAGGTTTATTACTTGATCGTTTCTGCATTTCTCTAATTTCTTCTTGTGTTAATTTGAATTAAAAAATTGTGCTTTTTGTTTGATATTCTGGTTCACAGCGAACGTAATCCTAAAAGGGTGTAATTCTTATAGCGTTTTCAGGGTTTTCATATGCCATCTTTTCGGAATATGTCCACCACAGCATCTGTTCGTGCCGAAAATAAGGAGGGGTTGAAGCTACTGGTAACTGCAGGGCCCCGTGCTCAGAAAATGGTTGGGATTTGGCTTTTTGGTTCTGCTGCGTGGGTGTTTAGTATGGTTGTACTTGGTGGTGTTACACGACTTACCCGTTCCGGTCTTTCGATGACTGACTGGAAATTCACTGGTACCCTCCCTCCCTTATCTAATGACGACTGGTTGCTTGAATTTGAGAAATATAAGCAATCCCCTGAGTACAATCGGTTAGTGCAAACACCATTATATCTGCCTTCAATGTTAATATTTCTGTTTGCTAAGTGTTTGTATTTTGGACACTATGGGAAACTTCTTGTGCTTTCAATTTCAATTTTCAACTCATAATTTATGAACCCTTCCCAGAAGTGTTCTCATGCTGGCTTGTAGATATAATGTACTTTGATATTAGTGGTAGACTGGTAAAAATAGTCATTTGTGCTCTAATGGGCTATTATCTGTTCATGATTCTAGTTTTGACTCAGGTTCCTTTATATTTTGTTATATTTCAATTAGACTTATCTATTGGGTTTTCTAGTCTCTGTAATTGAAGTTGCTATGTCATTTTAGGTGGGGGTAGAAGTTTAGTAGGTATTCTGCAATCTTACTTAGTTTTTGACCTCTTGCAGTGTAAACAAAGGGATGAGTATTGAAGATTTTAAATTCATATATTGGATGGAATATGCACATCGGATGTGGGGGAGGGCACTGGGTATCATGTTTGCTCTTCCATTTTCATATTTTCTTCGTAAGAGATATATCACTGTACGACTTGGACTGAGACTCTCTGCTCTTTTTGCCCTTGGTGCTGGGCAGGGACTAATTGGATGGTGGATGGTTAAAAGTGGTCTTGAGGTATGAAACACTTAATTATATGTTTATTTCCTTAAATTTTATTCTAGGCTGTGAAACTCATGAATATTTCTTTTCCATAGGAGCCAGCATCTGAATATGTTCAGCCAAGAGTAAGCCCTTACCGTCTTGCAGCTCATCTTACTTCAGCATTTGTTATTTATTGTGGCCTTTTTTGGACTGGTCTTTCTGTTGTAATGCCTGAACCACCCGCTGAATCAGTAGCTTGGGTTCATGGGGCAGCAAAAGTTAAGAGACTTGCCCTTCCTGTAAGCTTCCTTGTTGGCTTAACTGCTGTCTCAGGAGCATTCGTTGCAGGAAATGATGCTGTATGTAGCTGTGTTTTTCTTGTCTTGCTTCTTTTCTTTACAAACATCTTGAGGATAATACTGGTGGCCTTTTTTAGAAGGATAATGTATAATACATGCTATATTGCCAGGGCCATGCATATAATACTTTTCCAAAGATGGGTGATACATGGATTCCAGATGATGTTTTTAGCATGAAGCCACTTATTCGCAACTTCTTTGAGAATACATCAACAGTGCAGGTGATTTCTTTATTCTCATTTGTTGTCTTACATGTATTGAAGTGGCTTGAATTTCATGTTTTGTTTTTCCTTTTTTGCTTTTTTCTTTTTTCTTTTTTCCTGTCCAAAAGAAAAAAAGAAAAAGAAAAGAAAAACAAACAATGGTTTTCCTGTTGACTGCACCCAGTTGTATTTTGTAGCATTAAGTTGCTTTGGTAATAATAAAAAGAAGAAAAGATTACAAGGGAGAGAAATGAAGAAATGGGAGGAGGAAAATATCTGAAAATTTCTTTTGTAGATAAAAATGTTGAAGAAGAAAATTTTAAGAGTGTTCATTCCTCTTCTTATGTTTTCCCCCAAATCCTCTAAATTTGGAGAACTAATTTTAGGTTCAATGAAGAAAATTCTAAAGATTTTCTCACCATATTTATTCATCCTTCCTTTCTCTTCACTTTCTTGATCCTGCTCCTTTGAACCAAATGCACTGCTAAGTACCATGTCTCCCACTGATAATTATGTTAGTTATGATGACTTTAGTAATTGTTGGTGCTCTTCTGATGCCTTTCTGATTGATTGTTGGAAAATCATAGGTAAAAAAAGAGAACTTGGAATCTTAGAAATACAAACTTTTATAATATTCCAAGTTTTCAATCTCTTCCTTCCATTCCTCCGCTGCCAAATGGAAGTAGTGTGGGTGAAAATTGTCAAATTTTTAATTGTTTGAAGGAAAGCACTATTGCCAGAACTGTTTCAGTTGCTTTCACAGCCATTTAGTAATTCTTTAATTGTTAAATTTTGTTGCACCTTCTACATAGGTCTTGGAATTCCAAATCTTATAATTGCCAGAGCTCTGCAGTTCTAAATCTTATATTGCAAATCTAACAATTGCATTAAGTCCTTAAGATGGGGTAAATAAATTCAGTAACTCCCAACTCTATCCTCCAAAAATTGTATTTCTTAATCTCTAATCTTCTATGAAATTTTAAACAATGAATTAGTAATAGTAAACCTTCGTTCTTTATTATTTTACAGCTTGATCATCGTATCCTTGCTACTTCAACCTTAATCTCAATTGGGGCTTTGTGGTGGTCAACAAGAAAATTGGAAATACATCCTGCGGTACGATCTTTGATTGGAAGTACACTAGGCATGGCTGCTCTTCAGGTAATTGTGTCCCATTGAGTTCTTCACTTCTTTGTCTCATTTACTCAGACATACTTTACCTAGTACAGTAATTTCATAATTAGTACTGTTTTTGTAGTTTTAAATTTTTTTTTTTTTGGAAGGGTGTAGTAATGTATTAGTAAAATAATTAATTCTTTAATCATTGCAGGTCACTTTAGGGATATCGACACTTCTATCCTATGTTCCTGTTTCACTTGGCAGTGCACATCAGGCTGGAGCTTTAACTCTTTTGACGCTTATGATCCTGCTCAATCACACTGTGCGGAGGCCATCAATGGCCCTTCTCAAATCTCTGCCTTCAGTTGCAAGGACAACCTGATTATTTTTCAGTTTATGATACCAGAACGAGGATTTGACATTTTAATTGGACACAACATTATGAGTTTTGATTTTTCACTTTGTTGTAGTTCAATCTTTAGGGTTCAGGGTTTGTTTTTGGCCACAATAGAAGAAAAACGGCCAATTAAAGTTTCCCATTTTTTTATTTGCTTGTACTTGGGAAGCCTCTACAAAAAAGACACTTCCATTAAATAATATTGTCAATTGAGTGACTGATAACTTTGCAGTGCCAGAAAATTTTCTGGATTAAAATTTTCATTACTGGCAAATTGTAATCCCATTTCCATTTAACAATAGAACCATGGACCTGCGGCCACGTTCAGATGCTTCTGGTTGGTGTATAAAGACCAGGGAATCATTATTGATGCAGGCCTAAAGCCCTAAAGGTTTCTGCTCTTTGAATTAGAAGTGGGATCTCCTTACTTGGGCATGCAACAAAATGTAGTGTGATGGAACTTTAAACAGAACACCGTATTAGGCCATTCCTGCTGCTTCAGACGCAGCTGTTCTGGAAGATAATTCATTGCAGATAAGTCGAGAAGGTTAAGGCTTTAAGCCATTAGAGAGGTTCTGCTGGTTGCAGTTGACCTCATCTACTCAATAATACAGTTGAAGCATATAGTGCAGGTTCATTCATTGCAGGGCCGACCACTTTTGCATAAAACTTGGGAAGAAATTAAAAAGCTTAATTGTAATTATATAGCCTCTGGTTTTCGGAAAGAACAGAGTAAATATAAGGTTTTATGGGTAGAAATTAAAAAGCTTAATTGTAATTATATAGCCTCTGGTTTTCGGAAAGAACAAAGTAAATATAAGAGAGAGGGAAAAATATATGCTCTAGACAAATAATATATTTTAGTGAGACTAATATTTTCCTTTCCTTTCCCATTCTCTTTCTGAGATGCAAAACAGAGCCATAAACTACAATAGTAGAATTATATTGTTTCGTACTTAACTCCACTCGAATTGGACTGCATAGAAACAACTCATAAGATTAATTCGATTGCTGTCCTCTTCAATGATGGGACCCAAAAATACAAAGCAACAGTTCCGATTTAAAGTGCTCAAATAACAAAGCCTAAGCTTGATCAAGGTAGTAGTACAATAGTAACAACAATAGCAATGCCACCTTTCCATGCTCCTTAAATCAACAACGAATTCTATCATGGTAAAGGAGGTTTTTACATAACTAAGCACACCAAAAATTGGAATGAGAGCAACATAATTAGCGCCCTCGGCCACGTCCACGCCCGCGACCCCGGCCCCGACCACGTCCCATAGGCCTCCCTGATAAAGCATTAAAAAGTTATAAACAGAAATACACAAATAATATTAAAATGCATGAAAGAAAAGGCGCAGTGAAATGTGAAATACCAGCAGTTGGCTTCTTGGGCTTTACCCTTGGCGTCTCTTCCACCAACAAAGTCTCAAGATTTAAGCTGTCAGGAAGGATATAATAGCGAATATTGTTACCCCTCACACTTAGATGATCTAGAGTCACTGGATTTTTCCCCTTCAGTGTCAGTTTCACAGTCTTTAAATGTGTGTTCATGCTAATATCCACACCTATAACAAAACGAGCAAAGTTACCAGTCAGAAAAGCGGTCCTCAGAGACATAGCTTTCACGCGTGCATGTGTGAGTGCATGCATTCAAATCAAGAATCCAGCAATTCCAATTTAAAGAAAGTATGATAACGTCCAACAAAAGCCTCTCTAATTATTTCTTTTTCTTAATGTTTGTAGTGACAGAATGTAAATGTCCTATCTAAACAGAATATTCACACAAACAGCAAACAAAAGAAAATGGGGGCCATCCAGGTACAAATAAATTTGATATCACAGAAGTTTAAAAATGCTTTCAAGGCTTGGTAAATATGGGACAAAACATATCATTCACATGACAATGTCCAATTCTATTGCACACTTGAGTGCATATACCGAGAAGGGAACGTTGTTCACAATAAAGATTTGTACAAATTACCCAAACTCACTATTGCTGAATCGTCACCATAATTTGTGTAGTGGGATCAATTTTTAGACATTCATGCAATGCCTCTATTTTAACTTTTACTATCATTTGTGATGATGATTGGCATCCTCTTGAATATTTCCATTTACATAAACTAATTTATTTAAGAAATAATTCAATTCAAATGGGATAGCCAAACACGCCCTTAATAAAACAAAACTTAAGGCCCAACAATAATAGTCATTATACACACAGAAGCAACTAAACTAAGGGCTTTCATTTTCAGCGAAAACAGAAAAACATGTAAATAAGTTGTTTGTTTGCAAGTAAAATATAAAACGTTTTCTTAAAAATGAGCACAAAAAAATGTAGAATTTGAAAAACTTAAAAAATGATAGTTTCCATGTTTTTTTAATGGAAATATGGAATAAGTGAACCAAACACATTTTCTAAATTTTGGAAATTAAAAATGAAAATCGAATTAAAAAAAATTTCACAGAAAATGTCACAAATAAAACAGGCCCTAATTTTCACTAAAAACATAGATAATTACGCTGTAACAAATGAAGTAGCAGAACTGCAGTGAAGAAGCACGCGATACACAAAGGGATGGAAAAATCTAGGGTTTAACAAAACCCTAAAGTAAACAAAGAACTCGTGTCACAGACAATTAAGAAAATATTTTAAGTCATAATTACATGAGAGAGAGCGAGAAAGACCTATAATAGTGCCATGAACAACAGTTCCATTCTTGAGCTCGATTGACACTGTCTCATTGTTCAACTTCATCAAAAACCTGTTATATTTTTGTAAGATTTTGAGATACAAGTAAAGCGAAAGATTAAAAATGAAAGATCAGACTAGAGAAGATAACGTTAACCAGACCTGACGAGCTTCATTGTCGGCGAAGGAAGAGAGGAACACTGCAATGGCAGTCGTGAAGCGAGAAATCGGAAACCGTGTGCAGAACCCTAGCGATCGGGGGTTTAGGGCCTGCCCTCTGTCGTTGTGCTAAGCCCCTTTTTGAATCTTTGAAGCGCTATTAGAACGACGCCGTAGTTGGATTATGGGCTTGTTCTTGCACCGCTAGGCCAAGTTTTGCAACCGAGAAAAGGCGCCAGAATTTGCTTCGAGAGAATTGTTCACCAAACATGAAAATGAATCTCATCAACATTGGTTAGCTTAGACGGTTAGACTACAGAGCAACTCTAATCGGGCTCAAAAGTGAATTCAAATTCATTTTTGAATCTAAATGCAAAAGTTCTTGCTTCTATGATAAGTTCAAAAGTGGATTCAAAATAAGTTGAATGAAAATTTTGATTCAAATTTAAATTTAAGTTTTAAATGAATTCATTTTTCTTGAAGACACGTAAAAATATTTAGAAACTTGTACTTGATTTGAAGAAAGAGAGAAAGAGAGAAATAGAGAGAAGAGCCAAAAAATGGATCCACCACCATTGAAACACCTGATTAATCCAAAGGACAATGCAATTCATTGTAGCAGCTGATTCAAAAAATGGATTTGTTTAATCTATAAAAAATAAAAAATGGATCAAACCATTGGAATTGCTCTTAAAGATTATGTTTTATAAAGTAAAAGTTCCAAATCCAATCTTGAAATTAATATAGGGTGGTTTGATTCATCTCTGATGATTGGTCTATGCCAAACCTTGACGAGAATTGAATAGGCTCAGGATACCCTATGTTAACAAAAAAATTTTAAAAAAATCTAGACACCCTTATTATTGAAAGGATGAGACTTGCATATTATCTCACTCCTTCTTAAGGACTAATTTTTAAGTCAAAATCAATCCAAACTTTAATGAGAGTAGGTCTAGAATAAGAATATATTATCAAAAAATGAGTCATATTGATTTTTATTTCACTACTATTTGATTTTGAGAAGTTTATTTTTTATATAAATTTATTTTGTATTGTAAAAAATATAAACTCTAACTACTATATTTTTCAAATCAACCATAAACTGGTTTATTTAAAAATGAAATATCAATAAAAGAATAGACCTAATTTGATTCGGTTGCCCTAATTCAAACCCCCCAAACTTCAATCTATCCTTATATCTAAAAACTTATATATGGACAACTTTGCCATGTCCCACATTGGTTGGATATAGGTGTCCGCTTGTATTTGAGATTGACTCGAATAAAATTTTCAAATTGATGATCTTTTAAAAACTATTTAAACCAGTAAGAGTGGTATCAAAACATGCCCAATGCATTATACAAGCATATCGATCAACTTTGTGCATACTTTACCAATTAAGAACACCAAGTTATTAAGGTAATTAGTACAAGATCAAGATTACAGCACACTTTTTTTGAAAATAGATAGGAGAGCATCATATATATATTTTTGGATTCGGGAGAATGGTTATGTCTGATATCAATTCAGTAAGGTAGAGGTAGTATTTGAAGTGAAGCTCGTAGAATGAAGACACAAAATAAATAACACTTTAATTTTCCTTCTCCTATTGGTTTGATGGAAACAGTAGAGAGTATTATGGAATTAACTAAGGAGCTAGGTGGGTCCCTTTTGCAACCAACAAAAGTTACAAAACCGGACCTCGAGGGCATTTTTTAATATATTTTCTGTTTATCATCATTGAATTGATTTGGGCGCGCTAGAGTGTGAGTCAGCCAGAAAGCAGAATGCCTATCCAGTCAAGGTGGCTACGTGTCCAAGCGTGCATTAACACGTGCCATGTTATGCTCAGATAATGCCACGTAAGATCTAAAACCAAACAGATCCAAAACACGTACGCGTACCTCGATCCATAAAGAGGGTGAAAACCGATCTAATATTTAAACAAATAGTTCAAAACTCATATATCCCCGATCAGTTACTACTACCCGATCAGAAATTTTGCTTTAGTCACCCGATCAGAATAAATGTTATTAAAATGTCTTGATTAGACTTAAAACCGCCATGCTTGTGGCAGTTCGGTATTAGCTGGCCAGATATTTTATTCCATCAATGGCATTTAATTGATCTGACATGTATGGGGGATTTGTCAACATAAAATATCTAGATCTGGAAGATATTACCTCTTTAGAAAGATGCACTAAAGGCGGCTATTCACAAGAAATTGGGCCTATATAAAGAGCAGAACTCCACTAGAGAAAGGTATGTGACAAGTGAGGTATTCAGATTATATTTTTACCCAATATTTCACTAATTTCATCATCGGAGCTTTTTCAGGCAAAACACCACACCGGTGCAAGTCGTCTGAGATCTTCCTAGGGAAAATCCTGGACTTTACCTCTTGTTTTTTCTTTGTCAGACTTTTGTCATCATCAATCCATTATAACCAAATTGAGCTAGCTGACAGATCATCGATCCATATCCATATATGAAATATTTCTAATCCTAGCTATCTCTAAATTAATTAAGAATGGCGGATGAAGTTAATGGGCGCCAGCGCTTCTCCTGCACGAGTGTAGTGTACGCATCCCTTGCGAGTGCAGCAGTGGGAGGGCCTCTTTTGGGCATGATGGGGTTTAGTTTTGTAGCATCAGTGACACTTCTCCTTATAGCATCACCTCTTCTCATAATATTCAGTCCACTTCTGGTATGTGCTAGTTCAGTGATAGTGGCAGCGGTGGCTGGTTTTGCTGTAGCGGCAACCACGGTTATTGCTGGTGTGTCCAGCATTGCATGGATATTTCGATCGTTTCGAGGGAGTAGGAGTATTACTAGTACTAGTACTTGTGTGGGGCTTGATGCCAGCGGCGTGACGGAGGAGTTGGGTGAGAAAGTGGAGGAGCAGGCTGCAGCAAGGTAAAGATTGGGCTGGGTATCTGCAACAGAAGGCACCGCAGGAGAAGTCGCCGGAGAACACCAGGTGATCGAATCGAGGTTGAAAAGCGCACGTATGTCTGCTTGATTAATTAGTTTTCTACCTACTTATTAGTATATGCATGTACGTGTATTCTGTTTGTTTTTGGTCTTGAATGTTACGAGGACTGGACGTACTCCACTACTCCTGTAAGTCATGATGTTTATTTCTTTCTTTTATGAAAGGCTTTTCAGGATACACTGTAGACTTCTAATTCTGTTTGGATCTCGGGAAAACAAAGGAAATGCGCTGACGTGTCATGCCAGCTCGGTGGAAATCAGGGGCGGAGGTAGGATTTTGTCTCAGGGGGTGCCAAAATTAAAAATGAAAATATATTAAGCCCCAACAACAACAAAATGATTCTTTCTTAGTACATTTCAATCCAATTATCAATTAAAATGAGACTCGACGTTCTTTCAAATCCCGAAAGTTGGCAATAATGCACTGGCTTCCGAGTCATAAGCATTTTTTCTTTTAAAAACATCAATTGTAGATGACTTCCCCATTTATATATCAAATAAAAATAATATAAATTTAGATCGAACAATTCTAATACACACAAACATAAACTAATATTATTATAATATTATGTCTAGGACCTTAGTTTCTCTTAAACTAAGCTATTACCATACTACAACAGTCAATTAATTCGCAAATAGAGCTTTCAATTGGCTCACCCCAAACCAACTACATCCGCTATTATATGCATTACAAATATATCAAATAAGGAAAACAAAAAGAAATAGACAACTTTTTTTTTATTCTTTTGGGCAGCATATATTCCTATTAAAATTATTTTTTTAGTCATGTAATTTTTTTCCATATTTTTTTGGAAACTAATTAAAGTGATTCCAAAAGTAAAAATTAAAGGCAACATACAAATTTGAAAAAAAAAATAAATTGAAAGTCCACATCTAGATTATAAACAAATAATGAAATAAACAACTTCTTTAAAAAAGAAAATATAAATTTGTCATATTTCTAGTTCTAGTAGTTCTCTAATATGCTGCTTTATTTTATTTTATTTTATTTTTTTGTAAAAGAAACTCCGTAAAAATTTAAAAATATAGAGAGGAAAAATATACTCTGTACGGACCATACCTATTATATAGAGACTGTGTTTTGTTGCTTTTGCAGTTTTGCACCTTAGACTTGTGTATTTGACCACAAATCCTTAATAGCTCCAGTGTGTATTACGGTCCTAAGGAGCTTTCAAACCTCCAAAGTTTTTTAATATGTGAAATGACTTTTTATCTTCTTTTGCATTTTTGGTTATTTTTTAGGAACTTTTTGCATTTTGCTTGATGGTTGGGTATTAAAGTGGCAGTTTGGCAAATCGTAAGTGGCAGTGGGAAGTCTTTTGGTCTCTACTAATGTGGCAATGGGTAGTTGAGGATTGAGGGTGCCAATAACAAAATTATGCACTTTATTACATATAACACAGTTCATAAGAGTATACAAGGATTTGGGAAGCTCAGGGGGTGCCATGGCACCCCTTTACTAGGCTGTAGCTCCGCCCCTGGTGGAAATATCTTAAATAGCCACTGTTATATATCATCTTTGTTTACAGTTCCCGTTAGCATATATAGATAATATAATCGGTTATTATAGTAGTACTGAAAATTAAGTACTGTCTAAGTACGCTAATTAATATCAACTATCAAACTAAAAGTGGCTATTGATGTACGTGTTCACACCATGTTAGTATAGAAAACGGTTAAAACAAAGTTTGGAATAACAGAAAATTGAAAGGACGTGCCTCCTAACCAATGAGCTAGGAAAATATTTATTTATTTATTTATTTACTCTTATTTACAATCCATTGTGTACGTCTTCAAATAATCAAAGTAAATTGTTCAAATATTAATATAGACACACATGTTCACATATTTATATCCACACGTTTCTATGTTCACTTGTTGACATGAATATGAATACAAATCAATTTTCTAAACTCAAAATGTGAACCAAATACTTTGGATTTATTAAGGCTTGTTTGAAAATTCTAAAAATTTGATCAAGGCTAGTTCACTCTCTTATTGTTATCTTATTTATTTTCTGTTCACAATTATTTTTTTTTTTTTAAAAGTACAGTGTCTATGCTTTATTTTCTGTATAAAGTTGAACAAATATATATATATATATATATATATATATATATATAAAATAATTTAGCAAATAGTGATGAAATAAAAACTATTCAAACTTGTAATGGCTTTTCCAAACAATATATCCCTTATAATTAAATTAAGAGGTGAATGCAATTAACAAAGCATGTCATTGGTTAAGATTGTCTTCAACCACCTTATAAATTGAACCCGGATCCTCTGCTTGACAATAGGGTGCAGTAGTTTGACATTGTGCAGTTTGTATCCTTCCTCGAAGCAGCTTGATTTGTTGAATATTAAATATCGATCTGGTTAGTTGGTTTTCCTCAAAAGATTTTCAAACATTCAGTGTACATGTAATTACTTTGAAAATTAAATGGTTGAAACCTAAAACTCGGCTGATCATCTCTCTAGCTATAGCCCCTGTTTGTTCTACTATGTTCGTAGAATTTAATGATTTCTTTCCCATCATGGAAAAATTGGATGACTTTATTTTAAGTATATAAGTCAAAATTTTGACGGGTTCATTCAATTCGTATCAAATGACCTTATAATTGATATAATTTACATATATTATGATGCAATGAAATAATAAATTAAGAAGAAGAATGGCATCAAAAAGAGAAAGTAAATGTACTTTAAAGAACCAACAAGAGTTAGCTTAGCGACAAAGGGGTAAGCTGTTAATCCAAGCACTCCGAATTCGAAACCAAACTATCTTAACCAGCTACCAATCGAGACTAGTAGCTAGCCAGCCTGGACCTTTTATGATCATATGGAGCGGTGGCTTTTTTTTTTTTTTTTTTTTTTCTTTTTTCTTTAATAAAAAAAAAAAAAAAAAAAAAAATCTTTAACGGTGTCGCAAGGATTAATTATATCATAAAGTTCATAAAGAGATTTTAAAATTGGAATAGTTTGCCAAAATTCGATACTTAAACATCTAGTTATAGCTATTTGAAAGGAAATATGTCATTTTGCCTTTTTAAATGCCTTTTTAAAAAAATAAAAATAAAAATTCCATAATATCCCAATCTCATCCTTCAACTAATAACATGATTTTTCAATATATATGCAAAAAATCTGTATACTTATAAGAATCTACTACGATATTTGTATGCCGACATTTTCCATACGAAATTTAATTTCTTGCCAATATTTAATTTCTTCCTTTGTGTGATTTTCGTGGAAACATCACAAGCCACAAGATGGTGAGAAAGTCTAACATTGAAACTTGGATGTGTACGTTTTCCATTAAGAGTTAGATTGCGGTTGGGAAAAGGTGGAGGGCTAATTTTCAAATGAATCGTAATGAGTTGTCTTTTTAACTTTGAAGCAACGGCTGCGGGGCTGCCCAATCTGTTTCGCATAGATATTCAAATGAAAAAAAATCTAATTAATTTCATAAAAGAGACATTTTTCACGAATTTACTGATAAATTTGAAAAGTCATTCTTATCAAATCAATCTCAAGTAATTTGATAACTTAATAAATTAAATTTATCAAGTCGAACAGTACTATATTTGAGATTAGTTCAATAAATTAACAAACTCAAAAATTAAATCAGAACTTAATTTATTTATCTAACTAACAATCTTGAATAAGTTTTTATGGAATTAATCTCAAGTCAAATTGAAGTAATTCAATTCACCTTCCATCTCAAACTAATACAGCATGGGTGAAGTGAGGGATTGGGGTTAAATTCTTATCTTCCGAAAAATTGCATAAAACCTTTTTAAATATACATCTATTTCACAAATTCCCTTTAAATTTTATTACCGAAAAACAAATAAGAATTATGATTTAGGTAAAGACATCAGTCAGAGGATATGTATTTTGAAAAATCGACTATTGGGTTAGATAATCTTTTTATTAATGTCATGTCTGCCAAAAATTATAGTGATTTGACGGTTGATTTTCAAAATAGGATGCTGTCACATTTATTTAAAATGTCAATGTTTTAAAAATCGACCATTGGATCACTATAATTTTTGGCAGACATGTCATAATATGAAGATTATCTAATCCAACGATCAGCTTTGGGTTAATGACCTTTTTGTACCCTATATTGAGGGAAATACTAATGTGGTTCATAAACTTTAGTTTTGCTCGATTTAGCCTATGGATTTTAAAAGTTGTACCAATATAGGATGTACATTGACTGATGGAACCAACATATATTTTATCGGTTAAATATCATGTGACTGTCTACGTAGTAGCCATGTGGGTCTAACGTGGTAATCACGTGGATCTAAAGTTGCTTAAGTTACTATTAATAAGCTAACTTAAGGTACTAAAATGTCATTAATCGGCTAACTTAAGATACATCAGATTCATGTGGTTGTCACGTTAGATCCACTTTTGTCACATAGACAGACATGTGGCCGCACGTGATATTTAATTGATGGAATGTTAGTTATCTCAATCAATATCTTACATTTGTACAATTTTTAAAATTCATGAACTAAATCAATCAAAACTAATATTTAGATACCACATTGATATTTCATTCAAAATTCTGGATACAAAAGGGTCATTAAAGGGTCATTATTCTGTTTTTTAAAATACATATCCTGACAAAAATGGATTTGATGATATAAAACGTAAGAATGTCCTCATAGGATTGGGGCTGGAACAAATAACATCCTTAAATTATATATAAAATTTGAGAAACCTTCAACAAATAATCTCTTATCTTATACTATAAAAAAAAAAAAAGAAACATATAAATAACCTTCCTTAACTATGTAATACTTTACTTCCTAAGGTAGGTTTTTATAAACTTGATTTACAATTCACGAGGATCATTTGTTTAACTTCATAATTCAATAAAATTATTTATTTAATATTAATATTAATATTATATTAGATGCGAGAAACGGTGAGTACGGGGGTCGTTTTGATGGAGTGAGATTAAAAATGAAAACGTTGCAGCGCCGTGGTACGAAAGGAAAGGAAAGGAAAGGAATGGGTTGAAAATTGGGTTCACGTCACGAAAGGTCGTCTGGGAGGAGGAGATGTCACTGCGATTACATTGTGAATGGCCGGCATTTCTTTTATTTATTTATTTAAGCATTAGTCTTCTCTTCTTCCCTGACAATAGTAAACTCGTACCACCAGCAATTCCCTTTCCATCTGCAAACTCGCGTATTACACGGATAATCAACAACATCTATATACATAATTTCCATTTTTGTGAACATCACTCCATAATTCGATTACCCTTTTCTCTTATTTGAAGCTCCTCCAGATTCTGAAACGAGAAATGCCAGCTTTCGTTCAAACCCAGAAGGTCAGTCCATGGCTCCCTGCATCCATTTTTTCTGCTGATCAATTTTTTTTTTTTTTTTTTTTTTTTTGTTATTAGCAATGGTTTTGCGGGTGTCTGATATCGACCATTGCGGGTGTCTGATATTGACCAAGATCAATGATCTAATTTATTCATCGAGTCAACAATCAGTTTTATTTTCCATTAATTTCGTCATACACCGTTTAAATTCTTTGCATTTGTAGTTTTTGACCATTTTTCTTTTGTGGAAATTATTTGTTTATTGTTTAGTTGAGTTGGGAAATTGTGAGGAAATTTCATGTTGTGTATGAAACATTAATTCTGGGTAGTAGTCATTTTCCTTGTTAATGTTTGTTTTATAGGACTTTATTGATTTGTTGTTGGAAAAATTACAGTGAGCACGTTGTGCCGTGATGCCCGTTCTTGGTTATGGATTCCTTGTTGTTTTTTGTGTAGACAATGGATTACAAGTTACAGTTTGTTGGAATCCAGTCCCATCTTGAAGTAAGTTTCTTCTCTCTTTATGTTCAAATCTTGTCTAGTCCCATTTAGCATTATAACTCTGTTCATTCATCGTCAAATACGCGTATCTTGATGCTTTCCACTGCAACGCTATTGCTCTAATGGAAATTCAAACTTTATTGCTTATCCCATCTGGTTATTTGGCGGTATGGTGTTGAAAGCACCTGTTTTTTAGTGTTGATTTGTAATTAACATGTTTGATTGTAACAGATGGAGCCACTGGATGATAGTTCGATACATGAGTTTGACGATGAGAGTCTCATTAGTCCTGAGACAGATGCCCAGCACGCACATCGTCTTCATTCAGCTTCTCAAAATGGATTGTTTCCCGGAGTTTCAAAAGTTCGCGGTATTAATTTTTTGAGGAATGGTGTGTTTATGAGCATAAGGATTGTAATCTTCACGACCAAACTCAATTTGCTTATGCCTTTTGGGCCATTAGCAATCTTGGTCCATAAACTAACTGGCCATCATGTGAGTTGCATTTGTTTATACTTTTGTTCATAAATCAAGGTTGTAATTTGCATTTGTTCATTTTTACATATGTTGACATTGATTTCCTGAGGTGGGTTGCAGGGCTGGGTCTTCTTTTTGTGCTTATTGGGTATAGCACCTTTGGCTGAACGTTTAGGTTATGCGACAGAGTAAGGATTCATGTTTTTCCCCTCAATTTTATTTATTCACTGTTCCAATTGTTAAGTTGCTAATATAGGTTGACTGTTGCTTTGATATAGGCAGCTGGCTTACTACACTGGAGCTACAGGTAACGTTTTTGTTAAATCTTCATTTTGATCAATATATCCTTTGAAACAATGCAGAACCATAAACAATCTCTTGCTAATTTTCTGTTTGATATAATAAATTTATGCATTGTTTGCTTTTGTGGTTTTGCTAAGTTTTACCATTATAAAATGCTTCATTTGACTTTTTGTACCCTTTATGACCCTACTGCAAATTTCGAGAGTTTAGTTTTGGATTGCACACTCAATTCTGATAATATTGATTTGAAATTTGTGGTGTGATTTTACTTGTGGACTGAGAACCATAAACACTTTCCCTATCATCACCCAATGTGTTATCACACTTATCAGTAGAAATTTCGGCATTGTAAGTGTGCCGTTCCAGTGTTGCAAGCAATGACTGACAAGCCACCTCAGATCTGCATGAGAAGATCTCAAAACCTTCTGCTTGCATAAATCTGTCTAGCTTGCGTTCTCATGTCCCCAAGAAAAGGGAGGCAAAGTCTGCAGACAAGTTAGCCTTTACATCTCCCTAAGAAAAAGAGGTGCAAAAGCCTACACTATCTAGCCATCTTAATTCCCTAAGAAAAGGGAGAAAAAGTCTTCATCATGAGGCAAAGTCTTCATATTCATCTATTGGATATGGACTTTTCAATTTAGTTCTTGGGTTTTTTCAAATTATATTTGCATTCGAACGCTTTCGTAGTGTGGCTATAAGGGAGTCATTGATTCTTTTGATTAAAAACATCTGGTGAGGGAAAATGTGGAGAAAAAGTGTTCTAGGCACTTTATGAGAGACATGTGGGTTTTTTAAGGGAAGTGATCCTACAAGGAAGAATACTTGTGAGGATGAGAGCATTCCTTCTTGTATGAATTTGTACTCTTGTTTTTTTTTTTTTCCCTCCATAGTAAAGTATTCTGATCATTATCATTGTGGAAGTAGGCATAAGCTGAACCACATCAATTGCTTGTGTATTGTGTGAATGCTCTTTATTTGTTTATTTAATTTCTTCTTTTAGTGTGGCTATTGCTTGCTATTGTGGTGATTATCAATTGCTAAGGCTATTCTTACAACAGAACTGATTATGCAAATTTATGCTTGTGCCTGAAGCAGTAATGTTCATTGGCTGACATCTAGTACATTCAAAATTTTAACTCTTATTTAAAAAATAATCATTAATCAATTTCCGTTTGGATTCATTTTTTTGAAACATTGAATTGTAACTTGCAGTTGGGGGTCTTTTAAATGCTACTTTTGGAAATGCAACAGAACTGATCATATCAATTTATGCAATGAAACGTGCGATGATACGCGTTGTTCAGCAGTCATTATTAGGTTCAATTCTGTCGAACATGTTGCTAGTTCTTGGATGTGCATTTTTCAGTGGTGGGATTGTATTTTACAAGAAGGAACAGGTGTTTAACAAGGTAAATATGTCACCTACTCATTTGTTTGTTTCTTTGTTTTTTTTTTGTTTTTTTAAATTTTTTTTTCAAGGTTCATTTTGCTTTTATATTGCATCATGCTGTAGCTGATTTAAGTTGGCATGCAGGCAACTGCAGTTTTGAACTCAGGATTGCTGTTGATGGCAGTCATGGGCCTACTTTTTCCAGCCGTCCTCCACTACACACACACGGAGGTGCATTTTGGGAAGTCGGAGTTGGCTCTTTCAAGGTTTAGCAGTTGTATCATGCTTCTGGCATATGCTGCATATATTTTTTTCCAATTGAAGAACCAAAATAATCTTTATGCCCCTATTAATGAGGTTAGCTTTTTTATGTTTCTTATAACCAATTTTTTATTTATTTTATTCTTTGGTATAGGATATGTCATGGCATAACTCAGTAGTCAGTAGTTCCATGTGCTGTTATCTCATAGATGCTACTAGAATTTGGTGTCACTTTAATATCAAATACTTTAAACCACTTATTATCCTCATTCTGGAATGATCAGATTCTCTGGCGCTGCTAGAGGTTTTAATCTGACTGACAATGCAGACCTGCTTTTTACATATTTGACATGCAGTTTTTAGATTCTATTTTGTACATTTGACTGGTGCAAAAATCGTTTTTTATCTCCTTTTGAATTGTTTGGAAAGGCAATCATATTGTCTTACAAGTAGCAACTGCAGCATAACATAAATGGAAGAAGTTTTGTATTGACCACTTCTCTGGTCAGCCAGCTAATCATTCCAGCTTCTTAAAGTTGATAATCCTAAGTCTATGGGATGTTTATTTTTCTTAAATCATTCACAACTAAGAATAGTTCTTCATTTTTATTTTGGTGGGGAGTTCCCCCCCCTCCCCCTCTCGAAACCTCACCTGCCAACCCCTACCATTCCCAACCAAGAACTTTCGTTCTATTGTCCTATATTTGATGCTTCTTCATTCAATGCCTGGATGCTTAATGGTTCATTGTTTATAATCCTCAAATCCAAGTTATCGAGATTAGATGTGTATACCAAAATAACATGATCTTAATAGTTTCCATTTTCTACTTGAAACAATTAAATAAATGAATAAATCCTCTCTTTTTTTTCCTACACTAAATTTGACATGCAGAAGCATTTCCATGGCCGTGTAGTTTAACTGTGGAAGTGCTAGAAATTCCAATCTAAATCATGGCAGTTAGATTCCTCACAAAATATAATCTATATAATTAGTCAGTTGATTTTCAGAGATGGTTGTGAGTCTATATTTGTTTCAAGTGATGAAGAATTCCATCATAAGCAAGATATGGTATATTTGAAATGTAGTAATAGTTGAAAGTGGAAGAGAAGAAAAGAAAATAGATGTATTACTGAACCAAACTTAGAGATTCATTGAAAAGAAAAAGAAAGATACTCTGCTTTAGCAAGAGCTCTAAGATCCCAAATCTCAAAAAGAACAACTTACATTAGCACAATAGAATTTTTTGTTGATGATAAAATAACCCTATCAAGTATCAACCCAAAATTCTAACTCTGCCTTTGCGACGTTTAGGGTCTTATAGTTTACGAAGCCAGTACCAAGCCTAGAGGAAGAGGAATGTTTGCATTAGGTTGACTACTGACATAAAATTGTTAGTCAAGCCTTTATGAGCATGAACAACTTAGAACACTCTCATTGTTTTCCTAAAGTAGTTGATGCTCCAGTTTCTTAATTGTTTTCCTTTTCACGCGTCTCTTCTATGAATGATGAATTTATTAACCTTTTACAATGTGACTTATGCTTTGTTGAATGTCTTATCTAGTCTTTGCAACTTGACCTTACTTAATGCGACATATCCTTCTTAATATTCCTTTATCATCATTATATAGTAGATTTCATTTTAGCCCGAGTTTGCGACACTAACATTTATTCATGGTGTGATAAACGACATGAACTTAGGAAGGGAGTCCTAGTGGAGAGTGCTCAGATGACGATGAAGTTCCAGAGATCTCTAAATGGGAATCAGTAATATGGCTTTCGATTTTGACTGCTTGGATCTCAATCCTATCAGAATATCTAGTTGACACTATAGAGGTAATATACGCTCTTAGTTGATTATGTGGACACTTTGAAATTTCTGTTGTTATGTTCTTCACTCGAATAAGAACCAAGCTGATTCCATATATATATGAAAGAGCCATTTAAGTAGAACTCTTAAATATTATGTGTTAGTATAGTCAAGGCCTAATTCTGGACCACATTTTTATCAAATACTAGCTTGGCGTTTACTAGGTTGACCTGTGTCAGGTTTAGGGGCATGGGCTGGTCCCAAGCCTGAAGGAGTAAGGTTGCACACTTGCATTAGGTTGACAACTAGTGTTTTGACCTACTGTCAAACCTGTTTGAGCATGAATCCTTGAAATAAACCATATTTAAGATGGTTTCAAGTGGATTGTTGGGATTTATTATCATTCATTAAAGCAGCATCTTTCTTTTTATTTTCTTTATTATTGGACAATGTGTTTGAGCGATGAGTTTCCAAAAGTTCTTGTGAGAAAGATACTTCTTCAACAGTTTTATGATTATTGGCTTTCTGGCTGGATGATTGTTTTGTAGGGAGCATCTGTTGCATGGAAAATGCCAGTTTCATTTATTAGTGTCATCTTGCTTCCAATTGTAGGGAACGCTGCAGAGCATGCTAGTGCTATTATGTTTGCCATGAAAGACAAGCTTGTAAGCATTTTTACCTGTCTTGCTCTTCTTGCAACTTCTGTTGTTTTGCCTTGTTAAAATTCACTAAGTTACTCTGCAGGACATCTCTTTGGGAGTGGCGATAGGTTCATCAACACAGATATCTATGTTTGGGGTAGGTATTAATTATTAAATATTGGATGTGCCCATTTTGCTATGTATACTATATATTTATGCTTGCCAGGATGAGGCTTTCTTGAGTTCAGTTGTATTTTATATTATATCTTAATTCAGATTGCTCGGGGATGTGTAGAACTGTTTTTCTTAAATTTATTCTCTATGTTATGGATGAACCATGATGTGTCAGCTAAGGAAATCTTAACATCTAATTAAGTTCTCCCTTATGGTAGCAAAGCCACTTTTTTTGGGTGACAACTTGAGATGCAGTGATACCTTCCGAGTCTTGAGTAACTCTGGAAATCCTTACATCTGATTAAGTGCTCCCTCATGGCAGTAAAGTCACTTTTTCTTTGGGGTGACAACTTGAGATGCAGTGATAGGCTTTATTGCTTAAAAAAAATGCTGGATGTTTGAGCAATAGAGATAACAAACTCAAAGAGGATAAAATGTTAAATGGATTAGGGAGAGAAGGTTTCTGAAAAGGTGGGAAGAATGTTGATTTAAAGTCCATACTCTTTACTTATGTTTGTTCCACTTTCACATGTTTCTGTAGTTAAGAGCAGGGTCAAGAATTTATCTTCTGCTTAAGTTGTTTATGCGTTCATCATTGTCATTAGAATGTTTTTTTTTTTTTTTTTTAAATTTTATTTTATGATTTTACCTTTATTTCTTGGATGTCTTTTGCATTGAAATATTTGTATATACATGTGAGTTGAAAATTAATGCTGGTTATCATCATTTATTTTAGTTATGATGTTCCTTTTGGCATGTGTGTGTGTGTGTGTGTGTGTGTGTGTGTATTCTGAATTCTGTATTGTTGTTAATTCTGCAGATTCCTTTTTGTGTGGTTGTTGGGTGGATAATGGGGCAGCCTATGGACTTAAATTTTCAACTTTTTGAGACGGCAACACTTTTTATAACTGTTTTAGTTGTAGCCTTCTTGCTGCAGGTTTGTATTTTTAATAACTAAGTAAAATAATTTTTTTGTCTCTGCTAAGTGCTAACTGGTAGCGTTGCTAAGAAAATAAAGCAGTGGTTTTTTAATTAATAACTTCCATGGTGGACTCAAATTTTATGCCAGATGGCAACTAAATGTTGAGAACATCATCTGAGTTGGCTTGTTTGCTCATTTCTTTTTTCTTGTAAGTTACTTGATTTATTTTTCCCGATTTGGGACCATCACGTTTTCTTTGCAGGAAGGAACTTCTAATTACTTTAAAGGACTAATGCTCATTCTTTGCTACCTGATAGTCGCTGCAAGCTTCTTTGTTCATGTAGATCTTACGCCAGCAGGTATGTTCCTCTGGAAGCTATCCATCGTTCATTTGAATTCTAAATTCAAATATATTCCTTTTGATTTCAATGAACTTTTTTATAAATTGACTTGCTTATTCCCTGGTGGCACATGTAGTGAACTTCTGCACATATTAAATGCAGTAAATTGTAAATTTATTTGTTTTATTTTTATAATTTTCTTACTATTTGCTTCCATATTTTTTGTATAATCATGAGGGTTGGGCCTGGCACTGTGAACCACATTGATTCAAAAGTCCATTGTTGTTCCATGCCCCCAGGGTGTGTTTTTTTTTTTTCCTTTTTTCTTTTTTTTTTTAGGGGTTGAACAAGTACACCGTGCACTGACAAGTCTGTCTTGTCATAGAAGATGACTCTTTTACATAATGAAATGTGATTTTGCAGAGGATAACCAACCAAAAACATAGTCAATGAAGCAGTGAATTCATGGTGTGGATCTCCTACAGCTTTGGTTCATCATTCAGCTGTATATACTTTCAATTTCAACCATTGCTGTTTGTTCACTTCATTTCATTGACCAGGTATCTGGTTGATTCGGTTCATTGTCCTTCATCTTCATATTTTTTTTTGTTCAGTGCATTTCATTGACAAGTTACCTAGCTATCTGAGTTCTTTTTCCTCCAGCTCCTCCTTGGATATAAAATTTTCACTTAGATGACAAAACTGACATTTTGTATACTATAGATAAGTATTAGAAATCGTTCTTTTTCTAATACAACTCTTTCTTTTGAATCTCTTTCCATTTATTTTTTACAGGCAACTTTAGATCTCCCATGCAAATTGGTTGTCTCCATTTTCTTTGTACATAGCATGTAAAGGTACAAATCGAACATCACAAATGGGGTCATTAAAGAAAATGGGAGCCACCACAATATGCTACAGGATTGTAGGATTTCAATGAAATGACACTGTTTCAATATATATATATATATATTACCATTGTTTGTGACAGCAGCCATTTTCTGTGATCATTGAATTTACTAGCATGTAAAAGTTATAAATGGAGCAATTTAAATATCTTTAGATGTCTTCTGATCATTCTAAGAAAATTGAATATTATTGGGAAGATTTACGAGTAAAAACTGATAGGTTTGCATATGAGAAAATGTTAGGAGTAACAAGTACACTTTGAAAAAGGATCTGTTTTGGCAGGTTTGCTTCTCTCTGATGAGTCTCTGTGAAGTGCTTTTTCTTCTTCTTTGGCTTAGTGGTAGAAACTTAGCCCTAAACCAACCACCCCTAATACTAACAAATGGGTATCAATGAGCTTCCATGCTCTTAAACCCAAAAACCATCCCCTGAAACTGGGCTACATGCCACTAGGCTCCAAGGCCATTGGTCCTGTGAAGTGTGGTTAGATGACCAATGCCAAAGTAATAATATGCTGAACTTGATTAGTTGGTCATTGAAAAATAACCAAGGCCAAATTAAGATGGGTCCAATTAATAGATTAATATAACAATATCAGCTTGATTGTATGATTTTGGCTCTTTGTTTTCAAAAGATAATATGGTGGATGAAGGGGTGAGAACGTCTAATAATGTGCAGAAATATTATATATATGCAAATCAGATTGTTAAGATTTACCAAATCGAGCAGATTTTTGGTGCAATTGATCTACTCTTTTAAACAATTAGATAATGTCTCTTCACAAATGGGATTTCTCTGAGAAATCTTGACAATATCATCTTATTATATTAATGACTTCACAAATAAGAGAGAGAGCATATTTTAAGTGTCAACCTTGCTGAAACTTCCATATTATCCTGTTTGAGTAAATGGCGTCTCCTTGACGATGTATGCTGTTTCTCCTCTTACATCTTCTCATCTTCCTGTTCTTTCACTCTTGTTCTTGCACTGTAACTGAATCCAAATGATGCATCCTCACTAGTCACGCAAAGCAAATATTATGAATTTTTGCATTGAAACACTGAATTCAGATCCCCATGCTGCCACCGCAGCCTCAAAGGCTTTGCTCCTGCTACTTTTGAGCTATCATTATCTAGGGCTACTGACACTAATGCTGCTTTTATTGCACAGTTACTTAAGAATGCTACAGCCCAAGGAATGAAGCAAGGACAAAAGCCATTGCATTATTGATTGTGATGTGGATCCTCCAATTATGCTCTGCAGCAATCTATCAAGAATTTTTGTGACATTGTTTATAAAGCAGTTGGCAAGTTTTCGGGGGATTACTTTTGAGAATGCATGTGATTGTGAGCTTGCATTCATGCGACAATTAACCCATCAATCACCATTAACATATAGGATGAGAAATTGATTCTGCTCTCTGATGTCTTACTTGACCACCGTTTTCTTCTCGGATCAATATGATTGTATCCTTTGCTTGTGGTACAATCTCATTTGCGTGCGATGATGATCACAGCACTTTTTGTGGATATGTTTTCTTCTTCTTGTGTGCAACTGCAGAATTCATATAATTTATACTGTATCCTTAATTATAGCATGGTTGTGAACAAACCCATTAAGTTTTGATGGATATGTAAAGGAATGTATTGGTGTTTTGCAAAATTAGGTTCCTGCAATGACTTTGAATGTGCACCTTTTTAGTTTATATCCTCTGCAGTTTCAACTCATAGGAAGTGGAGGAATGGTGTAAAACAGCTATACCCTGAGATTAATTGGGATGACTTTTACTTTTGTTGTTAGGTAATAGCAGAAGAGAATCATAAGTTAGTGTTAGTAAAGAGAATCAATTTGTGTTTAGGAACCTAATTTCAAAAATGATTTATAGAAGTTATAAACAAATTCCTCGATCAACTTTTGGGCAAAAACTAATAAAAAAAACATTCGAGGGTTAACATAATTTTTTGGTCCATAATTACTTTCAAGCACATCATAAAGAATTATTAAAAATGATTTAAGGGTGACTTCGGAAAATAGCAATTTTTCTACATTAGCCTCGACTCTTTTAAGTCATAAACAGAAAAACCCAATTATTTGGTGGAAGTCCCTATCTATACAATTCAAAGACACATTTTGTCTCGTTATGGTATAGCATTAATTTAATGGAGCATGATTAAGGATTTGAATTATTTAGTGTTAGTAAACAAGAGAGTCACACCAAACCAGGCATGGAAGATGCTCCAAGCCGTCCTTTTGATGAGGGCGAGGGGGACTCAAAACAGTATTACAAGGGCGATAAAATTGTTAAATTTGACCGTTAATCTATGTGGGAACATCATGATTCTAGGTTTTTTGTTTTTTGTTTTTTTCCAAGGTCCTAGCTTTTGGCCTTATTATATGACCTATCACTGCGAAGTCGTGCCTCACATTTCTTACTAAAAAATGCTGGAGCCACATACCAATGAACGATGCCATCAAATTTGACCATTTGCTCCATAAAGTGATTGATGATATTGCTGCGAAGACAGAGAAAACCCAAACAAATTTGATGACCTTAAGATGGAAAAAATAAGTGGTGGTGAAGTAAGAAATTATGTGTATCAACAAAACTTTTTATGTTGTCACTTTTAAGAGTGGTGATGGAAAGAGGAAATTGTCGGGGGGATATGATCAAACTTCTAAAAGGAAAGTTAAGAATTAGGACTGATTGGAATTCATGAAAAGAAATGTTTCCACTGCATGATTTAAGATCTAAGACTTGTGAGGCAAAATTCTAAGATGGAAGAGGTGATGTAAGCCGCTGGGTTAGAAGGCAATGACTATTGTTATAACATTTTCTAACAAATCCATAACCGTCATGAAGAAAAATTAATTAATTAAAAAAAAAAAAAAACAGAAGTACTATTTTATGCTTGATGAGAACCCCTCATGAAAGACCCTTCATTGATGGAGATGTCTTTTTTCATGTCTACTCAAGTGAAAGACCCTCGTGTCTACTTAAGTAACTGCAGTACAACCATTCTTGGAAGATATCAAAGGAATTCATTGGAGACAGTTAAAGAAGGAAAACAAAAGTTATCAGGCAGCCAACTTAATTGATAGCTTGTAGTGAATTGGATAAACATGGCAGTCGACTCTCTTGAACTGCAAGCTAATTCTTCCTGTGATGATGATGGGCGTCCAATGAGAACTGGTAAAAAAAAAAAAAAAAAAACTCTTCAAAGGACTTATTCATTTATCTTGATTTTGTTTATTTTCAAATGTAACTCAGGCAAGTATTTAGTTTCTGTGAGCGAGAATTTGTGAACCAGGAACCTTATGGAGTTGCGTTGCTCATATAATAACTGCTGTTATTGGATCTGGGGTTCTGTCTCTTGCATGGAGCACTGCACAGTTAGGATGGTTAGCAGGGCCATTTTCATTGTTCTGTTTCGCAAGTGTCACCTATATTTCTGCGTTCCTCCTCTCCGATTGTTACAGGTCCCCTGATCCTCTCACTGGAACGCGAAACATCACATACATGGATGCTGTTAGAGTGAATCTTGGTAGCATAAAACCCCCCCTTTTATATATATATATATATATATAAAATATTCCATATCTATTCTTCGACTTTGGATTTGTTTCTCGTAGTGTGTGTGTGTGTGTGTGTATTCATCCTGATAAGGTGTAGTGGTAGTCCAGGTAGAAAACAGGCATGGATGTGTGGTTTGATTCAATATCTGAGCTTCTATGGGACTGGTATTGCTTATGTAATTACTACCTCAACTAGTATGAGGTACTTGCTGAATCCTGTGATTTAAGTACCATTTTCCCATCAAGAAAATGGTGCTTAAAATCCCATTTTCCTATCAAGAAAATGGTTCTCAACACTAATTTCTATCACAAATAGGTAAGGTTTCCTTACTGGGAAATCATTTTCTTGTTCATTAATTGATGCAGAGCGATTCAGAGGTCGGATTGTTACCACGAAGAGGGGCATGAGGCTCCATGTGCATATGGGGATCATATTTATATGATGCTATTTGGAGTTATTCAGATTGTAATGTCTCAGATACCGGATTTCCATAACATGGCATGGCTTTCTATTGTTGCCGCAATCATGTCCTTCTCCTACTCTTCCGTTGGATTGATACTGGGCTTAGCAAAAGTAATAGGTATGGCTGTGAATATGTTTTGTTCATTTTGTGAATTTACAGGATCCCTATACTTTACAAGCTTAACTTGAGCCTTTTGATCACTTTTAGCAACATACAATGGAAGTAAATGTTTTTGAGCAATGCATTTAAAACAAAAACAATTTGTTCTTGTTGTTTTGGCATTTGGTGCATCTATATGCTCCCTTTCTGAACCTTTTACCTTTCAATAGCTCATGTTGGCCCAAGCAAGCCTTCCCAAGAGTTCCTGTTTTGTTTATCTGTGACCCAAGGGAGCATATACCACCACTCAACTAAGCCTACTACAAATGACTTTGGTTTGGTTCAGAAGAGTTTCTCAATTTTTGGAAATCAAAACAACAGGAAACATGAGATTGAAAATTTTAATTTATTTTATTTTCTTCAGTTTTCTTGACTTTCGGGTTCTTGTTTCTGTAATTGCAGGAAATGGGAGGATTAAGGGGAGCATTGGAGGAGTCCCAGCTTCTTCTACAGCTCAGAAATTATATTTAGTCTTTCAAGCACTTGGAGATATTGCTTTTGCCTATCCGTATTCATTAATTCTTCTGGAGATACAGGTGTGGTGGGTTTTGTTCTTTCCATAAAACAAAGAACAAAAAAATGGTTTTCAAAGACATATTTTACATTCAAGCATCAAAACATTACTTTTGTAAAACAAAGAAAACAAAATTATAATAATTTAGAAGCTAAAGGGAACTGTTTGTGAAAATGAAGGATACTTTGAAGTCCCATCCACCAGAAAACAAGATCATGAAGAAGGCCTCAGTGATTGCAATCATTATTACCACTTTCTTCTACTTCAGCTGCGGATGCTTCGGATATGCAGCTTTTGGGAACCATACACCAGGGAATCTCCTGTCAGGATTTGGTTTTTATGAGCCATACTGGCTCATTGATTTCGCCAACGCTTGCATCGTTCTTCATCTGGTGGGAGGTTATCAGGTACTACTATTTTTTACCATTCTTGTTCTTATTTCAAAACCATACGTAACTGCATGATGTTTTTTATAATCCTCTTAAGGTTCCAAGGAACATTTGCATGATTATTTAGAATAGTTCTGACTTTGCTAGTATCGGTTGCTACAATTGGACAAATAGCTTGAAGCTCATGGCCAAGCCCTGAATCAGCTTCAGCAGCACATGCATAGGCTAAAACATTATATATAAATCTATAAATGCCTGTTTGGTTGTCCCTTTGAAATTTTAATAGCTCCATTGCTATTAATTTTACATAGTACTGAAGATACAAATCCTTCATTTGAATGGAACCATTCAAAAAGGTTGGAGCCATCACCATAATTTATGGTATGGGATTAATTTTTGGATTTCATGAAAGCCTGACTCATAATTAATTTTACTCCCATTTGTGTTGATGATTGCTTTTCAATCTCTTGAATTACCCCATTTATAACAATAAATTTTTTCACAAAATTATATGAAATACACAATGGAACAAATCAATTTCCATGGAACATCCAAACAGACCCACTCTCGAACGTGTCCCAAATTATACCCAATGTTATCCTCAGCATATGGTTCAATTTTCTGACAAAATTTCTTTTCCTCTGCTCATATATTTAATTTTTTTTACCCTTCAGGCTTTTGTAGAATTTTGTTAGGACTTTTCAAAATCAGATTGCTAGTAATTACAAATTCTTTTTTCATATATTTTTATCTGTTAGATGTTTAGTCAGCCAGTGTTTGCAGCTGTGGAAAGAGGGCTCATGAAGAAATTCCCAAACAGTGGATTTGTGAATCATTTCTACACCTTCAAGCTCCCGCTGTTGCCGGCCTTTCAAATGAATCTTTGCAAACTATGTTTCCGAACTGCTTATGTTGTATCGACAACTGGGCTTGCAATGGTCTTCCCTTACTTCAACCAAGTTTTGGGAGTGTTGGGGGCCTTAAACTTTTGGCCCTTAGCTATATATTTCCCTGTTGAAATGTACTTTGTGCAATGGAAAATTGGGGCATGGACAAGAAAATGGATTATTCTTCAGGTGTTTAGCATTGTTTGTTTATTAGTGACTATACTGGCCTTATTAGGATCAATTGAAGGACTTGTGAGTGCTAAATTAAGCTAAGAAACAAATGTAATGCTCTTTATGAAAAATGAGAAGAAACCGCGTTTTATGGATATGTTGCATGCTTGCTGGTATGCTATCCTTGCTTTCATCCAGGCTGCTGCTCTCCTAGAGATTTCATGCATTAAAACTCTAGTGAAAAATGAGAGAAGCAAAACTTCACTGTACCAGACTTTCAAAGGGTCATCAAAATTCTATAGCACGAACATCAACGCAACTTTCTTCTGTTGATTGGATCATGTAATCGTGTGCAGAAAACGGTGTCTCAGGCAACAGCAGGTAGTATCTTAGTCCATTTTGTCCTTAGTTTGGTTTTCCAAGGGAATGAAATGTGTTGGTATTGCTACATTTGGTGGCTTTCTGCATTGATTTTGAATGTGCATATTTTTAGTTTATGTCCTGAGAAAGAACCACATTGAAAGTGGTCCAGTTGATTGCAGACTTAAGACACCTCAATTTCCCCACTGCAAGCCAAAAGTGGATCACTGATTTCATAAATGGTCTAATTTTATGTTTATTTACCTGTCCATTCTGTCATATATCTAACCATCAAGAGAGTACAAGGCTGACGCTTTTGCAAGGGCTTTTGGCCATATGACCATAATGACATACTTGGGAATCTGAAACTTTCAGCTATAAGAATGAATTTTAAACTTAGGACTCAGTTTGGAAATACTTCATTTGGATCTAGGAAAGCTTAGGAGGGGAATGAGTTTATAAACAATTTTCGGTAAAATACTTTTCTTTCCTTCATACTTTCAGAGATCCAAACATAGCTTAAACCACATAGAAAAAATCTATATTAAATTTTGAAAAGTGATGCATGGCAAGAGATTCG
>JAESVK010000198.1:346898-359948 GCA_017140935.1 Hamamelis virginiana | reverse complement strand
CTCTAATAATTCAGATTTCAACCAACTCAATGTGTATTTCAACAAACTCAACAAAATACAAGGAAAGACCTCGCCAAAAATGGTAGAATGAAGTCCTCCAAATGTGCTGCAAAGAACACTCAAAATGCCACCAAAAGTATGCAGTTTCAACCACACTGAATAGTCTAACTTTATGCCTTTTTGACTAACTTTTTGATCCTACTAACCCAAAGCTAATGAGGAATCCAAACAGAGAAGGAGAACAAGAGAGAACTGGAGAGTACCAAAATTTTGGGGCCCTATTTTTTGAAAGAAATTTGGAGCCTAAAGCCATCGCTTTAATTTAAAGACTCTAGCTCAAGGTCGGGCTTGGTGGGTTGATATGAAAACACCCTCTAAAATACCTATGATATGATGATGTTAAAAAGTTGTCTTGCGCTGTGCTTGTGAATGCCTATAATAAAAGAGAAGAATAACCAGGGGTGAGGCTACGTGGTCATCGGTGCGGTGCTGACCGACGACTATCTCATGACGAAATTAAAATATTTATCATAAGAACTCAAGGAAGAGAATACTCGAAAATAGAATGTAAGAGAATGAGTTAGAATACATATACCATTTGTTTCTTCATCTTATATAAGTATTGATATTCCAACACGCTTCATCCTATCATTGGCTTCCTTACTAGATGACTATCACTGTTTGGTAAGGCTAGATGCAACGACGCTGCTCCACTTCTCACCACGACAGAGGATAGGTTAGACGTTGTTCCTAATCATGGGGTGGCCATGTCAGAGGACATGGAGCCTATGCCAGTGATATCACCTTCGTAGGACTAAAAGACGGTAGTAGGGTAGCTTGACAGGTGGTTTTGTGAGTGGATGTGCTCGGGTGGCCAGAATGACGATCGAGGGACAATACTTCCGGTCGAGTGACCATGAGGTTAGTTAGGCGTTCAAGTCTTAGCTCGGGAGGCCATGAACTTGGACAAGAGACCAAGTATCTGGAGACGACAACTGGCTTAGTAGGTCTTAGTTACCTTCAGCCACATGGCAAGTTTTGATTGGAGGGGTAATTTTCTCTTTGATGATGTCGAAAAGAGGTAACGGGTGGGTATTCTTACCGGTCGGATATCTGGAAGATCTGAACTCCAACGAGTGAACACCGGTGTGATGTTTTCCTACAAGGCTCCGACGAATAAGTCAGTTCATAAAGTTAATGGAGAGAAAGACACCATAGTAATAGGAGAAAAATAACATACCTGCTAGGGATGGGAAGAATGCTTTTATAGGTCGGCCAAGGAGTTGGCCGCACTGAGTGTGCTAATCTCATTAATGGTTGACGTGTGTTGTTTGGGTGGCCAATAAATGATCCTCTATACTTGGTAATCATGTCGTGCTTTACTTTCTCGAGATAAGTTGTCAAAGCCGTTTCATAATCATTCCATACGTACAGTAGGTAAATATCCATCTTTATAATGTTGATTGATCGGGTGGCACATAACAGATCGAGTAGAATCCAACTACTCAGGTGATCGTGTCCCGACTTGACATGTGTTGACACCCGAACCCTTATGGATTTTACCCTCTTCACTCTTCTTCATGATCTAAACACAGTTAAGACAAATCCAAATCTGTTAATTTCACTTTGGCCGGGTTCAAATTGATTTCAAGGATGGTATTAGGCTTTTGCCATCCCTATCCCTTGTGGGTACACTCAGGATTCCCCGAGGATTCTCACCTTTTTACTAAGGGGAAAGACAGAAATATCCACTAGTAGGGGAACATTTCACTTTTTTTGACTTGTGAGAAAAGAAAAGAGCCTTTTTACGGTCATTGGATATTGAAGTGCCTTCTACTATAAGTGACAAAGATGAGCCTCGTTTTCATTCATTTACTTTGTCAAGGACCAAAGGCGACAAGCCACCCGCTCACTCACCGAATTTTGGACCAGCCTGAGGCTCATGCTGCTCTTTTTCCACAACAAAGCATGGAAATAGCAAGAATCTCATCAGAAAGAGTGCACGCAGCCAATTCCTCTGTCAGTTGGAAGGTTTTAATCACTTGGGAGACTCTATAATAATCTTCATGTTGCTGCTGAAGGTTTACTAGCCTATATATCGTGGCTACAAATTTGAAGCTGTACTCTCTGTAAGCTTTTCTAGCTACGGCCTCAAACATTTTCAATACGAGAGAGAGAGAGAGAGAGAGAGAGACAGAGACTTTGCTTGGGCTCAAGAGCTTTAATGAGGCTCTAGCTCCTTTTCCTACCACATCAAGTAGCTGGTAATTCTGTGGTATGTTTGGGACTTAAATAGAATTGATGGAAAGTTATGAAGTCGGTGAAGCACTTACGGGCATGTTCAATTCCAATGTCCCGTGCAACTTTTACAATCCCATGATCATGAATGGTGCCATCATCATCATGATATTTGAAAATTTGAAAATTTGAAAATTTCATGCTTGATGGGGTTCTCCTTTTCTTACTCCTCCATCAAGTAGTAGGCAATCCTATGGTGTTTTACGAATTTGGAATTTTGATCAAACATTATTTAAACTAAGAAGCCCACAGGAAATACCCTTCATTGATGAAGAAGTTTGTCTTTTTCAGTTCTTACTTTTTACTTTTATTTTATTTTTTTGGGTAGGTCGATTAAGGAAGTGTTTGTCATGGTGATTGATTTTCTCACCAATTTTCGTTAGGTGAGATGGTTGTTAATGCAGTAGTATCCTTTTCACCATTATAGGCATGTTGTTGTATTGCACCCATTCTTGGAAAATACCAAAAGAATGCAATTAAGTCATATTTCTCAATAATTATAAGATCTATTGTCTTCATGTAGGATGATTTTATCAACTAAAAAAATGGTAGCATAATGTTCTATTCTGATACAACTGTGCTCTGTCCAGTAACAACTAGTCTTAGGCCCTCTATATTGGGTACACAGGTATAACAAACTTCATTGCCTCCAGTGAATTGGATAAAAATGGCAGTTCTCTCTCTCGAATTAGCTCATGCTTCCTATGATGATGATGGGCATCTGATGAGAACTGGTAAAAACCCTTAATGGACTAATTTATTTCCTTTAATTTGTTTATTTTTACTTGCAATTCAGTCATGTATTTAGTCCCTGTGGGCAAGAATTTGTCAAACAGGAACCATATGGAGCTGCGTCGCTCATATAATAACCGCTGTCATTGGATCCGGGGTTCTGTCTCTTGCATGGAGCACTGCACAATTAGGATGGATAGCAGGGCCAGTATCCTTGCTCTGTTTTGCAATTGTCACCTACATTTCTGCATTTCTCCTTTCCGATTGTTACAGGTCTCCTCACCCTGTAACCGGAACTCGAAACTACTCATACATGGATGCTGTTAGAGTGAATCTTGGTAGTGTAAAACAACCCTTTTAATGCTTTTTCTTAAAGACTCTTTCTTTAATCTTCATGTTAGGATTTGTTTCTCATAGTCTCTTTTTATGCCTCCTGATATGGTTCAGTTGTAGTTCAGGTAGAACACAGACATGGGTGTGTGGTTTGCTTCAATATCTAAGCATGTATGGGGTTGGTGTTGCTTATGTAATTACTACCTCTACCAGTATGAGGTACTTGGTGAATCCTGTGCTTTTTGCTTTTATTTTCAACCCATCACATATAAAAATATTTATAGAGATCCCACCAAGAAAAGAACATAATAGTACAAATCTGTATTGGGAATTTAAATAATATACCTTTTCTTTTCTTTTCTTCATTTTTTTTTTTTTTTGGAGAATGCCTCTTCATCATAAGACGCTTAACAAAAATTAAGTTTAATTAATATTTGTTTTGTATATCATATCCTGTCCTTTTTCTTTCCTCCTTGTTGGTTTCTAGTTGATCTCAAATTAGTACAGATTCCTCACTAGTAAACATTTTTCTTCTTCATGAATTGATGCAGAGCAATTCGGAAGTCAAACTGTTACCACAAAGAGGGGCATGAGGCTTCATGCACATACGGGGATGATATCTATATGCTGCTATTTGGACTTATTCAGATTGTAGTGTCTCAGATACCAGATTTCCATAACATGGAATGGCTCTCAATTATTGCCGCAATCATGTCATTCTCCTACTCTTCCATTGGATTGGCACTTGGCATTGCAAAAGTAATAGGTATGGCTGTGAATATGCTTTGTTCACCTTGTGAATTTGCAGGTTTCCTATGATTTACAGACATAACTCTAGCCTTTTGATCACTTTTAGCACAAATAAATGTCTTGAATAAGCATTTAAAAATCGATATTTTGTTATTTGTGACCTGAGAAAAGATACAACTCCACTCAACTATGCCTAATAAGACTTTCAATTAGCTTGGTTGAGGTGAGTTTTTCAATTTTCTGAAAGCAAAGCAACATAAAACATTAATTGCTTTTGCCTTTCAAGCTCTTAACTTTCAGATTCTTGTTTTTGTAAGTGCAGGAAATGGGATGATTAAGGGGAGCATTGGAGGAGTCCCAGCTTCTTCCACAGCTCAGAAGCTATATTTAGCCTTTCAAGCTCTTGGAGATATTGCTTTTGCCTATCCATATTCAATCATTCTTCTCGAGATACAGGTGCGACTTTTGTTCTTAATTTCCATTAAAAATATTTTCTGCAACAACATATCTTTTACTTTCAAAACATTAATTGTCCCTGTAAAAAGAGAAAATATATTTAGAAGGTGACGTGAATTATCTATGGAATTTGTGAAAATGAAGGATACTTTGAAGTCCCCTCCAGCAGAAAACAAGACCATGAAGAAGGCCTCAATGATTGCAATCTTTATTACCACTTTCTTCTACCTCTGCTGTGGATGCTTCGGATATGCGGCCTTTGGGAACAGTACACCTGGGAATCTCTTGACAGGATTTGGATTTTATGAGCCATACTGGCTCATTGATTTCGCTAACGCTTGCATCGTCCTTCATCTAGTTGGTGGTTATCAGGTACTACTACTTTATTTCAACCCTGTTTTGCCTTTTGTGGTCAACTTCTTCCCAAATCAGGTTGCTGCTAGTAATTAAAGGTCTCTTTTCATATATATTATTATATTTTAGGTGTATAGTCAGCCAGTGTTTGCAGTGGTGGAAAAATGGATCATGAAGAAATTCCCAAACAGTGGATTTGTGAATAATTTCTACACCTTCAAGCTCCCAATGTTGCCAGGCTTTCAACTGAATCTTCTCAGGCTATGTTTCCGAACAGCTTATGTCTTATCGACAACTGGGATTGCAATGCTCTTCCCTTACTTCAACCAAGTTTTGGGAGTGTTGGGGGCTTTGAACTTTTGGCCTTTGGCTATATATTTCCCTGTTGAAATGTACTTTGTGCAAAAGAAAATTGGGAAGTGGACAAGAAAATGGATTGTGCTTCAGATATTTAGCATTGTTTGCTTGTCAGTGACAATTTTGGGCTTAATAGGATCAGTTGAAGGACTTATAAGCGCCAAATTAAGCTAAGAAACTAGTGTAGTTGTGCTCTTTATGAATGGTGGGAAGGAAATACATTTCTAGGATATCTTATGAAGGATTATGTGCATGCTGAAGGTATACAGAAAGGTTTGTTGGTGATGAAATTAATGAAGCAAAAGCATTGAGATTTATGTTTTGGTGCTATAATGTAGTGTATATGCATATATACATATAAACAAAAGACTTAAAAGATCGATGTAACATCTCTCTTTTTTCCATAGTAAGAATATGGGTAGTGTATATACATTTCTGGTGTTTGATATGCTATGAAACCATGTGTGTTTTGACTTAGAAATCCTATCTTATCTGGGTTTTTATAGACCCCGATCTGGTTTGGATCCTAAATAAATGATTCAAGTAACATTCGAGTTGTATAAGAACATTGATTAAAGAATTTAACACGTTGTTTGGATTTTATAAGAAATCACGATGGAAAGGAAAAGAAAATACTTTTTTTTATAAAAAAAATTAAGTATCGGCACAGTCCCGTTACTGTGCATTTTTTAACTAATTTCCCTTTAAAATTTTGTGAGAATGTTCTACTAAGATTTGCAGAGCGAATCATGTTGAAGAAAATGAGAGAAATAGGGAGATGATTTAGTTTTTGGGTAGAAGTGGGGCAAGAGACCAATTACAAACACCCATATTATCTTCTAAAAGAAGAGAGGAGTATCATACATACACCTTCAACCCAAAATCATATCTAATACTATCTTTTGCCATCCAAAATTCGCCTCTCTAAAAACATTTTCCAAATTACTACAGACCCATTCTTTGCTAATGAGTTTTCTGCAAGCTGCAACTAACCCATAGCTTGGACCAATCAAGGTTAATTCCATGATACAATGCCCACATTTCATATTATCACAGAAAACCCAACTATATCCTTTCCACTGACCTTCAGCATCACTTATTAATCCTCCACGCTCCACGCAATAATATATCTCTGCAATCTTCTTTCCTTCCCTGTTGTCAACATCTAGAGCCTTGAGAGTGATGGGTGCCCTTCGAAGGATCGAGGACTCTAGATTACTGTTAGCAGAGGATGCTCAAGTGGGACAATTAAGGACCCACGAAAACGTCTTGCTGTTTACTATTTACTTTTGTCCGCAACATGAGCTGGTAGCTGTGAGCGATTAAGTTTGTTACGGAATTAGGTTTGCAACAACACTCAAGGAAGGTGCTTCTGCTTACTACTAATTCATCCCACCCGTCCTAGTAAGTAGTAACTTTATATTCCATATTTTCATCTTAATTATTACAAGGTAAGTAAACTACATCATGTCAGTCCATTATTGACACATAATTCGTTAATTTTACGTGATCAGTCATATTAGCATGCTACATGAGTTGAGATTCACATTCACGTAATCAAACACGTGTGTGTGTGTATATATATATATATATATATATATGTTAATGTGATTCAACTAGTGGTGTTACACCATGTTAGTATTAGAAAAATCAATTCAGCAAATATTAAGCCATGTGCTTCAAAATTCCCTTTTGAAGCGAATGTGTCTCCTTTGACTGTTTGTCCTCCGGTAAAAATAAAATAAAATTCGGAGTATATATTTTTTGGTCTTTGTTTTCATAATTGAAATTGTATACGTATGCATAGAGAAGTGAATCCTTCAATTTATTTTCTAGTTAGCTAACTTTTAAGAGATAGAGGACTGAACTGCTTTTTCCTTTGACGAATTTGTGTGTAAAGGACAAAAGTGTTGTTTTCTACATTAATTTCAATAAAATACTTTATTTTCAAAAATAAATTAAGAAATAGAAGTCTAAGTCTTCAAATTAGTTTGAATCTTTTTATGAATTAGGCACTAATTTGATTTTCAAGCATTAACTGATGCGAAGCAAATGATGACTTAATTTGTTATTAAAAAATTAATCGAATAGAAAATTCATATACCTCATTAATGGAAAAACAACAAAGGAAATAAATAAAAATAAAAAGGGAAGAATTGAGTCAAAATACAAAGCACAAACTAATGTTTAATTCTAGAATTAAGTTTTTGAATTCTAAACATCTTTCATATATATATAGACATGATAATATAAGGCCGGCCTTACGCAAAGTTGCGTAAGGTCGGCTCCATATCTCCAATTTTAGAAGACTGTTCGTAAAACTGACCATTGGATTAGATGCTCTCCCTCTGTATGTCATGCCTGCAAAAAATCGCGGTGATCCGACGGTTGGTTTTTGAAATAACTCATTATGAAAATATGTAATTAATTTGTTCTTCAAAATATCACCATTTTTTTAACGGCAGTTATTTCAAAAACCAACCGTCAGATCACTGTGATTTTTTGCAGGCATGACATACAGAAGTGGGGCATCTAATCCAACAGTCAGTTTTAGGAACTGTAATCTAAAATTAGCCATATGGAGTCGACCTTACGCAACTTTGCGTAAGGCCGGCCTTATACTATCATGTCTGTATATATATATATATATATATATATATTCCCTGCTATTTCAATTCTAGAATTTCAACATTTGGTTTAAGTTTGAAAAATCTTAGATTGAATCCAAATTGTATACTCATTAATGTTTGATTGGTCCTCATTGTGTACGAACTTAAACTTGCTATATATGTTGAATATTCGCATCACCAACCAAACATGGATGATTGAGTGTTAGACTGTTAGTTAACCAGCTAATTAAAAATCTGTTGCCCGAGACCACCAAACACCCTGTCTGACAGGCCACAAGGATGAAATTGTCATTTTCCTCCACAAGCTCATGACTTTGGTGAATTGCCACCTAAACAATTGCAGTAACCATTAATTTCCCAAATGTATAGGATCATTTCACCTGATCAAGAATCATATAATTTTGCCACGTGGACTGCTGAGAATTTTCAAGGAAAAAAAAAAACAAAAGAAAAGAAAAAAGTTGAAGAAACGAAAATGGAAGTTTTAAATTACCTGCGTATTACAGAAGTTAACTAGTCTTTCAAGAAGACACGAAAGCCCACTTCCCCCCCAAATAATTTTCAAGAATCATACCCTCTCTCTCTCTCTCTCTCTCTCTCTATATATATATATATATATATATATATATATATATAGACTGTAGGACAGTAGTAGTGTGTTGTGTAAGGAGGGATCGGCTGCAGAAAGAGAATGGTCATGGGAAAAGCAGGAGAAGATGATGAGACCCCATTACTACTCCCAACCTCTTCTCAAGCAGAACAACATCCTCTCAAGAGAACTGGTCTGTATTTTATCTCATTTCTCTTCTTCCTTTTTTACCCCTTCAACTGCTGTTGCTGTTGCTGTTGCCTGTTGATGATGATTTTTTTTTTTTTTGGGTTGGGGGGGGGGGGGGGGGTGGTGTGTGTGTGTGACAGAGAGAGAGAGAACTTTTATTGAAACTTGAAATCATTAGTATCTGCTTCTCAGAATTAGCAGAATCTGCATCCGTTCAAAATAATAACTTTTATTGAAACTTGTTTGTATTTTTATTTTTATAAGAAATATATGGATAGCAAATTCCCGATTTATTTTTTATTTTTTATTAAGAACTTGAACTACCCAAGATTTTTTTTCTTCTTTTCCTTAGAAAGGAATTTTATCTGGGTGAGTCATATTGCCATGGAGCAAATTCTCTCTCTCACCAGATTCATTGTTTGTATTTAATTTTAAAAATAAAATAAATCTGATTATTTTATTAAATATTAATTTATTATTATCATGTGAAACCATAAAAAATTTTATTATATATTTTTAATATTTGTTTAAATTAATAAAAAATAATAAATGTAATTTAGCACCGTACAAAGTATATATATATATATAAGGGACAGGTTCCCTTACACCCTATTTTGACACCTATATTTATACCTCATTTTCAAATACCATTATAAATATAAAATTTTGAGAAACCAATCATTAGATTAGATACTTATCTTATGTTTGTCATGTATGAAAAAAAATTGGAGTGATCCAACGGTTAGTTTTTAAAAAATATAATTTTGAAGAACTATTATTTTTTTTATTAATTAAAAACATAACAATTTTGTATAATGACATTTCTTAAAATCTAACTGTTGGATCACTATGATAATATGATTTTTGATATACATGATATGCATGAGAAAGGTATTGAATCCAACGGTCAGTTCGTTAAAATATCTATTATAGATAGTGTTTTGAAAACGAGGTGTAAATATAGGTGTCAAAATAGAGTGTAAGGAACCTATCTCTATATATATATATATATATATATATATATATATAAGCAGGAGGGGCTAGCTTGGGCTCAATGATGGAGCAGGAGAAAGAAAAGAGCACTCCAAGTGGGGATGATCTCACCCCTCCCAAATTGGGATTTGGGAGTATTCAATAATTTGGTGGAGGAATCATTAGGGTTTCCGAAACAAATGTGGCTTATATATGTATATATACAGCACAGTGAACAAATTAGACTATAGCTAGCTACAGGGAGATTAAACGCCCAAAAGGGTCCCTGTACCAGGTCATGTCGCTTCTGAAATTATTAAAGAAGATGTTTATGGTCTCTCAATTTAAATTAAATTATTGGTTTAATGATGATATATATATATATTCATTTTATGGTTATTATTATGATTTATGAATTAATATATGATTGATGGGAATGTGTGAAGGGAATGTATGGACAGCAGCAGCTCACATAATAACAGGGGTGATAGGGTCAGGAGTATTGTCGTTAGCATGGTGCATGGCTCAACTAGGGTGGATTGCAGGTCCATTGTCCATGCTCTGCTTTGCATTTGTAACCCTTCTTTCTGCATCCCTTCTCTCCAACTGCTACAGATATCCAGACCCTCATTTTGGCCCCGCCAGAAATCGCTCCTACCTTGAAGCTGTTCACGTCTTTCTAGGTAACATATATATATATATCTCTCTCTCTTCAACCTTTGACATTTAATTTAAAATGAGTTAATTATAAAATTTTGAATGTTTTAGAGTTTAATATAAAATTATGGTAGCTATTAAAATATTGGATAGTGTTACAAACAAGAGTAATGCCACCAATTGTTCCATCTATCTCTTGGGAATATTTTACTTTAATCCAAAAATACTAGTGTTATTCTTCTTTAAAAATCATATTTCTAAAATTTGTAGTGGAAGTTGACGTGTCATTTTCTCCTCAACTTATTGTCTGACTTATTAAATCATAAATGTTATAAAGTCATACGTCAGCACCACGTTATTGATGTATATGTTTTTTTATTAATAAATAATAGAAGATTAGTGTGTTGAGGGGAGCAGAAGAAAACAAGGGAGGCAGCTACTGGTGGGTCGATGAAGAGGAAATCGGCAAGTGGGAAGCTTGGAAAAGGAGAATGGCAGTTGGAGTTGACCCATTTGGCCCTTTTCTCTCGTTTTCTTCCCCATATTTCCTTACGTTTTAAGTTGCTTGAATCCTAATGCTGTCTTGATCTTGCCACTATTTCATTTCTTTATGTTTTAACTATGAGCTAAGAACCTCAAATTCTAATGCGTTCTTGATCTCTGCAACATGTAGTCTTATCGTAGGTTTGGTCATATTAGAACGATGACTATATAGTGATCTAATATCATATTACTATCAAATATGAATCCAAGTCCTGCATCCCATCCCAAGCACTTAGAAGTTTTAGAAAACCCATCAAAACTTATTGCCAAAGGGTATTTTTGTCAAAAACCTTATTCCCAAAGATAACTTTTGCCAAAAACTTATTTAAAAAAAAGGGCTACTTTTTAGCCCTTTTTTTAAATCTTTTTTTGTTCTTTTTTGGTCTATAAGGATCCTTACCCTTTCTGTATAAGAGAGGGGAGAGAGATACTATAAGAGTATATGAGCCATTGGTTCCATCCTCTTTCAACAGATGATATGAGCCATTGGTTCAAAAAAATTTCATTTTTTGGAAGTGCTTTGAAAACTAATGAATAGATCAATTTTTTGGACTTTTGAGTAAAGTGAAAAAATGATAAGACTTTTGGGTAAAAAAATAATTCAAAATGAAATTTTTGAATAATTTTCTCTTTTTTTAGTCGTGAGATTTATTTTTTTACCCTATGGTAAAAATATAAAATTAAAATTTATTAAGGATACAAAAGAATAACCCTAATTTGGGACGTGAAGCATCTTTTCAAGTCCACTAAAAAACTCATAAAATAAAATATCAGTATTTTTTAATTTTTATTTTTATTTTTACATGCACTGGTCATATGAGTTGAGAGATGAGTGGTGGGACACATTGAAATAGTTTTTACTTGTGCATGTGCCCTATTTATTATTTATTTAATTGCAGTTGGACTGTTCTGGCAATTGATTCGCTGGGACCCAATACCTTTAAACTTTCGACAGATCAATGAAGTATATGCGGACATAACGGAATCTTGCTGGATGCGAAAAAGCAATAATGGAGGACCAAGAGTCATAGTGTATAATCTTGTGATTGGTCCATTAAAATAATGGGTTTTGACCATTAAAATTCAATCTTTTATAATTATCAAATTTTTCGGTTGGTCAAAGAAGAGACTCCGTGACACAATCAAACTGCTACTGGTGGTAGGGGAGATATGCTATCAAACCCATGTCGAATTGTTGAATTTCTATTGAGTGTCCTAAAATTTTGATCCTTTTATCCACTGATCAAATGATGCGATAATCAATAGTTGGCATGACATTATTATATCAGCATAATATGAATGAAATATCATATCCAAATAAGTAATATGATATCATCTATCACGTCATTTACTCATTTGGCATGGAAGAAATAATCAAAATTATTATCCATTTTCAATTTCAAGGAATTAGAAGCTGGGAACTATGGGCTAATAAGTCATTACTGATTATGAATAATGCATCACCATAATTTCCATTTGACCTTTTTAGCATTTTTTTTTTCTTTTGTAACTTTATGCTTAATTCTAACATTGACACTGGTTTAATGTTCTTTCATTTAACCTGTTTTTTGCGTTCTTATGTTTTTGTTTTTAATACCAAACAAACACGTTCCGAATGTTAAGTAAATGAAGGGTTTCAATTCTTAAGCATCCTAAGAGATTCTTAGACATCATAATCTTCTAATAATTGGCATGGTGCATGGTTCATGGTTCATGGTTTTATCCAATTCATACAATGGCACAAAAATAAAACACATACAACAATCTAATACCAATGTATTTTTTATGGACAGTAATTTGATGTCTATTATAGAGTGAGAACCATCCCAAATGGGAGGCCATTAACACCCCTAACACAGAGGAAATTATGTTTTTTTTTTTAATAAAAAAATAAGTGCTTATTAAAGAAAATGTGCATCTTAGGATATGATTGAGCCTAATTAGAATCTCATTTTTGTGATTTTCTTGCCGTTTTATATATAGGGCTTTGTTTGGATCTTAACTTTTCCAAGTTCCAAACAAAGGGATAATGTGCCATCAGTATCAAAATGTAGACTAACACGGTATTTCAGGTAAAAGGAGCGCATGGATGTGTGGACTTATTGTCGATATAAACTTATATGGGATAGGAATTGCGTATGTTATAACTTCTGCTACCAGCATGAGGTAATGCTAATTCCCAGCATGAGT
>JAESVK010000198.1:317345-336508 GCA_017140935.1 Hamamelis virginiana | reverse complement strand
CGTCTCTTAACTAGAAAAATAATGCAGATCAAGCAAAATATGACGATGACGAGGATGTATCGGCCAGAACCTGCAAGTATGTTAATAAGGAAAATTAGAAAATAACAAAACTAGTCATCAGATTTACTAATACAAGGTACAGTTTTATGAGAAAGATCCTTCATATGAAGCTACCTCAAGTTGCTCTTCAGTAAATGAATCTTTCTGAACATTCCAAGTGTCTGCATGGGTCCTTCGAAACTCTGCAACTGCTTTTGTAACAGTAGATTTCACAGGCGATGGCTCCCCAACAAAACGAGCTAGCAATGTAACATGCTCAGGCAACCAACTGGAACATAACAATTGATATTGTTAATGAAAATAGCATGCGAAAAAGAAATAATATCATTAGACAGAACATCAGCAACTTAGATCTCTTGCAGTTTCAATCAGCGTCCCACCACTTAAAAAAGACCATGGCACTAAATTTGGACTAACCGAATTATTTTGCATCTAATCAAGAGCTAAAACTTGGACAACTTAAAGGGAAACAGTTTACAAGTCCAGGAAACATCCAAAGGTTTTAATATTGTTCTGTTAAAAGAATGTTAGCCTCAGCCATCCAAGAGGGTGACTAACAAAAATAACAAATGTAGGACCTTTTTTCTATTTTATTGGGGTGAACAAAGTAGAAAACAAAAGAAAAGAAAGAATGCATCTGCAGTGCTTACAATATTCTAACTTCAATATAATGTTGTTGCAAATATAAATACTAGCTTGCAGCACAGTATATTCAAGGTAAGGGAATTACAAGTCTCAGGAATCTTGTCCAAGAAACAATAAAAATCCTACCTATGTCCTGGGAATTTGGAATTCCAAGTAGGGAAAGTAATGAATGGCCCCTACTGTTTAATATAAAATATGGATCCTGTATGATTGTGTGTAGACTCTCTAGTGTCATTCGATACATAAAAATCATCCTCCATGCTTAATTGAAAATAGCACAGCATCATTCTGAAAACACATGAGACAGTCTGAAGACATGGACATACCTGGGCATATCATAAGGAACTGACAACACAGAAGCTGCCAGAGCAAGTACAGCACCATGTATAGAAGCTATGGACTGACCAGAACTCAAATTTCTGCATTTGTAAATTTCCAATCTTTGGATCAGAATATGGAGTTTTACAAGAAAATCTATATCACCAGAACAAAATGCAGAGAGGATTCAATGCATGTTAAATACATGCATACATGAACATATACATTATATATATCTGTCGTGCAGGCACAAAAATGGGTATTTACAATCTCATGCAGACAGATAATGGATGCAGGTACCCACTATTGATGTCACACATGCATTTGATGCATACAAATTTTGCACTCCTGAATAATAGCACATACCAAGTAAATTTATGTTATAATGCTTAAATTTTATGCAATTAACCATAGAAGGAAACCTTTAGGTGTGGTTCATTAAAACAAAGAGATCTGAGAAAATTGTTTTGTAATAACCTCTGCTTTCTCTTCCTTTGAATGATCTTTGCCTCGGTGTAAGCTCTAGCACGGAAATCTCTAGCTAAATCTTCATCCCCACCCTTCATTAGGCCTGCCAGAACTGCCGCAGCATGCTCTCTCACCTGAGCCAGCAACCAACTATTTCAGTCAAGAGTGACAAATCCCATTTTTTACTCTAGGACCCCAGTCCACAATATAGAGCCACAAACTCCTGAAAGAGTTGGGCCATTGGTTAAAGGACCATCCTCAAGACCCACGTGACTTTGGTAGTGTTACTTGTATTTTATTTTAGGGGTCTAAGGCTTCTGATGACAGATTTGTGTCCATGAGATCAACACTCCAAAAGTACCATTACACTAAAAGACAAGAAAATTAGTAAATTACTTGATCCTGTGACAAAGGCAGTAAATCTACAAAGCAAAACCATGTACGGGCAAATAAATTTAACATTTCATAATCCTAGAAACACGAGAAAACCTGCAAATAGATAGTTAAGAAGAAAGAGAGAGATTCAAAACTTAAAAACATTTATTTAAAATTAAATTTGTGCAATTCAAGTCACCATCACTGATTCCAGAACTCAATTAAGCCCTAACTCCGTGTTCCATTGATACCTTTTAATGGTGTCTCCATATGATACCTTTTTATAAGTAAATAAATTATTGATTTTGCATACTGAAAATATATGGAGCCAAAATTGCAGAAACCTCATGGACTTGAAATTTCCAAAATATCATTAAGCTCAACCCTTAAATGGAATTTAAGTTGAAAGTTGAAACATGTAAATACTAAATACATTGCAAAAACACAAAATTCAAAAGAGGCTCAACAGCAAGGGAAAAAAAAAAGGCCCAAACAAATGTCCATTTTCAATGTTTCTGTGCGGCAGAAGCTAAAATATTCTTAAAAGTGGCAGGGAATGAGAAACCATGAATGATAAGGTACAAGTGGCATGCAAAATAAAGCATTGCAAGGCCACACATAACTATGTAAATCTATATCTAGAACTACATTTTTTACTGAAAACAAATCACCTCATCATTCTCCATTACTTTTCAATTAATATTCAAGATAGGGACTTGCCTCGACTTGGTTGTCTATTAGTAGCTTCTCAACAGCTTTCCAGATTTGTTGTTTCTCCACACTCGAGAGAGTATAAGTGTGCCTGTTAGAAAAAGCTACTTTCAAATTATATGATATAATTAACATTGATAATGGGCATCACATAAAGCTTTAGGAAGGAAAATAAAGAATAAAAAATTAATAATTAAAAAAGGACAAACTATGACAAAAAAGTTAGGACCTGTTTGGATGTTCTATGGAAATTGAACTGTTTAATTGTATTTTGCATACAACTTCAAGAACAAATTCGTTAGGTGTGAATGAGGCAATGCATGAGAAAGGTATCGATCATTATAAACGAATGTGAATAAAATTTGAAACAATGGCAATTCATGAAATCTTGATATTGATCCTATACCATCAACTCCAACTTTTCAAAATGGCTCCCATTCAAGATGATGGATTTGTTCCCTGAGTACTACATAAAATACGTATGGAACCACTCAAATTTCATGGGACACACAAACAGGCCCTTAACTTCTACTCTATAAATAACTATTTATGAAGTACAGATTCTCATACGATACAATATGGACACACTAGAAGATAACTTCCTCTAGCAGAAATTATATCTAAAGAGAGGTGTCCCAAATGTAATCACAAAATAATGAAAGCATAACAGGCTAGCTGTTGAAAATTGTTAGTCTTATAATCACAGAAAAGAATCTAATGTGTATTAGAATCCCTTGAAGAAGTATCATACCTATACATAAAAGTCCGCATAAATGTTAGAGTTGCAGATCTAGTTCGCCAATTAGAATCATTGGCTGAAGAAAGAATCACAGATACAGCCTTCTGGAGATGGGGTTCCCAGAAAATCCTCCATTTTAGCAATTCAAAAGCTGCCTTGGCCAATATGGACAAATCTTTGTTTGATGTTTCCTTCAAAGCCAGTAATATTTCTTAGATACAAAGAGGTGTAACGTGCAACATAATCAGGCATATAATATAACCAAAGTAACCAAAAAATAAAAGATCTCACATACATTTCCAGTAGATCATTTCTATATCAGATTACTCCCAGAAATAAAGAATGCAGTTTAAAACGAAATAGCTTAACCTCAGTCACATGGTCTCATAGACGTCAAAGATTAGAAATTACCAACAAGTTCAATAGTTTAAGTTGCATTCAATTAAGCACTACAATCCAAATACTAGAAGCAGGTATGCATGGACATTACCATAGTTTTGTGTTCTTTTTCCTGTTTTTTTCTGATCTCAGATAACAATAGTAGCGGCAAGGCCCGCACATAAGATTATGCACAGGGATAAGAATCACACAAAAATTACCAAAAGCTACCACTAATTCATTGAACCATATAAGTGAAAATAAAGAAATATTAATAATTCTGGATGACAGAGCCACAGCCCACAGGTGATTCAGAATCTGCATGCCAAGAGGAGACATGCCAAGAGAATTAGAACAATAGTTCTCTAGAGCAGTTAACTCACCGAGTTAAATTTTTCACTAGTTCCTGTTCACTATTTAACAAAACTTAATCTAGTAGCTAACTCAATAGTGCAAATGGAAATTTTTAAAATAAAGGGAACAAAATTCTATTGCATTGAATTCTACACATACAGAAATAAAACTTATGTGATGATTGCAAATCAAAAAATAAAAAATGGCAAAACATAAAGGATATCGATACTATTATGAAATTACGTCCCCTTTGATTGGTAAAGAAATTATTACTCCCAAATGTTTTCTCTTAACAGAATGGTTGACTGTCCCCAACTAATTGCTCATTGACTAAATTGGCATGGACAACCGAGGAAAAACAATAAGATGCACTAGTTAATGTCAAAACCTCTTAGGAACCACAAACAAAAACAACCGAGTAAAGAGAACAAAAACAGAATTGTCTTTACGTACCTGCAAGGAAATTACAGGATAAAGAAGACCCACAATTATATCCAGCAAATGTGAAGATCTTCCGGACTTCAAAGATGAGATGATGAAATGGAATAACTACAAATGTTAAGAAAAATGAGTTGATCAATAAAATACCATATAAAAGTTAAAGAAGCTACTATTGAAAATCATTCTAAAAGTCAGTACCGTTTCCATCCATCTAATGTCATCTCGTGAATCTCCATTTGAAGACCCATTTTCAGAACTAAAATCTGTTTGGGTCTCCAAATTGTCAGACAGACTGGCATTCTGAATATTTGTTACCAGTTCAGATGCTCGTTCTGTAAGAAATTGAACCCAGCTTCCCTCATTAAGCTTGTTATCCACATTACTGTTTCCCCCTCCATGTGAATGATTATGAGCAAAGGATGTATATAGCCGAATGTTAGAGCACAACACCGAAAGGGTAATGCCAATAGTTTCCCTTACCTGAACCACACAAAATTTGCATTAAAACATGATTCAAAAGACAGCTCCAAAGGTTATTAAAAAACAAGGATGGAAAAACAATATCCCACAAAATTTGTACATTGAAGAAAGTTAAAAGCATGCAACTATTTTACTTTTCCATAATATCATTTACTAAATTAAAAATTACAATCGAAACACAAATGAAGTGTCAACATGTAGATTGGATTAGGAGGGTAATATTGGAAAGATGAAATTAAAAAAGCAAAAATTCAATGCATTAATTGTTTTCCTTAATATGTGTGTTTTGTCAAATTACCCAAACAAAATGGGATATAGGGAGTATAAAGCAGGTGTGGTACCTCAACCTAATGGGCAAAGGTTGGGTCTCCAACCCAAAAGATTAGTTGTTATGGGGTTCTTATTCCACATCAGATAAGCAATGGGGAAGTCTTGGGCTTATAAAGCGGTTAAAAAAACCTCCACCTAATGGACTAGTCTTTTGGGTTGGTTTCCAACTTGTGACAATGACAAATAGTATTAAAGCAACCTCCTAATAGACTATTGTCACAGGTCGGGTTTCCAACTCAAAAGACTAGTCAATTAGGTGGAGGTACAGCACCCACTTTATAAGCCCAAGACCCCCTTAGTACCTATCCGATGTGGGATAAAAATCCGTAACATTCTCCCACACCATTGTGTTCAAACCATCCTACACGCCCATCCACCCTACATGCGAGAGAGGACTCACTAACGGTGCGGTCACCTCTCAGTGTAGGCGCTTGGCATGACACCAGATTAGGGGTCAGGTTTGCTCTGATACCATTTGTCACACGTCGGATTTCCAACCCAACAAACTAGCCCATTAGGTGGAGGTATTGCACTCGTTTTATAAGCCCAAGACCTCCATATTCCTATCTGAAGTGGAATAGAACCCCGTAACAACTACTCTTTCAGGTTGGAGACCCAACCCGTGCCCATTAGGTTGAAGCTCAAACTAAGAACGAGGGTTTCAAGCTCAAACTAAGAAATCCTATTAAATGGGCAGATAAACACAATAATTTAAAAAAATACCAGTAGAAATTTAATTAGATACTCAAGAAACACACATATAACAATATGAGGAGTCTAGATACCTTTCCCTCCCAAAGATACACGATTTTAGATTTACAGGTTTATAATTAGAGGGTTGCTTAGAAACAACATACATTTATTCTAAAAGAAATTTTCCAAAATAACTAAAAAATGATAAGCAATATTTGGAGCATAAGGATACTCAAAAAGCTCTAGAGTGAGGATAGGACAAATAGATCCAAAACTATATGAAAGTGCAAGTCTAGTTGTATGTGCACACAAACAGCAAAATTCAATTAGGAACTTCGCTAAATGTATCAAAATTAGCATGCGTACTTGGGCAGATGAATGGCTCATATTAACCAGCAACTCCTCGAGAAGTTTATTATGGAGCTGTATTTCAGCCACTGGCATCCTTTGCGGGGATACTTCTATGAGGGCAGCTGAAAGAAAAGCATAGCGCTTGGCAACTACAGTGGTAGTTACCATTTGAGGTAATGGTGTTACCAAACAATCCAAAATTTGTTGCCTCAGAAGTGGAACTCTTGTTCCATATTTTCCTTTTCCCGTAACTGCATAACGTATACAAGCTGCCCACTCAGGTATGGATTCCACCGATGGTGCTAGAATAATATTCTTCACTTGAGCCATCATCCAGTCATCCCATGCTCCTAAGAGACCATTGACATCAGAATGCAGTACTCCAGCCAATGCTTCAGCAGCAACACACTGCTTAGACCGCTCCTTAGCATTTGCAAACTCCTCCAATGTACCTCTAAGTGCCACTAAAACAGGCACGCCACATTCTTGTACAAGCCGCTTAAAAATCCGTGCAAAGTTTGAGTAAAAAGTATCACTTCCTAATAAAGAGATCCAACTAGGTGTACGAGGCCATGAAGCTGAAAAGTCAAAATAGAAACGGGTGATTGATTTGTCTGCTAGGCTCTGAAAAGAAGAATTTCCATGATTCCCTCTGGAAGATGTGCTTTCAGTATCGGTGATTATATGAACATGAGAAAGACTATTCAAAGTCTCACTAAAAAATCCCTCTTCTTGAAAAATTTGACTTAAAGCTCCTTCAAGGGAGGATTTGGTATCTCCTTGTAAATCCCCAGAAAAAGCAGGCTGTTCCTCAGCTGACAGTTTATAAGGTGATTCTTTCAGTAGTGTATTTAGAGCAGAGATTGCAAGTATTCTCGTCTGAGGAAGTTGACTTTTCAAATTTTTTAAGAAGTGACCTGAAAAGACAAACCATAACATAAAAAAATTGAAAAAAATCTAACTGAAACCATTGTATTTAAGTGATTGCAAGAATGCTAATATAAAGTAAAGAGGGAATGATTCTAAAGTAAACGAATGCTGATAACAAATTCAATTTCCCAGCAAAATTCATGAGCAACGATAATATGCACTGACCAGCAGTTTCACTCAGGATTTTTGCAGAGGAATTTGGGTCATTCCTAGATGCCATAGCTAACAACAGCAGAACTCTATTAGCCATCAAATTATACCTGAAAAAGCCCAGTTATAAATCAAATTCCAAAATTTTGAATCTAGGAAACCCATAATTTCTACAAATGGCAGAGCCACTCAAATATTATTTCTAGGTCCATTAATTGATAAATTTTCAGCTATCAGGCAAACACAGTCCATAACAAAAACAATACAGGGTCAGACAGGCATGTAAGAAAACTATCAAGCTGCAAAACAATCAAATATGTACCGCCAATGCAAGCCAGTAGAATCAAAACTCAAAGAACCAATCTGAGAAACCAAATCTGTAAAATCTGGCCCATCTGAATGATTGTTAAGTTTCCTGAAAAAGCTTCTAGATACTCCCGCAAAGTGGATGTTGTACTTGACAAAAAGCTGTTGGCATTCAGAAATCACACAATAAGAAATTCAGAAATATGACCTTAAACTCATCCTATGGTAAATTTTTACCTCATTGATTGCTTTCTGGGCTTTCAGTGATTCATGATGAGAGCTTCGAATAGAAACAAAAAAGGAAAGTAAGATATAAAGTCTGCATGAAATGTCCTTACCATAAAAAATTCAAACTAAAATCAAAGCAGATATTGCCAAATGTATGAAATCACCTTGAAAGAATTCCTAGGAGAAATGAAGAGAATGCCTTTGAATCCTGGATATTGAGATAACAGAATATATATTAGAAAATTTCACTTTTGAAAAACAGTTTCAAGAACATAGTCCCCGACAACTACCGTTGTCAAGTGCTTGAGAATCGTTTGTGTAGCAAGGACTGCACAAGAACCTAGAACTGCATATTCTGGTGACTTTGGGGTTTTTAGGTTCTCAGTAAGAATGAGCACACACTTTGAAATCATAGATGGCCATCGCTTGATCATCTTCAGGAGAGATTTTCCAGCAAGTCTGAGCACCAAGACAACAACTTGAATCAGATACAAGTATACAACAGAATATTATCAGAAAAGCCTAGAAAACCCATTCAATAAGAAACCATCGTCATAAAACTAAAAATTAACAAGAAAGAGATACGTACAGATAAATGTAACTAAAGTCACAAAACAACATGCCTGATGAAGGATAAGAAGAAACTATATAATCAAAAGCCCTTGACGATTTTTGAAATCCCTTTCCATACTAAACCAAACAAGAATTTGAAATTTGAAATTCCCAAATCCATTCCCTACCATATATCCCACCCTCAAATCCATCCTCCAAATGCACCCTAAGGCTCCTTGATTGTTTAGTATTCAATAGATCCTGCACTGATATTGTTATATGTAAGCTTTTCACTACATAATTCATCCCAGGCTGCCAGGCTCAGGCGTCATTATATTTGTTCAAGATGTAGGCCTCATTAGTCAAACACATAAATACCAGTTAAAGTGCCTCTATTTCATCGATATTCAGAATATTGAAACAATATTCGAGATATACAAAGAAAGACCTAATCATAGCTGTATGAGGGCTGCAGGTGTTGTCTATAGTTTGGTTTTGTCCCCCTAGTTCAGCTATTTATTCATTCTAGAAGAATGCCTTGTCCATTGGATTGTATTTTGCCTTTACTTTTCCATCTATAAATTCTCATTTCCTATAACATATATATATATATATATAGTCATGATAATATAAGGCCGGCCTTACGCAAAGTTGCATAAGGTCGGCTTCATATGACTAATTTTATATTACAATTCGTAAAACTGACCGTTGGATTAGATGCCCCTCCTCTATATGTCATGCCTGCAAAAAATCACAGTGATCTGACGGTTGGTTTTTGAAATAACTGCTGTTAAAAAAAATGGTGATATTTTGAAGAACAAATAAGTTACATATTTTCACAATGACATATTTCAAAAACCAACCATCAGATCACTGTGATTTTTTGCAGGCATGACATACAGAGGAGGGGCATCTAATCCGACGGTCAGTTTTACAAACTGTGATCTAAAATTAGCCATATGGAGCCGACCTTACGCAACTTTGCGTAAGGCCGGCCTTATATTATCATGACTGTATATATATATATATATATTTGTCATAAAAGGCCAATATTCTTTCCATTACTGAGTTTTCAGTGCCTAAAATTACTAAAACTACCTTCTTTGATAGGAGAAAATGGTGGAATAGTTTAACTCATCAAGGTCAAAAATAGTCTACACCATCCTTGAACATATATTACCAAAGTAACACACATGTGAGATTCTTGCCTGTAATGTAGCCATAAGTTTGCAAGTGAACTAAGTAAAGTTAACTCAGCTATGGTTTGATCTTTTAGCAGGACTGCAATGTAGTCAAGTTTGCAATTGAACTAAGTGAACTCAACTCAACTATGGTTCGATCATTTAGCAGGACATAAGGAGATTAGTGAACTCACGCGCGAACAGTTTCATAGCTATGCAAAGATAGGCTTAGAAGATCATCCATCAAAAGAATCAAATGGTCCGATGGAGAGAAATCGCCACTTGTTCGATATAGGTGATAGGATGATTGTGATGATCTCCACGTACTGTGCATGTATGCCTTGTCAATAAGAGCCCACCTAGGCCTGGAAGAAAATAATAGATTAGGGTTTAGATGCCATAAGCTCGATGCACTATTCAAGTGAACATAAACCGAGATCTCGAGATAGGAATTTTTACCTTCTCTTTCCTTTAGAATGAGACGACACAATAAAATTTATTGGAGGTTCTACTATGGCAGCAGATTCCAATTTCCAAGCCTGCCTGTGATTTGACCACTCATCATATTCCAAACTTCCTGAATGACACAGGTTAGAAAATGAATGAGATGTGAGATACCCAAAAATAAAAATGATACTCTAAAATAGCTACCATAATACCAACTGATTGACTTCATCTTGATATAGTGTCCATTACCATAGTTTCCTAAAGCATCCATAATACGAATAATGAGTATCAATAGGATGCTGTCATCTGATTTTTCTTGTAGTAAGTATCTGCCCAATGTTCAAATATCAATGAGGTTCGGCAAATATAACTTGCAGAAGTTACACAAGTACATATAGAGGGAACACAGAGGATTAAACATTACTTGCAGGCTGCATGTACGATCTCAGCAGCTTTTTCCCGCATTTCAGTGCTGCCAACACTAGAACCTGTTGCTCCAGCTATTAAGAAAGAAGTATAACCAGGATCTTCAGCCATCTTATTCCTGGAGGATGGGCTGAAATCAGGCAAGCATGATAAAACACCTTGCAGTGAAGAATCAATACGTAAAAGAGTCACTTTCAAATGCTCTTTCTCATTTCCTGGGCAACAAATTGTATAGGATAGTCAGTGTCGTAACATTACATGAGAAAACGACATATTCTCCACAACATACATATGTATGTGAATCTTTGAAGAAATATACACGTGATTACACTGGAAAGTAACCTTTTAAAACAGTAGTAACTCTTTGCTAAAGTGTAAGGGTTAAATGATATAAAATTAATAAAAGTTGGCATTGATAGGAAGAGATTCAGAAAAAAACAAATAGAACATTGTTCACATTTTTCAAATCCTGATAAAATGTAACTCCTCTTAAATAAGACATTCTTCCACTACAGATTACTGCATCAATTCAAGAAAGAAACAAATATTGTACAGAAGAATATGTGTACAGAAGAATATGTGTATTACCCGGATCAGAATGGATTTTAGACTGGCATATTCTCAAAAGATCATCTAAAGCTGATAGAAAATGCAGGTTTAGAAGTTCATTTGCAAATTGAACTTCTTCATTGCTCGGAACATGCCACTTGGGGGCAATCAATTGGTCAACATTTGAAAAATCTTTGGTGCTGATCCATTCCTCTAATGCAGCAGAATCAGGGTGACACGAAATGCACCTGAGAAACCCATATTTTATTTTATTTTTTTATTTGCAGGCTGAAAATGAAGAAACAAGAAGAAGAACGTACATACAATTATATTTGCTAGTGAAAGGAGACGGACATACTTGTACTGATCAATAGGATAATAAAGGACCAAGCTTCCAAGGAGTGATCGAAGAACATGATCACCAGCTCCATTAACCTGTCATTTGACAAAGAAAATTCCAGTGTACATGTATAACGAAAACCCAAGAACCACGGGAACTTTTGAATAGTATTTTCAGTAAGCATCCCATTTTCCCACAATTGTAAATTACTAGAATGATTTGTCAATGCAGGGAAAATTAGTAAACCACAGGCAAATACAAAACCTTCCAAGATGGGGAGTCAAAGGCAGAAACAATAGCTTCTTTGAATTGATTCCTGTATCGAAGAAGAGCAGGACCTCCATAACTTATGGCAACTGACAATATTTTCAATTGATAATCAACTGCTGTTTCAAGAGCCGGAGAAAGTGTGGGCTTTGCCTGAAAGAAAGAAAGGAAAAAAAAAGTTCACTATCAAAAGAAGAATCTAGGTGAGACATAGAAGCAAACATTAAAAAGCCATTCGCAAGATAAAAACCTTGGTTGAAACTGAGACATTGCAAATTTCTCTTCCTCCGAAACCCGTAACAGGTGTTCCTTTTAAAGAGGATATAACAGACATCAGAATTGGTTCAATAAGGTGAACAACTGCCTCTTCTGGGTTTGAATGAACGCACGCACAACAAAGCAATCCAACCTCTGCAATTGCCCCAGGAAGAATATTTGTCCTGACAAACTTGGAAATTTTCTTCAAAGCCTGTTTAGAGATATGGAGAAATTTCACAATGAAATCTTTTCCCAGAAAACTTATTTTATGCATAAACAGTTCAAATGAGTAATTGAACTCGAGAACCCAAACCTGATTATACAGTGACTTTGAAAGCCTCCCAAGCAAGATTTCCAGCATGCAAAAATAATAAGGACCGTCTTCAACCAGAAAAGTTCCTGATGTTGCTGATGAATGTAAGCCTTCATTCCTGCAGAACCACCAAGAACATATTCTAACTATAAATGCATGAAGGGAAACTAATGAGAGAATCAGTCCAATATAAATAGGTAAATAAATAGATGAAATTGAGTTTTTTTTATTATCTTTCTTTTCCTTTGGGGGGGGGGGCAAAAGTGATAGTGGAAAAATTGAAGCTCGAATGCCATTACTTACAGAACACTGCTAGGTTCCAAGTGCAGAAGTAAAGAAAATAAGCGACATAGGAACTCATCGAGCCATTCAGAAAATCGGATCGTTGTCATGAATGACAATTCATCTGAATTATCTTCCAGTGTAGCCATCTGCAATTATAAGAGGATGAGCAGAACCCTTCATCGTAAATTATGGGCGTATTAACCATGTTTATCATGAATATTGGGACTTAGTTCTTACATTGGAAAATATGGAACCAATTAGTTGCATGGTTGCCAGGGTTTTAGGAGGGTCATTGGCATCCATACCAAGTAATGCATTGGATAATGAAATCATCAGAAGATCAATGAACACATCAGGACCACCAAGATCATCTGGCTTAATGGAAGAAGCCGATAAGGAAGTCAGAAACAGTGATCGCCCAGAAAATGCAACTGATGTCACAGCAGTTTTCAGCTGGTGGGTGGCAGTCATCTGACTAGACAAAAAAGTTGGAAATAGAGAAGTTAATGTGACGAAAACCACAACTCAAAAGGAATGAACATAGATTTACTGTATCCATTTGGCCTGCTTTCTAAGATGAACAGGTGATGCTTTCTACAGATAACCCATATGTGATTAAATCAAAAATTCAATAATTGGATGCAGATGCGACACTACTAACCGTCTCCAAGGCCATATGGAATCGAGATGCCAGCAATGGAAGAACCAAAGAGGGCTCCACATAAGACAAAGTAGAAGTGGCTGCAGCAACTGTCTCAGAAAGGTGTTCATTTTTGCTGTATTGACCACGATCAATTAACTTCAGCACCACGTTGACAAAATAAGTCCTTTCTGATCTTCCTAGATACAGTTCAGCCCGTCTACTGTTATCTGTGTTTCTGTATCAACAATGTATTGAAAGAAAAAATATAAAAATATGCCAAACACATTTAGAGCACATTTAATATCGTCGTGAAGGAAAGCTCTTACTGTTGCTCATGCTGTAGGCGTTTCTGGAATGTATTCACCAAATAGAACAAAAAACGCTCTAATGCATAAGTCCAGCGACCACCATTAGAGGGATGGTAATATCTACAGCAATAAAAAGCAGTTGAGAACAAGCAAACAAAAATTTATGAAGAACTCAAATACATTGAAAACAGAGATAGAGCACTAAAATGTCAGAAAACAAACTGTTCTAAGAGGTTGACCAATTTCTCAAAGTGCTCTTGCGCAGAACTACCGGGCTTTAATAGATACACCTGCATTAGTAATTACAAAATATAGCATAAGGGATATTATAGGAACCATCCATAGTCATATCAGTTCATGAATGTTGCTAGATATAGACCATGGTATATCGCTCTTACAATGGATTTTGCAATGGCTTTTGCTGGGGTAGTTGTTTTATTTGAAAACAAGAACCTAGTATTTCGAGGAACATCCAGAGAAAAGGGATATGATCCACTTCCATTTGCCACAGGAACCTGTAATTGCAAGATAACAACATGAAATTCTATTATGGAAAAAATCAGAATGGCAATGCAAAAAATATTCTAATACATACACAGAAAATCAAATTCATCATTCATACTCACCTCAAACATATTTAAGTATCTAGTGAAAAGCTCTGGTAAGAAACACTCCCAGTCAATGAAATTGTAGTTCTTTACAACACGAGCCATCACAGCTGCCCATTGACTGTTCCAAAACTGGCAGTTTGGTATTGAGTCCCACAAGTCTACACTTTGTTTAATCCAATCACTGCCATGAAAAAAATAAAAAATTGATTTGCTCCAAAAAGCCATGTCAAAAACCATAACAAATAAGAGTTCCTCAAAATTCATGGTCCATACTGTGAAAAGAAGTCCTGGTTGTCCAGGTTTGTAGGAAGAAATAGTCTCAAAAACCCAGAACCTTCAAAGGACGAGTTATGCCATGGATTTTCCAGTAGAGATCTGCAAAATTCATTTCATCCAATGGAATGTAACAACATTAATTAAGTGAGTACAGCAACAATCAACATTCGGTCATTTGCATCAATACCTCCCAAACAACAGTTTAAAAGTCAAAACTGGCAGAAACCAATTCCCCATTGGATCACATCCAAATGGGATGTACTAATGTACACATATTGAAAGGCTAACTAATTGAAAATGTAAAAGTAGGAAAAAATAGATATTAAAAACAATTCTAGCATTCCCTATAACAAGAAAAAAGTATTACATGTCACTTAAGACTTACAATTTAAATCCTACTATTATTTTAATTCTTAATTAGGTTGTCCATGTTTGTAGGAAGAAACTGGCTCACAAACCAAGAATCTTTAAACAACGTTATTCCAGGGAAGTACCAGTAAAAATTTGCCAAGTACAAATATCATAAACTTTCATTAAAAAGGAAAGAAAATATACATATATAGCAAATAATCCAACACTCTACTGATCCAGTAGCAGTGCATTCTATTGCCATAACCAAAAGGATTAAAATGATTTAAATATTTGTTCAATTGTATATTTGTATTTCAATACAAGTGGAACACTATACTTATCCCTTTAATTGTGTTTGACATCACATTAAACTCCAAAAGATCCAACTAATGGATAGAGAACACATACAACCGATATCATTATGGATCTCAAACTGCTTGACAAAATTGAAGAAAGAGACTCATAATACTTACGTAAACTCGGACCATATCTCAGAGGCAGAACCTGGTGGGAAAAACCTCCGGCAAGATCGAACAAGGGAAGTGACAGTCTCAAAATGCCGTTGTCTCAATCTCCACCCTTCAGGGCCTGTATTTCTGAAACAGATACATATTTAATGTCATCACCAAATAAAGTTTCCAAATTTAAGATCCAAAAGGCAAAAGATATTAAATATGCAATTTGATTGTGGAAAATTATCAAGAGATTATTCACAGATCAAGAAAAAGTAAACTATCTAGCCACACTTTCAAAAGAAAAAATGCAAATAAATGTGATAGCAAGAAACAAAGACAAATTTCAAGTTAGAAACTAGGCATGATAAAGAGGTAAAATCGTGCTATGGGATATAGATTGACCGGTAACTTATAACGCATAGGGCAGCAAATGAACCAAGGCATTCATGAATGAACTTGGTAAGGGCACATTTGAGTTTGTTCAGTTATTAAATGAGTCAAGCTCAAGGGTGGAGTTTAGGGTCATTTAATAAATGGGCCAATCTCAAACAAACCAAAACTCTCCTCGATTGAACTTGAAAGTAGTAGGCTTATTAGGACTAGCGAACAGGCTCATAATTAGGCTCATTAATAGGTTCGTGATTATGCTTGTGTAAGGCTTGATTATGTTCGTGATTAGGGCTTTCCTCTTCTACTTTCCTGTTGACTATTGAAGAAAGTGGCTCAAGTGTTTTCTAAGTTTAAAGACTAGGGCTTGAAGTGAGATATTCCGTCCTCTTCCTACTTCAATTGCACCGACCACCTTTCCATTATCTTCTTCCCCGAATAATCACGCGTCAACCACTGTTTTGGCTGTTTGATTCTTCCACACTTCCACATAATTCATCTCTCTCTCTCTCTCTCTCTCTCTCTCTCTCTCTGAGTATGAATCCATGATAGATCTACTGGTTGAGCTAATTACAATTGAAGGGGTATGAGAAGGAGTAAGATAATGATGGAGCCTGCTCAAACCTCTACATATAAATTCATGAGCCTTTCTTTATTGGTTTTGATGATATTTCTCTGTGAAATTGGATTGATTCTATGATAGTGGTACTGTTTTTCTTGAGTATTATTCATGGGTAGTTTCAAACTTTCAATTAATTTTTTAAATGGAAGTTCCAGAGCTACAACAAGTACTCATATATATATATAGGTAGTTTCGATTGAATTTTACATTAACCACTTGTTGGTTACCGTGAAAGTGAGGGAAAAGAAATGAAAAAAGAACTTACATCTTTGGTTTTAATGAGCAAGTGAAGCTTGAATTTGAGTTCAAGCTTGCACTGGGTTCTTATACATTAAGCAAGCCAAGCCAAGTTGAGCCTGAGCTTTTCTAACTACCCTCAAGCCGAACTCGATCATGATTAGCTAGGCTTGTATAAAGCTTGAACCAAGCTTGAACAACCAAGCTTTTGACTGATCCGAGCACGAGCATCCTAGAGGCTAGAGTTCAACTTGACTCGGGTCATTTGCAGGCCTAATCATGTAAACTAGTCGCCATGTAGTTATTGTGGTGTCAAAATATAGAGCTAAACAACATTACATGCTTTAAGCGCACAAACAAAAATAATAGTGACAAAATTTCTTAATATTAATTTAATCAATCCATGCACACGAAGACAATAAATTGGAAAGGCACAAATATTAAACTCACCTTGAGAAGTGTGTATGGATCAAAGTATCATAGAAAGGGCGCCATTGAACTTTTAAGGATAACTTCTTTCGATACTTATTAAGTAACTTGACTAGGATATTTCCCCATCTAACCTAATCAACACAAATGGAACCATCACTAAGCAAAGGTCAAAGAACAATGACAGATATATACAAAAGGAAAAACTTATAGAGATACAATGAAACACCTGGGCATAAAGTTTGTCATGTGATATTTGAAACAATTCTAGCCCAGTTTCCACAAGCATGCCCACATCTTCCAAAGATACTTCACTTTTTGCCTTTAAGAAACTGCACAAAAAACAATTTATTAAAAAAAATTTAGATTCCCCTCATGTCGCCAACCCCATACAGTTGGGACTTGGGATGAGGCATGATCAACTTGCATCCACTTCATTGACAAATTATAAAATTAACAATTATAACAAAAGATAAAAGAAGAATAATGAAAATAGGATGAAGACGAAGCGCGACTTTACATCAAAACAAGAAACAGAAATATAATGATATTTCAGTAAAAGACAGAAATTTAAAGATATTTCAGTAAAACACTACATCACTTAAAAGGCATTGCATCTCCATGGATTTTTTGGTTCCTTTGGATCTAGACGGATAGGTGCTGATCATGAATTGAACACCTATAAACCTGAAAATGTAAAATTGCCACAATGTTTACCATACAAGCATCTTATGTATCCCATTTTCTCCATGAACAGGCATGTATATCATCAAACACGAACCCAAAGAAAGGCTAACTATGACCAGAACTTAAAAGGGAAATTAAAATTGATATTAGGTGATGTGGAGCTATGCTAGCATGATCTCATTCTTATGTTTGTGAGATATCCTAAAGGCCGAAACAGCAAATGAAGTGTCCATGATCAGCAATAGCACCTCCGATATACACAGTGTTCACATGGTAACGCATGTCTAGGAAGTTGGAAGGTCTATAACTAAAGCTTCAACATGGAGTTCATTGCAGTTTTGTCAAAGGATCCCATGAAAATTCTTCCGTAAAGTCATTTAGGCTATCTAGACTGGTCAAAGGTTTATAAATTATAATAGATGATAATTATCTGATATTGTAATCATGAGTTTTCGCGAGTCATCAAGTTGCTACAAAAATTGTCTATAATAAATTAATAATGGAAAAACCAACCTCATTTCCAGAGCTATTACATTCATATCTTACTCTAGTTTAATATGAAGATTTATTCTACCAAGCAGTGTGCCTTGTTCTTTACTTTTCCAATTCTCTGAATGTATCTGCTAGTAATTTTATCAGTTCTCATTCATTGCCCCACCCCAAACCAAACAACCCCTCTCCTCCCCCCACTCCACCCCAAAAGAAGAAAAATCTAATTTCCTAGTATGAATCAAAGAAACACTGAATATGTGTTTGCCTACAAGTCACAGAACTTGAAAATGATTGATCACAGCCCTCATGACCAACTTCCATAAGAATTTTTGTTATGGATGACAGTGACAAGTTCTTCATCAAATTCAAAATGAGAATGATCAGGTGATTCACCCTATACCATGGTTGTATATGGTCCACTCCAGACCTGCCACATAGCACTCCCTCAAATTGCCAGATGGAAATTCTCAGAGCAACACACACCACCTAAAGAGACTGGTCATCTTGTGATCTCCTAAGATGGCCTCCCATTAATAGACGCCAGGGCCTTGCACCTCCATGCAACACACAGTATCACCCTATGAGAACACAGCATCCTAATACCCTAACGCCAACCAAGCAAGGCCAGGACTCCTAAGCAAAGTTAGGGATTGCTGGCGACCTACCATTGCACTCGATCATTGGCTCATCAGTGGATGGCAACAGTGACTGGTTATGAGCTATGCAATAAATCGAGGGATTCAACTTGGTGGCCGAATTGGATGACAGTTGATGCAAATTTGCGCACACGATTTTTCAAGGGTGGCACCCGCCGGTAGTCTACTCATGTCGACCTGAGAGGTACTGTGGGTGTTTTGCCAACTCATCGCCCAATGAGTAAGTTGTGCTAAGGTCCCTCTAAACCTGCTGACCTAAGGAAGGCAAGGTTGAAAACTCTATGTTGACAATACCAGGTGCTGAATGTCAACTAGCATAATTACTGGTGCTATGCCGGCAGCCTATCCAGCATACATACAGCCCCGACACATAGCAATTCTCTTATAGGAGACCAATTGTGCCCCATTCAAAATGATTGAAACTCAAAGCCGAC
>JAESVK010000198.1:250863-308733 GCA_017140935.1 Hamamelis virginiana | reverse complement strand
GATTTTTGCTCCTAGTGAGTTGTGACTTTGCTAGTAGAAGCAACTTCCAATGACAGGAACCTTCTGATTTACTTGCGAATGGGTGCCGAAAGAAACTGATCAGGCTTCTTCTCTTTCTCTGAAGAGTTCTGCTGCTGTTAACAATCTGAAACTGCCTGGTTGGTCCGAAACATCAATGATTTACAAGTGACTAATGGGAGGGTTGGCGGGGGTGATTAAACTGTACATATTCTGTTTCTAAAGCAACACTGCTTGTGTGTTCAATATCTGTTCCATAGAAATTTATTATTTTTATTCACTGAATCAAATCAATAAATCAGATTTCATTTTCATTTCTACACTTCATTTTGTCATCGTAGGTTAAACCTCTCTTGTACATGAAGACCGCAGTCCGTCACATACACATCATTCCTTGGAAAATTTCATACATAGAAATCTATAATCTGTTTCAGTCCGCAATTTCGACATGAAAAGGAATAATTTAGAGTGCTGAAGACATTGCAGCAAAGTGATTCCTCGATATTAATTAAGAGTGGAAGTAGTAAGTTGAAAATACCCAATACATTTAAATCAACTTTCCCAACTTAAGAAGCAAACAAAAATGACTCTAGCCTCTCTGCAAGGTTCTTTGCTAAACCACCTTTTTCAAGTGCTTTCAAAGCCAAATATCCGAAAAACACCTGCAACAATATCAATACGAATTTATGAAAATTAAAGGAGCAACAAAGTGCTTTCAAAGCCAAATATGCGAAAAACACCTGCAACAATATTAATACGAATTTATGAAAATTAAAGGAAAAGCTGCGCATTACCTTCATCAGCCTGATATTTATTCTTGTCATCTCCAGCATATGCAAGTAAATTGTATTTGGGATTCCATTCCACACTGTTCATGGCTGCCCGGCATGGAATTTGATGCACTGTTCGTCCAGTTTGAACATTTGACTGTTCCAAACAGTGAGCACTAGCATTACTGAGCTAGCCAGTCATGTTTCTGACTCAAGATTTTTTTTGTTCTCATAGTGAAGACATGTCTCAGAGAAATAAAGTCAATACAAGGAAGTTTCGCGAATACATACAATATCAATGAATAAGTCTTCACTGGCAGAAGCAATATACTCTCCTGTGTAATTGAAACTTATTGTCCTCACGGGCCATCTGACAGTAAGTAACAAAAGATTATTCCTTGCCTAAAGATACAGATGATGAAATCCTAAGTTATAGAAATTCAGAAAAACACCCACAGTGCAAATTATTTAACTCACTAACTGCAAAGATGACAAATACATTTAAGGAGAGGGAAACCCAGCAGAAACTCACTCAAGTTTTGTAAATGTTCGAACACAGAGCATTTCTGATATATCCCAAAGGCTGACCAAGGAATCAGCACTCCCAACAGCAAAATATCTGCCATAGTAAGAAGAGGTAAGCTAGAGGTTGAAAGTTTTGTGTGTTTTTTTCCGGTGATCTCTCCCTACTAGTTTCTATTAATATGTAAAACTCAAGCTATAGAATTAAAATGTGACCCGAGAAACATGGGCCGAAAAAAAGAAAAAAGAGAAAAAGAAAAAAAAAAAGGTCATGCTTAGGTGTTTGCCTAGGAGGGACTATGAAAACACAGATAAACACGCACGCACGCAATCAATGTGCATAATGCACAAAAAAGCATTAAGTCCTGCATGCATAAACCACATGTATCACAATAAACAAGAGCTTATTTCGAGTTTCCCAGTCCAACAAGAAACATTTTGAAATTCATTTGTGGTTATGACTACATAAACGTAATCCATTACCTCGGGTTTACGTCAATTTTTCAGTTCCACAACACACGCAGCTAACATATGGCGGTCAGATTAGAAATCAGAAGACGGGTATGAGAAAGCAGTTCAATTAGAGTGTAAGCATCCTTACACTGTCCACAGTCAATTTATCACCCTGAAACTTTCTACATGGTCATTCTGATTAAGAAGGAACCAGTACCACAATTAACTACTAATATGTTTCTGAAGCTCAGTTAGTATCTCTACATTAAAAGCATGTTTAACATAAGCAAAGATCCCACAATAAATGAGACAGTTTTAAAACACACCTTCCTATTGGGTCAATCGCAATGCAATAACAACCGGCTGTATGAGCCACAAGGGTGTCAAGCGGCCGAAGAGATGGGTATGATAACACTTCAACAGTACCTAAGCAGGGATTATAAACAACCAAATATCAAAATTTTCAGCATATAAAGAAGGAACAACATTCAATTTAGGTAATTAAAAGGGTTCATTTAGCATTATTAACAGAAACCATTTCAGAAATTGTTCTCACCATTTCCAGTTGTCAAAAAGAACATCTCCCCCGTCGTGTTCCAAGCGATCTCATTTACCTGATAAAAAGGAATATTCAAGAAGCACTTGATATGTTGAAATAAATTAACATAAATACAGCATGAAGGGCCAGGCATACATGTCCATGAGAACAGAAATGGTATACTCAACATGATTCCATGTATGTTCACCACTATGCCTAAGTGGGGACCGTTGATTGGTAAGCTATACCACCAATAGAGTATTAATCGTACAAGTCAGCCATCTTGGGTTGGAGAGAAAAATAATGGTTGGGAAAAGATTAGTTTAAACAACTTGAAATTGGTAAGTCGTGAATAGTTGACTTTCTGACTTGAATCACTTCCATATGGAAAATCCACTTAAGATGATTTGACATGGTCAATGGAAACCAATGATACCACCAGTAGATTTGATTCAGGTTGAACGCATTGGAAGTGCAAAAGAAGCTAAAAACAACACAAATCGAGGCGGTAAGAAAACACATGATAGTAAATAAATTAACACAGGATAGAGCCAACTGGCAGAAAAGGACAGAAGGCCTTGTTGGGTTGAGTATGGCTTCCACAAAGGATTGCATCAGCAAGTGGTCTGCCAAAAAGAGTATATTCTAGTCCAAATGCAGGCCGTACATTAGCTTCATTATAAGTAGTAGAAGTCAATATTGTAACTAAGAACAGACTGATTAGTTTTTAAAATGCATCTATTTGTGACAAGTAGCTTTAAAAAATGCACCTATTTATAACAAGCACTTAATTGCTCGTATAAGTACTTTAATTGAGAGAAGTCATTGATAGTAGCTGCACCCTTTCAATCAATATAAAGTCCAAAGTTCAAACAGACATTTAGCCATGACAGACCTGATGATCCAAATGTAGATATGGAAACAAAATTCAATTACAAATTCTTCTATTTTTTCAAAGTTCTTTCTAATTGAATAAGGCATGAGCATCAAACTTCAGTGTTCATGGTTATTCATCATGAAAGCAAACATGATTTTAAGTATTAGTTGCATTGTACTTGGTTAGTAACTTAGTATATTAAGTCCATGACTTATGCATAAGGTGCGTTTGTAATTGTTAAGTTAGCACCAATGTAAATGACAGTCTTTGAAGCCTCAATTTCCAAGGTCGAGCTTCAAGCTCTTTTCCTTAAACGTTGCAGTGAAGAGAGCTTCTTAGCGTAAGATTAAATACATTCAGAAAGCAATGGATAGGAGAAAACAGGCAGTAGTTTGAACTAGAGATTACCTCGTAATTGAACTTGCGCTTATGGATTGGCTTAAATTTCCGAACATCCAATATTGTTAGCTCATCATCCTACAACAAACACAACAACACACTGAGAACAATGGCCACAGACAACTCCTCATTCACTGAGAGGCAGCAACCAGTGAATAATTCCGCAGAAACTCAGAACTGAATGTAAAGATGGAACAGCAAATTAATTGATTGTATGCAAAGCTTTAACAAGACATCACATGATGAAATATACCCTATTTCCAACTGCTACGTGTGTTCCATCGGGTTTGTAAGTTATGTTGATATTCTCCCCACTAAGTTCTGCCTGCTGTGAGCATTTACCACCTACAAAACACAAAGCATACATAATTAAGCATCTTCCCTCTGACTGTAAAATACCATAGTGCCTATTTCTTGTGGTATTTTGTTACTCAATCATCCTTTAAGCAACCTGCAAGTGTAGTGTAGATGGCAGAGGACCATGGCTCAACTACCGAAGGTCACGAGTTCAAATCTATGCTTCGTCACTATCAGATGCATGGGCTTGCAGGGGAGCTGTGCATCACAGGGGGATTAGACTGGGGCCAAACCTCGGTGGGAGTAGGCCTAGGATACCCCTCGTTTGGGGGGAAAAAATTCATCCTTTAATGCGGAAGTAGGCTTAGGATACCCCTCATTTGCGAATAAAAAAATGACCAGTTGTTTTACTGATCTAATTCATATTTATAAACCAACTATTTCTATTAAAAAAAGGGTCATAGTGATTCACTTACAAAATAAAAAAGAAGAAGACAAATGCTGCATATCTTTTAATTACAATAAAGCCAAAACAAGGTGTTTCTTATAGAACTTAAATGCATAATCATAGTAGCATTCCAAGTTTTATTTAATATAAGCATGTTCATGCAATATAACATTCACTTACTACGAGCATCCCATAGACGAACAGTCTTGTCACCCGATGCAGTTGCAATCAAATCAGCATGTTTGGGGTCCCAACACAGCTGATCCACACTATCGGTGTGCCCCTTCAATTCAATGTCTTTAAACTTACCCTGCAACAAATATCTCCAAATGACATCCTTATACAGCAACAGCAACAACAACAATCCACTACTATTCCAAATAGGTATAGAGATATTTGATCTGGTTACAAGGCCATCCAGAACTCGAACTATAATTAACAGTCTGGATAACACCAAATATTTGGTGAAAAAAAGCATTTGGCATAGATGTAAGTAATGGTTGATCTATGCTACATGTACACTTCATATAATGTTAAGTACCAAACACGATACAACATGGGTATAGGTATGGGATCCTTGTCGAACACACTTATGTCATATGCGTACAAGGTACGCACATCCAACAAAGGAAAAGTGTTATGCATTTCTTAACTCCCCAGATGCTTCCTGTTATAGTTTCTTAAATGATTCATATATTGCATTGATGTTTCAAAATGAGTAAAGTGTCCACGATCGACCCTTGAGGACAAGGGTCTTCTAAGGAGAGAGGAAATGATATGCTCCTCAAATAAAATTCTGATTTATGAAGTGCCAACAAAATTAGCAACAGAGAGATTTGAAGCAAAGTTAATTAGGAACAGCTGAAACATCATTTGCTTAGAGAAACCAGTTTCCATTCTAGATATTTATCAGTGTTCAGCTTCTAATTAGAATTCTAATCAGTTTGGGCCCCAAGTATCTTTTATGTGTGTATGTCCTTGTAAATTAACTTTGTCCATGAGGAAGAACAAGACGTTTTAAGAAGTTTCCTTGAAGTTGCTTTAGAAAGACTGACCACTTCAATTCGTCAATTTTTCTTATCTTGCTGGGTTTTTAGTTTTTTATTTTTTTCCTGCCTTTCTCTGAACACAAATCTTAGCATTTATCTTTACATTGACGTTTCAAAGTCGTACCAAACAATTAAAAGAACATGAATTTTTCTTACTAAAATCAATGAATGGTAAAATCAAAACTACAAGAACAGTCAGCCTTCAATCCCAGAGAACCTGCACCTACAAAAGCTGTGGCAGGAGTTGCACTTAAATTACCGGGAAAAAAAAAAGTTCTATATCTAGCTAGTGTTCTTTCCATGGAGTCCCAAATGGGCTACGAATATCAACTTCCAAACCACCAACAAAGAGCTAATAGGGACAAATTAGGCGAATAAGCTTACATGTCCGTGTGGCTCTATGTGCCAAATTCGAGCAGTTTGATCTACAGAACCCGAAGCGAGCTTCGTCCCTGTGCAATTCCAAGCCACTGAATGCACCTTTACAAGCAAATTAGAATATAAAAAACTAGGGTTAGAAAGCTATAATAATTCGATAAAAAGCTACGGAATGGAAAAGAGAAAGCTAGGGTTTCATATAGGATTTCAAAATGAAATTGTGAGAGAACCTTCTTCTTGTGACCTAGATATTCTCTGCTATGGAGATTCTTGAACGGTATCGTTTCCGCCATCTCTGTAACCTTCTTCTGATGATCCAAATGCACTTGAGTAATCCTCCAGTCTACGTTGCGGTCTGTCGCATACTTTCACTTATACCATAGAATAGCGGGAACCAAAGGAAAGCGCACACCTGTGTGTACGTGTTCGCACGTTTGGACAAATTTTTTTTTTTTTTTTCTTTTTGTTATTTGGACAAATTTTTTTTAAAAAAATTTTATTAGCTAAAGTCCACCTAATTTTTATTTTTTTCCCAAAAGTCCTATTTAAAAAATTTTAGTGTCTAAAGTCCTATTTTTAAAAAATTTGTTTTATATAGTGACAAAATTTCCCTTAAGTGACATTTTCTTATTTCCTTTCCTCTCTCCTCCCTCTCTCTTTCTTTGTGTTTCTCTCTCCTTTTTGTGTGCTTTTCCCTAAGCCTCTTCCTCTTACCGACACAATAAGAAGGAAGGAGTGGCGAGTCTGGAATAAAATTTGACCACTGGCATGTCGGGTGTTCAAAAAACCAAACCAAAAGACTGGTTTGGTCTGGTTTTCTTTGTAATTTTGTTTGGGTTGGTATGATATTTTTTTAATTCTTTTATTGGTTTGGTTTGGCTCAATTTAGGCAATTTCCAAACCATTATAAACCGGACCAAACCAATATATATATATATATATATATATAACCTTTAAAATTTAAACGATGCATTTTGGAATTTTTGTACACGGCTGAATAATTTTAACTATATAAACTTTTCATATATTTGATACTTTTGTAAACTAAAGAGATACATAATATAATTAATATTTATATAAGCTAAACAGGGGCTTTCAATGAGTTTAGTTAAGTCCCAAAAACTTCTTTCTTTTTTTTACATTTTGAAGGTACCAAAATTTGATTGTCTACATTGTATAGGGCTAGAGGCCCAAAATTGAAAGTTAGAAGCATGAAAGTAATAGGAAAAAAATATAAAAACAAATAATTTCAAAACCGGTCAAATCATCCATTGGTTTGGTTTTATTTGGTTTAATACTTGAATTGGTATGGTCTAGTTTATCAAAAAATACAAACCTGAATTTTCGGTTTGGTCCCAAAAGTAAGGTGGAACCGCCTAAATCGGACCGATGAACACCCCTACCAGCATGCTAACATTGACTCCCTTCTCCATTGAATTTTACCGGCGAGCTCTGTATTTGGCACAGATCGGCAACATCGGGGGCGAGAATAAAGTGCATCGTTTGACACAAATTGTGTTTCACATGGCTTTTGATGCATGGAGGGAAAGTTGGAGGCCTCCAACACCTGCATTTTCCTCAACTCTAGAGTTTCGTCGGAACAATAATCGAGTAGCAAATCGAAGCTTTCGCAGACAGCAAATGTTCTTTAGCTACCAACAGCAAACCCCTACCCAACCCTCACCGTTGGTTGGCTTCGTCGGAGATCCCTAGCACTTTGAGTTCACTATGCTACCTACACACAATTCGAAGACAATCCTCATTCCAGCAGTTATGTCTTTTGGAAAAGAGAATAGAGAGAGATGTTTTAGAAGTCTCGCTTGAGATTTATCAAAGCTTTATGCGAAAGCTTATCGACCTTGCAAACCCCTCTTTGAGAGAGAGATGAGAGAGAGACAAACAGAGAGGAGAGAAATAGTTGTTATATACATGGATCGGTTTTTACTTTTTTTTTTTCTTTTTTTTTTTTTTTGCATAGTGAACTATGTTCCGATGCAAAGAACATCATTTATGGTATAGTGAACTTTGGGGTCCAGCATAGTGGACTCAGGGGTCCAGTGCAGTGAATTTCGGAGTGGAGGTGTAGGTGGCATTGAAGGTTGTTTGGGGAGTGAGGGGTTTTTCTTTGGGAAATTATCCAAAAGTCCCAATTTAAGTTTTTTTTTTTTAACCCAAAAGTCCCAATTTAAGTTCTTTTTAAACCCAAATGTCATTTCAAATAATGCATCAGTTTCTTGAAATACATCAGTTTATGCAAAACCAAAAAATAAACTAAACTGATGCATTTATCATTAAACTGATGGTTTCTTATAAAGCTAAAGCATGCTTAAGAAAACTGATGCATTTTCGCATCAGTTTTATTAATTTAAAAAAAAAAAAAAAAACTACTTCCAAACACTGATGCATGTTTTCTGCAAATACATCAGTTTCTACAAAACCAAAAAACAAATTGATGCATTTCAAATTAAATTAATGGATTCTTATAAAACTAAAGCATTTCTATGAAAATTTATGCATTTTTGTATCAGTTTTAAATTAAAAATAAAAAATAAAAAATAAAAAAACATAAGTTTTTTTTTTAAATAATCACTTCCAAAATGCATTAGTTTTTGCCAAAAAACAGAGCCTAATAGAGCACCTCCATTCCTTGAAAATATATGTCTTTCTCTTTCTTTCTAGTATATTTTAGTTATATCATAGCCTTGTCTTGTTAAGCAAAGCTGATTAATAAACAAAAATGTCTGCAGTGCATTAGAATAGGGAAGAGATGATGCGGCTACTAGGATAAGAGCAGGTCGACCTTAGAATATCCTACCTCTCGTCATTATGCTTTATCTTCTGTTTGTAGTGCATTAGAGAATATTTTGTGTTCTGTTTGCCTCTCGTCATTATGCTTTATATTACTATGTTTTCACATTTCAGTTCCTGCTTAGTAGGTTTTTAGCCCACTCTTTAGCCATATCTTAAACCTAAATGAAACCTAAGCTTCACTGTGAATGAGACTTTTGGATAAACAAAACTTATAAAAATTATTTTTAGGTAAAATAAAAAGATGATGAGACTTTTGGGTAAACAAAACTTATAAAAATTACCTATGGGTAAACAACCCTTTTTCTTTTGGCATGAAATTTTTTTATTTGGGGGAGGACCTTTGGCATGAAAAAATTGTTAAATATGACATTTGGCTATTTTCTTTTTTTCCTCAAATGATAGAAACATATGCTTCCTCTCAATTTTTTTTTTAGTTAGGTATTGTCACACATGATTCTTATCAAAAGACAAAAATCACATTGATCCAACAGTTAATTTCTAAAAATTCTATTCTATATTAGGTTTTACAAACAGTTAATTTCTAAAAAAAAAAAAAAACAGAAACAAAAAAATCACCCAAGCTATAAATCAATGAAACCTTTTTCCATCTATATACTCTCCAATAAACATTCGCCAATATTTGGCATAATCATATTTCATCTCAATCTTAATATTACTTGGTGACCAAATTTAAACATACCATCCAATAAGAAAGGAAAATTTTCTTCACTTTTTTTATTGGTTGTCTCAATGAAGTGTAGAACCCAGTAATGAGTAATAGCAATTTTCCTACAATACATTGTCTTCTTTTTTTTTCTTTTTTTTTAAATAATAATTAAAAATATGTGCATATTATGTGAATTGATACATGTGCATTTTTAAGAGCAAGGTATGTATATATTCCTTACTTTGATTTTTTTCAACATGCAAAATATCCTTGATAATTAGATAAAGGAAACTTACTCCTATTTTCATTAATGATTTTACTGCATTTTATAAATAATAAATATTACTTTTAAAGAAATGAGAATTGAGATCTTTAAAGCATTCAATGTCTCAGTTATTTGCATTGTGAGGACCCCATTGCTCCCACCTTTTTCATTTTCAATTATACTTTGAACTCAACTACAACTGGCCACACTATTTCCTTTCTTTTTTTATTTTTTTTTTTATTTTTTTGTAAAATACAACTAGCCAACCATCTCCAATATTTCCAAATGCTTTATATATATATATAAGGATTAATGATTTTTTATACCCTAAATTTTGAAGGAAATACCAATGTGGTTTCTAAATTTTAGTTTTGTTTGATTTAATCTATGAATTCTAAAAGTTGTGCCAGACATTAACTAATGGAACCAACATTTCGTAGTTAAATGTCACGTACGATGATCATGTGATTGTCTACGTGGGTCTGATGTGGCAACCTTGTGGATATGACGTGGATTAAGTTGGCCGATTAATGACATTTTAGTACTTTAAATTGGATGATTAATAGTAACTTAAGTCACGTCAGATCCACGTGGTTGTCACGTTAGACCCACGTGACTGTTACATAGATGGCATGACATTTAATTGACGGAATGTTGGTTTTGTCAGTCAATGTCCTACACTAGTACAACTTTTAAAATTTATGGACTAAATCCAACAAAACTAAAGTTTAGAAATCATATTGGTATTTTCCTCAAAATTCAAGGTACAAAAATGTCATTAACCATAAAAAAATAAAAAATAAAATCAAAGGCACAAACCTACAAAGAATTTAAGTTAAACGCATCTTCAAAAACATTACAACCCTCTTTAAGTTTATGTTTGAATCTCATAAAAAATAAAAGAAATGAAAAAGAAAATCGCCTAAAAAATGCTAAAGAAAATAATTCATTTATAAACCAATTTTAAACATTTTTTTTTTCTCCCCAGTACTTTTTAAGATCTAAACAACAAAATGAGATAGCAATTTGCCATTCATTACTACATCTGTCAACTGGTGTAGATTTGGCTCATGTATTAATGCGAAGGCCCCCTATTCGAATATTTGATCTACCCACTGTAGACATATAAATAATGAAAGGATACTAGTTCAAATATATATATATATATATACTAGTATTGATCCGCGCAATGCGCGGCAACCACAAATAGAATTATGAACAGTAAACTAATTAGCAAAGCAAAAAAATGAAAAGAAAATAATATATGTTTATTCTTTATCGAAGTACGGTACATAAAAATCAAATTCATTTTACTTGGGATTGCTGAGTTTTTTTAAACCTACACATGAAGATTTCATTTTGAAGGTACAACAATAAAACCAATAACATAATTGCTTTGCAGAAGGAAATTAAACCTTCAAATCCTTATTTGAATAAGCCATATGGGCTTATTTCTTGTTATTCATAAAGAAATTAAACCTTCAAATCCCACTCTCCAGTTTCCTTTTCATCTTTCTCGCTGCACACATAACTCATTCCTCACGGCTTTCAATCATCTATCTAACAGCTCTGCGAACTCCCGTTGCACTTATGATTCAGAATATGTGTCCTTATGCATGTTTTAGCAAATCTCCCCTCCCCTTATATGATTATGTTCCTTTTTAATATCCAACTAATTTAGATAAATGTCAACTTCTGTATAACAGAGTATAATATATAATATATATATAGCATATATGTTTATGTTGGCGCTGTTCAAGCCCTCACCTTCGACCTGCTACGACGTCTCGCAGTCCCGCTGCATACGTTGTAGTTGAATCCACTATTCAAGAGCTTATTTTATTCAAGAATCTGCTGCACTGTTTGGCCTTGTAGGTCTCTTTAGCTATAGCTATCGATCCTCTTTCCTTGCTCGTATGGCCAGCCACTAGATGGCTAGGATCGGGAACGGATCGATTTGGAGATGGAAATAGATATGGCGAAGAGGAGTAGCACCTGGTGGTACAGATGGTTCTGCAGACAGGAGTTCGCATATATTGGGTCACTGCTACCAGCTGCTTGCCGAGAGGGATGAGATTTTTATAGAATTAAATTAAATAAAATCAATCAATGAGAATGAAGAAAATGAGAGAATTAAGGAGAGAAGCTGGAGATAGAGAGAGAAGGAGGTTTATCTAAATTCAAAATTGAAATCTTATCTTAATATAAATTAAAAACCAATTGAGAGAGAGAGAGGAGGTTATCTGCTTGGAGAGAGAGAAATCAACCAATGAAAATGAAGAAAGAGAGAGAATTAAGGAGAGACAACCACATCATCCTAGCAAACTGCTCTATATATTATATAATATATATATATATATATATATAGAGAGAGAGAGAGAGAGAGAGAGAGAGAGAGAGAGAGAGAGAGTGTTAATGAATAATTTGGGTCTAAATTGATCCACGTATATAGACGGCTGTAGGTTTATTTTAAGCGTGGTTCAAAGTCCATAAATGGTCACCTTCCATTGTTTGACTCCATACCTTATAATCCTCCTATTTAATGACCCTTAAATCAACATCTTAATGAGATAGAGAGATTGCAGAGTGTATCTATTGAATCTCTTAAAACAACACTCCAACTACCCATTGCTTGAATTGCCAAAACTCATATATTCCATTGATTTTTCCCCAATTTTATTCACCTTTCATTTTTTTTTTTTTTTAAAATATATTACCATTTGCAAGTTTAGGATAGAATTTAAAAGGGAAAAAAAATTAGGAAAGAAGAAAAAAAAAGATTTAAAATTAATTTTTTTAAAATCATTATAAAAATTAAAATTTTTTTTTATCACTATAAAAAATTGTAACATAACCTTAAAACTTGGCTTGCCCAACCCACAAAAAATGAAAGTGATAAAAATAAAAACCCAAAAAACAAAAACATGAGTGCTATACCTTTTTATAAGCTCCCCTGTCTTGTATACAAGGATTGGAAGCTAATAGGTCATGATCCCACATAGGTATGGACTTCAACAACTATGTCTCACCGACATCTGCTAACATCACCTTAATTTGATTGGATCTAACAATTTGATGTCTATATTTTTGGTTATTAACATTCTTTTAAGTTTAAGCTTTTGCTTAAATATATTTTGGAAATAAATGAAAGAAAATATTTTTTTTGAAAATACTTCAAAAAATAAATAAAATTTCCCCATTTTTTATTTCCAAAGTTCTGAACACAGCGAATTGTGGATTGAGAGAGATGGTGAGAAGAGAAGAGAAACTTATTAAGTTCCTTTCGTTTGGATTGAGAGAGCTGGAGAGAAATGGGAGGAAGGGGGGAGAGAAAGATGAGAGAAAAGGGGGCTGATTTCATTCTCTCCAAATCGGAGAGAAATGGAGAGAAAAGAGAAAGGGTTTAAGTGAGGGGTGGTTTTACTATTTTGCCATTTCTCTTCCTTTTTTGGTTTTTATTTTTTATTTTTTATTTTTTTATGTAAGTAAGGGTAATATTTGAATTTACACCTTAAAATCTTCTCTCAGGGCATCCAAACAGGGTGGAGAGAAACTCATTTAACTTTCTCCCCTCTCTATCCAAACAAGGTGGAGAGAAAGTCATTTAACTTTCTCTTCTCTTCTTTCCAACACTCTCAATCCAAACATAGTGTTAGAGCATCCCCAACGCTTCAGCTAAACCATCAGTCATAACCATTTTTTGGCTAAAAATCCCAAAATCCCCACTCCAATGGTTCAGCCAAAGCACCTTCAAATTTTAGCCGAGCTAAAAGTGTCATGTCACCTTTCTTCCTCAAAGTACCCAAATACCCTCCAAATTTGCCAGCCAACCAAACTGTAAAATGAAAAACAAAGGAAAAGCTTACATGGACAACTGTTTTTTTTTTTTAATTATTTTTTGTTCAATAAAACACTCACATTGCGTTGTGACAATGAAATTTTCTTATCAAACGACAACAAAACACAAATTGAATATATTATGTAATTTTAAAAAATTAAAAAATTTTAAGTTTTAATTTTTTTTTTCAGTTAAATTTGGATAATTGTGGTGGAAGATAGATGAATGAATAATTGTGTAATTATTGTGGACGAATATGGGTAAATTGGGAAAAATGTAGCTAAGCAAAAAAAAAAGGAAGAATGCATTATTGGAGCTCGTCTAGCCAAAACTATAGCTAAAAATATTTTAGCAAGCTAAATTTTACTTTAGTTCCCTAAATTTAGTGGAGACTATTGGAGATGCTCTTAGAGGCCTCTAGGCATGCTTCTTGCTGGGATAGCAGTAGACTATAGAACTGTAATTTCATCTTTTTCACTTTTACCTTCCATTGCTGTAGCTCATTGTTGTATATAATCACACCGTCTGTCTTTGTTTCTTGTCCACATCATATGTACACAGCCTACTGTATCTCTCTCTCTCTCTCTACATATATATTTTTTCCACCGACGCTATTTGAGAGCGTCTGGTGGGGATCCCTACCAGCTACATCGTAAATCTGGCCGGGATCTGACACCAACTTCGCCGGAAAAATGTCTTCCGGCAGGTATATGGCTTACTCGCCATCTCCGTCAACCGCCCCACACTCTCCTCACCTCACCGGTCTTCGCTCCGCCACCTCTGCTCTCGTCGAGCAGGAGAAGTATGCTCCTCATGCTCTACCATTTTTTTTCCCTGCAAATCAGGATAATAATTAGAGATCTAGCTATATATAGATATGTGGGTGTGTTTGATTTGAGTTGTTGGTTATGAATTGAAACCTTTTTTTGGCTTTCTTTTGAAGTCTTTGATGTCTTGTTTCTGTAATTTGTTTTGTTGAATTTGGATTTTTTTTTCTTCATAGAAGACTTTGGTTGGACCATCTTTTTATGCGTATGTGTGCTATTTGATTTGTATGTTAACTATACGGTTCTGCTATCATGAATTTTGCCTCAATGATCTCTCTCTCTCTCTCAAGAGTGTTACTCAGCCTCAGTGGTACTGGTTTGATGTTTTTATTTCTTCCTTTGAAGCAGTGTTCTCGTTATTCAATAAGTTTAAGATCTAGTGTGATTTTTATCCTTACAGACACCCGATCAGTTTTGCTTTTCCTTATTTTATTTTATTTTATTTTTTTAAAAATAATTTGTATGGGGCGGTTTTTGATTGAAAAAATATCCTAAGCTAATTATCCTGTTATTTTGTATATCTGATTCTAAGAATTAATTTTTTTCTTTCTTGAATTCTTATGCTGCTGTAATTGGTGAACTTTTGTTTTTGTTTTTGAAAGAACGATGTGTTGCTTCTTTTAAGTTTAACTATTATTTATATGGGTGTGTTTGGATCCCTTGGAAATGAAATGGGTTGGTTGCATTTTACCTATTATTTAAAGGTTCAAATTTTGGGATCCATTGAAGAATATGGGGAGCCATCACCATAGCTAATAGTATCATATTCCGTATAATTTATTGTATTTTTTGGATTCTATAAAATGACACACCGCTTCAAGTTTTAACTATGAATGGTGATGACGGCTGCCGTGTTTAACGATGGCTCCAATTATGATGTTTGGTTTGCAACTTGCAATCTTTTTGGAACTTGAGGCGATCTTGTTCAAATAACTTTCTTCTTCAGCAAGCGTGGTATCATCTGAAGTACAGTTCAATAGTAATCTCTGTTGAAGAATTATAGTTGTAGTCTAAATGTACTCTTCAAAAATTTTTCATTTTGTGTTTTGTAATTTTTTTTTTTTGTTTTGTTTTGGTGTTCTTATTTTGTTACTGCTATTAATATTCATTTGAAATTGTTGCTCTTTGTCACAAATAAGAACAAATCGTCACAATCATTATATTCTTGATGTTAGTTGCTTGTGGTTTTGTATGCATGGGCACTACTGTTGTCTGTACAGTTGGCTCTAATTGGTACAATTGTTGTTATCAGATATCTCTCGGAGTTACTGGCGGAGCGCCAGAAGCTTAGTCCATTTACGCCCGTGCTCCCGCATAGCTATCGGTTGCTCAACCAGGGTGAGTTGCAAGATCACAATGTTGTTGCATGTGTTTTTCAAATGAATACTGGCATAAGGTTCAAAGCATAAGTTTTGGCTGATTGCTATTTTTTGTTATATCTTGCAAAAGGAACATTAAATTAACCACAAGAAGTAGCAGGCCTGCAGGTGAATTCCACTTGCACTTAAAAGACATGTTGCAAAAATAATCACGATTGTGAATATTCTTATCCAGATGAGAAAATCAAGAACATTAAAATAAATAAAGAAAAGAAGATAAAACACATCATTCTTTTTGGGTTTGTTGTTGCAACTACTATAACTTGGTTGGATAAGTTCGTTGCTTATGGAAGCCCTAACTTCCAAAGAAGAACAAGGTGAAGTTTCAGCTATGTGCCTTAGACCCTCAGTTAGGAATGGCAATGGGGCGGCAATGCCCTGCCCCCATTTGGTATGGATTAGGATGATCATAATCACGTTTGTAGTTGGTTTGCGGTGTGGATTTTGAAGTGAGTTTGTGTATGGAACGGGTTTGGGTATAAACATTAGTCATTAGTGTGGTACTATTATTATTATTATTTTGTGCTACACATTCATATATGCATGTAAAATAGATAAATATAGACTTCTAATTGGGTTATTTTGGTAACCATCTCGACTGTGTCTCTATTAGGATTAACTCGGTATGTAGAAAACCCAGTTAGGGTGCACTATGGGGCGAATCAGATCAATGTTAACTCTCACCGGACACCAGGTCAAGTGTGGGTTGGCAGTACCTCATCCTGTATCTGCATCTTTGCCATTCCTGGCTTTACTTGATTTTTACTACCAGGTAGCCCGTCTAAAACTTCAAAATTGGCAGTGAGGCAGCTGTAAAGCCACCTTTATTTTGCATTTGATGTTTCAAATTCTAAATCTCCCATCAAAGTGTGGTTGGCTTTTTGAGTTGACGATAGTTTAAAATGTGATCTTGTTAGTCCTTTTTTTTTTGGCTTCTCTCATGTCTAACAAGTACGTTTTTTCTATTATTGCTTTTAGTTGTCTGTATGTTAGTTTGTCAGGTTTTAATTAGATTATGTAAATATATCTTTTATGTTTAGCAAATTTGAACTTGAAGTGTTTAGGTGAGTTTGAGGTCTTTACCAGGTAATTGTTACCCAAATATAGTGTTTGGGTGATTCAAGTTAAAGGCACCTCAAGCACAAGAGGAATGACCAGAAGATTGGGGTTCAAGAAGGTGAGAAAATACATGGTTCCAATGATTTAACGAAGTAAGTGGCCTGTATAGATTAGAATAGCGAGAAAGAAGTGCGATTTTGGATTCTCCTTCCTAGGCTTCAGGGAAATAGGGGGTAGATAATTGTGTAAGGAGTGCAGCTGTGGTGGATAATCCATCTGGGGGTGTTGGGGTGGGGTTTTATTTATTTACTCCTTGCTCAATGCAGGAAGTACGGTAAGAAAAAAGCAAAAAAGAAACAGTAAGGTCATTCCCCATCCTAGCCAGCTTGTCCACGTATTGGTTTTCGTTCATGCATGGTGGGCTGATTCATCCAGCCCTGAAAGGAAATGATAGGCCACCTGCAATCATTTAGAAGTGGCCCATAAGCATGCGACTCTGTGTAACTATAGATAAGATTAATAACCACTTGTGCATCCAGCTCAATGACGAGGTATGTAATCCCAATGTCCTTAGCCAGGTTCAGCCCATCTCTTAAAACCCATAACTCAGCCATAACACTAGTGGCCACATCCAAATTTCTGGAAACGCCCCCTATCCAATTCTCTTGGCTATTCCAGATACGCCCTCCTGTTTCTGCCGGACCGGGATTACCTATTTAGAAGTCCTTTTATTTGGTACCCTTTAGGCATTGAGAGATTAGAATGTGGTTGCTTCCTCAAGTCCAACATAAATTGTTATGGTGAGTGTGGTTCCTCCTGTAAACTCGATGAATTTCAATACAGATGGCTGCTTTTCTGTAAACCTGGGTTAACATGGAATTGAAGACTTTAGAAATTATAAAGGGATCTTGCTTATAATTTCAAAGCATTTTGGGTAGTATTATGCTGGCAAATCAGAAGTTGAGGTTCTTCTATTTGGTTGGAGGTAGCCACGAGGTTGAGCCCTTTCAACCCTTTCTTAGAAGGAAATTATTCAAATGTCATTAACTGGTCTTGAGATGGTTTGTCTGTTTCATGGAAATTTGTATTCATATTGACGAAAATTTTTGACGCGTTGGCCTCTAGCTTCTCTTGGGTTCCAAAATAGGCTAAATTTAGACGGCAGACGCCAACGTCCTAGCCAAAAAGTGGTGGCTCGACATAAGAGGTTTTTATGGAGTTGGAGATGCCTGTTTGTGTCTTTGGATTCTTCTTTTTCGTTGTTGTTGTCCTTTTTCCTTGTTCTCTCCTTTTCTTTTTCGGAGGAAACCTCTCGTTCCCCTTGTACTGTCATTATTAACTTATTATAAAATTATAATATTCAAGTTATTCATTTTTTTTTTCTCTAAAGCTGCCAAATTTTCGTGGGGAGTTATTTAAGATTGTTTTTACCTAGGCAATGATTTATGTCAGTATATAATTTCCTTCGTACCATTTCCCGAAACGAATTTTTGAATTTTCATGTATGAGTTACGCATTTCTATGGTTAATGCAAACTAATCAATCTAGTGATTTCATTTGCAGATGTGCAGGAATCATTAACCTGCTTATTAACAGTGTCTACATATCCCATATACATATAACAGGATAGAACTAAACTGCATGTTCTTTTTCCTTTCATTGCAGAGTGAATTCTTCTGAAAGATTAAGTTTATTACTTGGGGGAAGCATTGATTTTTAACTAACCTAGTAAACAATATGTCTGTCCATTTTGTGGTGACTGCTAACTACTTTCTTAACAAATGCTAACTGGTACATCTTATTCTGGAAAATTGACATTTTTGGAGCAGAAATATTGCGTGTAACCACACTGTTGGGGAATACGTCAGTTATAGGTCAAAGTGGGCTTGAACATGCTAACCCTATGGCTTCTGGAGGAATATTTTCAAACGGAGGAGCCGACATGAATGGATGGGCGTCACGTTTTCAATCAGAAGTACGGATACTAACCATTAACATAACCTTTTTTTCCATCTAATTTTACTGTCTTCAAGAAGCATTCCTGACACAATCCTTTACATTCATGCTAACTTGATACCTTTGTTTGAGTGCTTATAATTTGAATTGCAAATTTTGTCATGACAGGTAGTCTGAGGCTAACTTCATCAAAGAACGAAAATAGATTTAGCCTATGATCCTGTTCCAGAATTTCACTTATGATCGGATAGTTTTTCAATTTCCACTGCATTTTTCCTTTTGTCAAAACAAAGAGGAAACCCTATGAAACACAAACTGGACACTCTATGCATGTCATTTATATATTCAAAACATTAATTTTGTTGTAAATCCATATTCCCTGCTGGAATGGAAGCCCTAAATGCAGGGTATTGAGCAAGGAGTTGTTCAGTATCAAGGAATGCTGGGACAGTGGAAAATCTCTTCTTTTTTTTTGTTTTTTTGTTTACGGATTAACACTGACCCTTCAATTGATCTAGTATTATTATCGACTTTACCTTTTTGGAGGAGCAATTTTCTGGGACTATTTAACTGGTTTTGGTTATGAAGACTGACTTTTGTTTTTTTTTTTTTTACTATGTTGCCTAAACAGCTGGTCACATGATTTCATCTGATGGAAAAACCCTTATGATTGATGAACCTGCTAGTGGTTGCAAACTGTATTGAACATTTGGTTCCAGTACTCTGGTTTTAGATTTATGGGGCCCATAAACGTCAAGGTCTTCTATAATTCCACTTGAGTGTCAGCATATGTTTAGTGTTTTATTGTTGTATTTATCGAGGTGGACTTTTTGGCTTTTTTGAGTTCTTTTTATGTTTTATAGATTAGTTTCAGCTTCTCCAAGGTATTTGTTGTAAAATTTTACCTTGGGAGCTCCTCTAAGGATTGTAACTATATTCTGTCTTATGCATGCCTTGTAGAACAGTGTGGCAGCTGCCTTATTCTGTTATGTGCTTTTTAACAATGTTTGAAATTTTATTGTGCAGATGTCGGGTTTAATACAGCCCTCATCAGCACAGAACTGGCTAAGTTCTCAAGGTAGCTCATCTGGCCCTATTGTGAAGAGAACTATGAGGGTGGACATTCCTGTTGACAAATTTCCTAATGTATGAAGGAACTTCTTGTTTCAGTGTAGTTTCTTCTTCTGTGATTTTGCAGAATTTTATATTGAACTTACTTTTGCCGACTTAATGTTGCAGTTTAACTTTGTTGGGCGCCTCCTTGGCCCTAGGGGAAACTCTCTTAAGCGAGTGGAAGCAAGTACTGAGTGCCGTGTTCTTATCAGAGGGCGTGGTAGCATCAAGGATCCAGCCAGGGTAATTATGAAATTCTCTTCTTCATTTTTGCTGAGTGTGCATGCATTCATGATTCTGAATTTGGTCACACATTCATGCATGAAAGACAGTATCGGTAGTACTAGATATCCTGACACTGTTAATTAGCTTGATTAGGGACAAGGTGATTATGAAATTCTCTTCTTCATTTTTGCTGAGTGTGCATGCATGCATGATTCTGAATTCGGTCACACGTTCATGCATGAAAGACAAGTATCGGTAGTACTAGATATCCTGATTCCTGACACTATTACTTAGCTTGATTAGGGACAAGGTGATTGTTCTTTGAAGCGGTTTCTTTTATATTTGCATCTGATGAAGTGTTGATTGTTTAAGAATTTGGTGAAAAATAAACTTTTGAAACAATTTTTTGACATTTCTTTTACGGGTGAAAAAGCCCATGGACATTGCCTGTCCATGTTTTTTCTTGACTGGATAATCCAATTGCACTCTGTCACACAATTTTGTTAATTGACTGCACACAAATTATAATTTATATTTCTTCACAACATCATCATATTTTGAAGTATATTGTAAATATAAATTTTTAATGGTCACTGTAGTGGGTAGTGTAAAAGCATATTAAGAAAATATCAGCAAATACTTGTGGAGAATAATACACACTATTATTAATGTCGAGTCTGCTATGAAGTATGGTTTTTGAAAAATACTGAATGAATGCATGCCACTTTCTGGGTAACGCGAAAAGATGTCCTTGCATTTACCTCTTTATTAGTTGCTTTATATAATTTCAATGCCTCACGAGGAAAAGTATGGGTCTCAAATCACAGTCCAAAGAGTTTTTCTATGACTTTGAAATGGTCCATTCTGCAATTTTTACTTTATTAATGCTCCATGTCACTGCAAATGGGAGCAAACTTTATGAACTCCTTCCCTGATGTCAAAGGTTGTTGTTTAGAGACCTTATATAAGCTCTAAATGATATTATAAGTAGTGATAATTATAAATTGATTAATTAATTCCTCTGAATTTCTATGAAGGAAACAAAACAGATGCTTCCAATGGGCCTTTCTGTACCGGTGAGTGTTTTATCTGAAAAATTGCATGGACATTGTCCAGACAGCTTTCTGATCATTTCAAACAGCCAGAGTCGTGTTTAATATTTTGAGTAGTGTTCTATTCTACATTTAACAAGTTTTATCAAACCAGCTCTGATTTATACCCAAGTTCAAATTATTTATACAGTACCATAAAATGGAAAAGTAATTCCTCATTTATTTGTTATTTTTTAAAGTATCGACCTCAGTTTGTTGAATTCTTTATTACTTGAAGGAAGAAATGATGAGAGGAAAACCAGGATATGAGCATCTGAATGAACCTCTCCACATACTTGTTGAGGCAGAGTTACCGGTTGAGATAGTTGATGCTCGACTAATGCAAGCACGTGAGATACTTGAAGATCTGCTCAAGCCCATGGTAACATTCCCCACCTCCCCCACTGGTCATCCTTTTTTCTTTCTTTAAACTGTTAACTATTCAATCTCTTCTTTTTGGGGAATAATACCTATATTATCTTTTGCCTTTAAATTTTATCCAGGACGAATCTCAGGATTTCTACAAGAAACAGCAGCTACGAGAGCTAGCAATGCTCAATGGTACACTTCGTGAAGAAGGTTCTCCTATGTCTGGTTCTGTATCCCCTTTCCACAACAGTCTCGGTATGAAGAGGGCCAAGACTAGGGGGTAATGGACCCCCCTTCATAGCGGGCTTTTGGAGCTTGTGTGTTAGTTTCTGCCAGTAAACAGCAGTTCCCACGCTACAGGTGTTGCTGTATCAGTCTATGCCTCCAACTGCCATCGGGGCATTGGCACTCCTACGTGCCAGTTCTAACTTGTTTCTATGTGAAGTGTGTTTATCTTCTCCTTGGTGGAGGTTTAATGACAGTATCCAATAGTATGGAATGGGGGTTTGCTTCTGTGTGTTGCTTTAGGCAGTTTGGTTAGAACAGTTCTCTCTCCAAGACTGTCCTTGTATTGGTGGCTTTATTATAAGCTTGTGATAACAGTTTTGATACAGTGTTGGGGGTTTTTGTGACATAATTAAGGTATGGTTTGTATACAAGAAGTGGTGAGGCAATGGATGATCTAGCTCGGTGCATGTTGTCTGGGTTGGAGTGTTTTATACTATCAAGTGTAGATCGTACTTTAGATTTGTTAAATGCATTCTTTGTCAGCGTGATATTTTAGTACAATTGCAATTGCGCGTCTTTTTTAATTGGAATTCTTTTGTTCAAGCGGCATTTACTTTTGAGATAATTCTGATTTGAGTATTAGGTGAAACAAATCAGTTTCAACTTGGAATTATGGGCAGCAAAAATGGGGGTATGATAAGCAAGTTCTCTTGGAAGTCGGTGAGGAAATGCAAAGAAACTGAAGAAAAAGAGGGAATTGGTCGCTGCAACAGGGAACTGGAAGCTTGGAACACTTTTGATGAATTGGTTCATGGCAGTGAACGACTGTTCTGGGATTTGCTTTATTGATTGTGAGCTATGATGTTTAAAACATTCTCAATATAATGGAGTGGTTCTTAGCAGCAAGCGAATGCTGTGGGGTTTGGTTTTTTGATAGCGAGCTTGTGATTGAATCAGCCATCAGTCAGGGTTTGCCAGATTAATCGGGCCAAAAAATAGATGTGTTTCAAATTGGGTTGACTCTTGATTATTAGATAGGTAATTTGACCCAAAACTGACCAGTTTATAAGTGAAATGGTTCTTAATCGATGTCTGACAGCCAAGCCAGTCTTTTCTTAATTGATTGGAAATACTAATTTGAACTTGACCCACCTAAATTGATTTCAATTAATCCAACACGATGTTGCATAAATTATTCAAGATGGCAAACCCATTTTAATAAAATAAAACTATATTTAACACAAAATTAAACATGTAATGTACTAACCTCTCCTCCAATCTTGGATAAGATTCGGTAGAAAAAGGGCCTAGCTAGCCTGATGATAACTAAATTAGAAAATTCAATCCCAAATTGGCTGAACTTTGTATCCAACACGATTTGATACAAAGTTCTTGTTGCTTCATCTTCCAATTTTTTTGTATATTCAGTAATAGCATGAACAGTCGGATTAGATACTATGCATGTATATAAAGAGAGAGACTACAGTAGATCAAAAACTTTATCAAGTATGAAATATGAAGCATATGAAACACTCTTATTAGAATTGTATTGAGTTCTGTGCTTCAAACTATTTACATTACAAATTCAACTTGGATGTTGTTGGAAAAGCAAATAAGACTACATGTGGGAACTCGACTATCCTTGAAGCTTAGCCACCAGTCATCATAAGTGCGAGTAGAGCCTGCCAGAGATGCTCGAAAATTTTGATTCAAACTTTCTCTTCCCCATCTTCTTCCTCCTCGATTCCAACCCAACGGGTGAAAGCAAAAAGAAATTCTTTAAAGTTCACCATTCCATTTTTATCCCAGTCCATTTCTTCTGCAATATAATAACAAGAGACCATGTGACTTAGAATACTATGAACTTAGCCACACACACACACACACACACATACACAAAGGAGACTTATAATACTATCGAAAATGTCAAGAGTTTTTCCAGACAAGAAATGACGACTCTAGTGGATGAATCACATTTGCAGAACTGAATTTATAGTCGAATAGCCTAACGGAACAGCTAGCTTCTAACCATCTAATTGGAAGCCACAATCAATATAAAATGCATTGACATGAACAGAACAGCTTGGACTAACGAATCCAAATCCATGTTATCAGTCCATAAGCATTTCTCAAGTAAATTGGCAACATGAACAGAAACAGATGCACCCAGTGATTACTCTACTGAATGAAACGCCAAAAGCACTCTACTTTGACGCTAAAAGCACTTTACTTTGACTTATATATATTTTCTCAAACTCAGATTTAGTTCAATATAGTTAAGAGCGAGCTAATCTTAATATTAGGACCCCATCTCTATCAATACTATAATATTTAATGTTCTTCATGTACTCTCTAATCAAATAGTAAGAGAGAGTCAGAACCACTGCAGAATGATTTCAAAATTTAGTTCGATCAGCAGGGGTGCCACTGCATGCCCTATATAACTGAACTCTAAGAGAAGAATTTTCTGTTGTGTATGCATGCAAGTTCATGTTTCTTGTGTGCCATATAAACATACTACATTTATACATGAGAGAGAGAGAGAGAGAGAGAGAGAGAGAGAGAGAGAGCTGACCAAATCTTTTCATGGCAATTCGTCCAGAAGAACGTTCCCCTGATGTTGTTTCATTTATTGATTGAATCATCTCACTCTTGCTGACATAACCGTCCTTATTCTTGTCCAAGAACACAAATGCATCAACCAATGTTTCGAATGTGCCCTCCAGATTTGGCATTCCCATTCGTGATTTCTAGCAATGTCATGGACTACAAAAAATGAAACAAAAGAAAGATATAGAACACAAATTTCAACACTATTGGGGATTCTAGGACGGAAAGATTGCCAATTTCTTATCTGTGCCTCATACATGGCTCACACATACGGGGGTTGAACCACCATTCAGCTCACACCTAAGTGTTGATCTGAGAATTCTAGGTCAATACTAAAAAAATCTCTAAAGGAAACTTTTGATGATCATTTAAATTATAAATTATGGTTAAATAAGTTCATCAGAACAACATATTTTAGGCGATCCCCAAGCAGGACCTGTTCTACAGTTTTTAAATAACTCAACTTGTGTTATGCATTTCACAGTGAGAGAAGGATGAATGAATGTGATTTTCCCATCCTGACAAAAGTAAGAGAACAAAAGAAACAGGACAAATCAAAGAGACTTCTGGGAAATAAGTGACTGACAATATAGCTGAGAAATGACAGATCAGTTGCCATATATGTAAATTACAAAGTTTCTCCATATAGGAAAAAGAAATGAAAATCTTAAATTCAAAATATATAATATAGGGAGAACTGAGGGTTCGTACCAAGAGGACAGTGTTCTAGCCTCTGATATAGATAAAACTATTACACAAACATATCTCATAGTAAATATGATGCTTTCTTTAAGTATACCTACAAGTAAAACATGATATGTTACATGACTAGGATAAAGATATAGCCAAAGTACTGTTTTTTTTTTTTTTTTGGATACAGCATGAAGTGCAGCAGGATCATCCTTTAGAAGATAGACAAGGCAGAGAAGTACAATGAACTCACTGAACTTCATCCCCAAATCCTCATTAATATCACATGCCTCAAAGAGATCATTAATTTCCTCCTCTGTAAACGAAATCTCCAGTTTACGAAAGCAGTGCTTCAGCTCTTCTTGATCAATTGCTCCATTTGAATCCTCATCTATGAAGAAAGACAATAGACTTATACCTCAATATATACATCATTTGAACCTTAGCTACCAAAATATGTTGCAATTAGAAAAATCAAATCTGAGTTGGGGTTGGTTAAAAATGGAAAAGTACTTCTTCAGAGGACTTCCATTTGAAAAACACTAAAGCATAATCAGCAACTTTGAAAATTTGCAAGTGAATGCAAGTTTACAAGTAAAATATGGTTTATTTGTATCCACGCAACAAATTTTGGAAGAAAAAGGCCCTGATGCTTAAGTTTTATTTAATTTTTTTAATAATATTACAGAATCTAATTTGGAGGCTATTACCAATATGGTTACTCACTTCAAAGAGGAGTAATCTGCTGCCAATTTAAAAATAACTACGCAAACTGAAATTAATAGCCTACCAAATTGCTCAAAGATAGCTTTGCAGTTTCTTAAGCTCTCATCAATTTTTGGAAATTTCAAGATTAGGCTGTTGAATGATTTCAAGGAAGTTCCTTCAGATGCCCTCCGCTGCATGGCTTCAACCATTTTGGCCTCAAGCTTTGTTTCTGGTATCCAAGCCTTTCTATGAGGACCACCCTTTCCCATGACGCCTCCCATTTCTACTTAGACAAAATGGGATGCTGGATGTGAATCAAGTATGCGCCTGGCCAAATACATAAATGAAGCTGTTAGAATATATTCAAGTAATTGCCGAACAACCAATAAGATGGAGCATCCTATGAGGTTTGACAAATCAACTAATTCAATATGTGAAGTAAATATGCTAAAATTATTCATTCAGATGCAGGAAATCAAATACACAGTATAAAAACCATAAAATTTATGAGGATACACATGTAACTGCTTGGTCCATTTTAAGTTCCAATACTAAATAAGATACCTTTGATGCTATAAAAGATAAATCGTACCAAATGAATATACATATATGATTGCCTTCAATTTTCTCTGGTATCCCACTTCCAGGTCCTTCCCTAGCTCCAGTTCTATTCTATGGTAATCTTTAGGTGCTCTGGATTGGCGCCTACTTTGGGAAGATATCCACTTATCCAGTATTAATCAAATGTCAGCAGACACCCCCGATTGTAAATTCTCTGAATATATGCTGTTAGTAAACATCTACTGGAAAAATTTTATGTTCATGTGATCACGCCACTAAAATACAGATCCCCAATATCAAATCTTTGCTGAGAAGCCATTATATCACAATATCTAAGAACAGAGTAACAGACAGTAACTTAACAAGACTTGTACAAATTTCAAGCTCAGTGACAACTTCTAAATATGGAATTGGCACCTTCATTAAGGACTACATTAGCTTTTACCTATTAAAATGCTCATTGTCTTAGCTCAGTATGGAGCATGTCATCCGACTCCAATATCTCTCTCTTTGTAGCAGCATTATACTCCATTTTTTTTTTTTTTTTATGTATTTGCTAAGCCATCGACTCCTTCATTAAGGAATTGCCCTAGATTTAAACTACCACCATGATCACAATTTCATATTCACTGACAACTTCGATCCTATTCTGGAAACACTTCAAATCCAAAGTTAACACTGAGAGAAATTTATCGTTCATTTTATAATTTCACCATTCTTGCTTTCTTTCTGGTTTCTATGGGCACTGATATTCAATCTTACATTCCTTAAACATGTGGATATCTAACATCAGAAGTGCAAATCAAAACTAGGAATGTCCCAAATTCATGATTTCACAAGAATTAAGATGTCGTAGATGGTGACAACCCATCAACCAACTCAATCTTCATTGAATTGATAATACAAGATGTCATCACGTTTGCCTACTCTACAAATTTAGCAATTTAGAATCCTTAGTAAAGGAAATAGCTTTATGAAAGTTACTAGCAAGCACCCTGCACCTACTGACCTACATGTGACATGTCATTTACAGTTGCTTCTAAATCGGAATTGCAGAATAGTAGATCCAATCATCACCAAAGAATAATAATTAATGAAATTCTGATAGCTAAAAATGTGTCTAAATGATCTCTCTTTTTTTTTTTTTTTTTTTTTTGGACATGAGGTAGATTTGAACCCAGCCCTATGTTGGTCTTCAGGAGGAGGAGAAAAAAGAAAGAACAAATTTGGAAATTTTCTTTCTATTTCCTTTTGTCACCTGGGGAACAAAGCTAGTTTGTGTTGCAATCCAGCAATAATTTCATACCCACTTAATTAGAAACCATATATACACACACATAAATATATAAAAAATATATATAGAAAGGAGAAGGAGAAATGAAGTTAGAGCTCTGACCGGGAGCGAAGGGAAGGAGCAGGGGTTTGCCTTAGTGAAACTCAACAAGATCAGAAGCACCAATAGATATGATGAAGAACCCACAAACACACACTTTTGGAGATGCCTTTTCCCTTGTTGAAACTCAATTCAGCTAAGTAAAAGAGCAGACATCAAACAAGAAGAATACTGAAAAGATTAAGAAGCAGTCATCGACAAGAAAAATGGAAAAGTTAGAGCCAGGGAGAGAGAAAAAAGATTAATTTTACAAGTAAATAAAAAAGAAGAAGAAGATATTTGCTAAAGTTAGGGAAGCGGGGGGGGGGGGGGACTTTGTTGATTTTTGGCCGTGTTTCATTGGTTTCTGAACCAATATTCGTGCTGCGCCCACCACGTCTTGTCTCCCCTCTTCGTTCTACACGCCTATACACTGAATTCAAATTCACAACACTAATCACCACCTTCTTTGACTTTCACATCCACAATTATTATAAACCCCAAAAACCACCATGAATCAGATGGAGATGGATTCACCTCTCGTCTTGTTTTAAAACGATGTCAGAGGGACCAATTGAAAAATAATCAAGTGTTTAAAAACTAGCGCGCAACGGATGCTTGTATCCTTCAGGATGCATGTAATTGGGAAACTCTTGCGCGTAGAATTGAGGGTGCAATCATGGGTAGCTATATGTATCTCTTTTATAATATTAGTCGTGAAAATATCATAGGTTTGGATGTATAGAAAACATTGGATGGTGAGAGAGAGTTTAGAGAAGATAACGACTAACGTAAGAAGGGCTGATTGATAAATATCTTACATCTAACCAATGACATTGCCCAAAGTGGAATGTCACTTTGTTCTCACGTACAGATCATCGATCACGACATTTAAAGAAGAGTTAGGGTACGTGGATTGATCAGGCCAGGGTTGATCCAATTATATTGCAGCCATGCATTTCATTTTTGATCATGAACTTGGTCCCGCACTCCCTCCTTACAAGAAACCAAATTAAAGCAACTTCTTCTCTTAATAATATGCCACTAATATGTCATGATTCCTATCAATAAGTGCTTAATTGACTTTGATCTACATCAGCATTAGCCAACCAAATCATTATCAATATATATATATATGGACAAAGGGCTACACATCGCCATTAGACATAGTCTTGGTGCATCATCAGGTCCACCAAGAGGTAACTTCTTTTGTTCAATGCTTCCCTATATTAGTAGCTCATTGAAAAGGTCTTCTTTATAGAAGCACAAGCTACCATGTATGATGGCGTGTGCGTGGGAGCAATTGCTAATATTTGGTTCACACATGAAAGATAAAGGAAAAAAGGAGTAGGACTTTTTTTTTTTTTTTTCATTTTCTAGTGTATGATATAGGTAAATCATAACTTTTGAATGATTTTTATTGTTATTTTTGTAATTTTTTTTATATGTGATTTTTATTTTACTGTTTTTAGAATTCCAATAGTCAAATTTTGAGTCTAAATGACATCCCATGTATATTTGGTAAGGCCCATTTTAGAAAGTTTTCAATTATGGTTAGTAATTTTTTTGAAGTTTTTGATTGTATGTGGCATATTTGAGAGTTATTGTTCTTTAATTGAAGGTCATGATATTCTTTTTTATTATTATAGTGCATCATTTTCAATTCAAGTTAATACAATATTACTATTTAATTTTTTTATTATTATAAAGACGTACTCAAAGAATTGTTCTTTTGTAATATTAATTGGTAAGATATATAAGATGATGGAGATTGATGGGTCTTTCGCGCCAAACTTGCCAAATTAAAGTATTCCCTTAAACCCCAAAACTAAGTTCTAACTTCTAAGGTTGCACGTAGATATGATGATGGAGTAGTTATGATATGTTAATTCACACTTTCTTATCGAATTCCACCTCACGATACTCTTTTTCATTTTAAAATCAAAATTGTTATCTCTCTCTGTATTTGATGGCACAACATTCCAATAAGTGACCATAATAAAATTATGCAATTGGACTATAAGCATATAAATATAGGAAAAATGAAAAAATAGTTTCTATCGGTATTACTTATTACCGTGCCTAAAAGTCTATGTTATAGGGATGATTATTTGATCTATGACGATGGTAATTTCAGTTAGTAAAAGTCAAACTAATAGCGACAGAACACCATTATTGTCGATATAACTATTTAGCGACGGTGGTAGTTGCAACGGAAATTTAGGGAAGAAAATTATGTCGCTAAAGGTCTTTAGCGACAGTATTAAGAGTTTTAGCGACAGTATTTTACCGTCGGTAAAAGTCATATTTTTTGTAGTCATTTGTATGTACTTGGAATAACTTCCTCTGCTCTTCCTACCTTTGATTGATCTACTCTTAATTACAAATTAATTTTCTCAATTAGTGGAACATCAAAGAAGGTCAGCCAAGTTAATTTATGCAATTTCTAGCATTTATTAGTAGTTTAAGTTTTTTATTTTATTTTTAGTGACACACTGCTCTCATTGAAGAAGGGACTTTCGTGGCTGGATTTTTACTCTTCAAATGTCAGGGGATTGCCACAATAAAAAAGTATAGAACATTAATAAATTGCAATAGTCACCTACTTTGTGTAGAAGCACTTGCAATTTAAAATGCTTTAATTGCTTTTATTCAAAAGTGTCGAAGTTGAAATATTTATTTATTTGATAACTACCATAGTATGATTGGCGTTATCTCCTATCTACTCCTTCTAACTGATAAAACCTATACTTCCATGATCAATCAAGAACATAGCAAGAAATTGAGAAAGAAGAGAAAGGAATCTCGGGAAGAAGTCGAACGAAAAGAAAACTCTGTTCTTATTACTTGAATGAATACTCTGTTCTGTTACAAGTATTTATATGACTATTTAGCCAATACATGAAGGACACGTGTATGTGATTTAATACAAGTAAAAGAGGATTTTATACAACTAATACTCCCCCTCAAGATGGAGTGTATAAATCAATTACACCCATCTTGGAAAGCAGAAAATGAAACTGAACTGCTCCAAGAGGCTTAGTAAGAAGATCACTCAACTGATGTGAACTCGAAACATGGAGAGTTTTAATAGTGCCAGCATGTAACTTTTCACGAACCAGGTGACAATCTATCTCAATGTGTTTCGTTCTTTCATGGAAGACTGGATTTAAAGCAATGTGGAGAGCTTCCTTATTATCACAAAATAATAATGTAGGTTGAGAGTGAGAAATAAGCAAATCAGCAAGTAAAGAGAGAAGCCAAGTCAATTCACATGTAGCTGATGCCATTGCCCTGTATTCCGCTTCGGCAGACGAACGTGAAACAGTTGGCTGCTTCTTGGATTTCCATGAAATAAGGGAGCCACCCAAGAAAACACAATAACCAGTTACTGATCGACGTGAATTAGGACATCCAACCCAATCCGAATCAGTAAAGCACTTAAGATGAAGCGAAGAATGTGCTGAGAAGAATAAACCTTGACCAGGAGATGATTTGATATACCTGAGAACTCGATGTACAACATCTAAATGCGACTGTCTCGGTTTATCCATAAACTGACTAAGCACTTGCACAGAATAGGCTAAATCAGGTCGAGTGATAGTTAAGTAAATCAAACGACCTATAAGTCTTCGATAAAGAGATGCATCTTGCAAAAAAGGACCCTCATCCTTACTCAATCTCAAATTTTGCTGCATGGGAAAGTTTAAGGGCTTAGACCCAAGAAAACCAGCCTCCTATAAAATATCAAGTGCATATTGTCTTTGGTTTAAAACAATGCCTTTAGTTGATCTTGCTATTTCCAACCCGAGAATAAACTTCAACTCACCAAGATCTTTAATCTTGAATTTTTGATCAAGAAATAACTTCAAATCCAAAATGGATTGCAAACTATCGCCAGCAAGAATTATGTCATCGACATAAACTAAAAGAGCAGTAAAAGAAGTTGAAGTCTGAAGAATGAAGAGAGAATGGTAAGCTTGGGATTGAACAAATCCATAGGAAAGTAAAGCTGAAAATAATTTGGCAAACCATTGCCAAGATGCTTGGCGAAGGCCATACAATGACTTATTTAGCTTACAAACACCATGCTCCCCCTGTCTAGAGAAACCGGGAGGTATTTCCATATAGACTTCTTCATCTAACTCTCCATGAAGAAAGGCGTTATTAACATCTAACTGGTGTAAAAACCAGTTCCGGGAAGCAACAACAACCAAAATACAGAGTACACTCACAAGCTTTGCAACGGGAGAAAAAGTCTCTTGAAAGTCAAGACCTTCAATTTGTGTGTAGCCTTTAGCTACTAGCCTTGCCTTATACCTTTCAATGCTACCATTAGATTTATATTTGATTTTGTACACCCATTTACAGCCTATAGGTTGCTTTCCATCAGGTAAAGAGGTAAGGGACCAAGTACAATTATCTTCTAAAGCTTTGATCTCAGCAGCCATGGCTTCACGCCAATGAGCATGCTGAACAACTTGCTTAAAGGTTTTTGGTTCAAGGTGGGAAGAAACAGAAAAAATCAAAGACTTATAAGAAGATGAAATCTTATGATAGGATAAAACTGAATCAAGAGAATAAGGAATTGAAGTTGTCTTACCCGGGGCTGCACTAGATGGAGTGGGAAAAGCATGAACAGTAGCTAGCCGACAATGGTAATCTCGCAAGTAAGAAGACTGCCTACGAACCCTGGAAGATTGTCTTGGAATAGGAGAAGAATTTTCATGAGAGGAAGCAGCTTCTTGAGATGGACCAGCTTCTTGAGATGGAGTAGATTGTATAGAAACAATAGGAAAATCTGGAATGGGACCAGATTCAATAGAAGAACTAGATTATGGAGAATTAGATTCGACACATGCGCCAGGTGTATGATTAGGACAATTTTAGTGATGGTATGTGGTAAAACATGAGATGGATGTGACTGATAATGAATGTTGGTGGGAGAAGAATTAAAAGGAAAAATATTTTCATGAAATACCACATCTCTAGAGATAAACAAAGAATTAGTATCAAGATCAAAAATTTTATATCCCTTGACACCGAAAGGATAGCCAAGAAATAAACATTTTTTAGCACGAGGATCAAACTTATGTCGTTGGTTAGAAATGGTAGAAGCAAAACACAAACAACCAAAGACCCGTAAATGAGAACAAGAAGGAGGTTTGGAGAATAAGACCTCATATGGGGATTTATTAGAAAGAAGTGGTATAGGTGTTCTATTTATTAAATAAGTAGCTGTTAAAATGCATTCACCCCAAAATTTAAGAGGTAGAGATGATTGAAATCTTAAAGATCTAGCTACATTTAATAAATGTTGATGTTTTCGTTCCACAACTCCATTTTGTTGTGGAGTGTCTACACGAGTATTTTGATGTATGACACCTTTAGAAGCATAAAATTCAGACAAACGGAACTCAAGTCCATTGTCAGACCGAATAGTTTTGATGGTTGTGTTGAATTGATTTTCTGTCAAGGCAAAAAAAGAAATCAAAAAAATGCCTTGTTTGGCTTTTATGATGCATGAGATAAACCCATGTACATTTAGAATAATCATCCACAATGGTTAGAAAATATCTGGAACCATCAATAGAAGATATATAAAAAGGACCCCATATATCACAATGTATCAATTCAAAAGGAAAATGAGATACACTTTGACTTGAAGGAAATGGGAGTCTACGTTGTCTTGCCAATGGACAAATTGTACAAGGAGATTGATGTACGCTAGAAAGTTTTATTGCAGGAACAGTTTTATTGAGATGAAGTAATCTAGGAAAAGAAATGTGACCTAACCTATAATGCCACAAATCAGTAGAAGAAAAATTTACAGAAGCTGTTTTAGGTAGCAAACTAGAAGACAGAACATCTAGAGTTGAGCTAGCCGAATTATCTTACAGTAGGTAATAAAGACCAGCCTTCTGTTCACCCTTCCCAATCATCTTCTAGTGCAGGTCCTGAATTAGACAAAAATTAGGAAAGAATAAGAAAGAACAAGATGAGTCCAGAGTAAGACGATGGACTGAAATCAAATTAAAAGAAAACACAGGGACACAAAGTACATTTCTGAGAATTAAAGAATCTGAAAGATGTACAGTACCAATATGAGTTACATGTGCAATAGCTCCATTAGGAAGCTTTACCGAATGGTTGATTGTTAAAGAAATAGTAGTAAGAAAATAAGTAGAGCATACCATATAGTCGGTGGCTCCACTATCAATAATCCAAATGGGAGGAAAATAAAGGGAAAAGACTTTACCTGACAGGTTAGCATAATTTTTGATATCTGAAATAGGTGTTGGTAGTAGACCAGCCTAAGTAGCTGTGGATCGCATAAAATTGGACTGATGTACTGCAGGTTTAAAATCTGAGGTGCATTGAAGGGAGTTAAGCAACTGTTGACATTGCTGCTGTATAGCCGAAATCTGTGCAGGATCGACTGAACCAATATCCAAAACAGAAGAACCAACTTGATTCACAGCCCCAGAAGAGGTCTTGGCCTTGGTAGACTTCCAATTAGGTGGATAGCCATGAATTTTGAAACACTTATCCACAGTGTGGCCATTGTAACCACAGTGACTGCAAACCACTTTTTCTTTTCGAGTAAAAGAAGGTTTACCATCAGCCTTGGAAGATGGAAAACTGACCTTAGTAAATAAGGCAGTGGAGGTATTGAGACTTTGTGGAACACTCAGAGAGACACCTCGCTGCTTCTCTTCTTGTAAAGCTAGAGAAAAGACTTTACTAATTGAAGGAAATGGTTCCATTAAGAGAATTTGTCCTCTAAACTGAGAATAGCTATCACTTAGCCCCATTAGAAATTGAAGGACGTATTCCTCTTGTTGATTCTCAAGAGAAGCCTTGGTAGCGGTATATAGACATATCGGTTTACAGTTACACACCCCTAACGGCTTAATAATGGATAGTTCATCCCAAAACCCCTTCAATTGAGAGTAATAAACACTGGCCGAATGATTGTCTTGTGTGAGACCAGATAAATCTTTCCTTAATTGAAAAATCCTAGGTCGATTACTCTGAGCAAATCTCATATGCAATTTTTTCCATATATCGGCAGCAGTGTTCATGAATAATATCGTGGATGAAATTTCAGGGGAAAGAGAATTAACAAGCCAAGAAATTACCATATCATTGCAACGAATCCAAGCGGCCAACGAAGGATTACTGTCTGCTGGTCGTCGAAAACTGCCGTTGACAAAAGCAGTTTTGTTCTTCGCGCTAATTGCCATGGACATGGACCGCCTCCAAGTGTGAAAATTCTCTCCCGTAAGAGGCTGTGTAACGAGTATAGCTCCTGGATTTTCTCCGTGATGAAGAAAATAAGGAGTAGAAGAATCATCACAAGGATTCTTGGAACGAGAATCGGATTCTGACATTGGAACCCTAATTCAAGATTTGTGGAGAAATCAAAATCTGGAAAAAGAGAATGAAGAATCGCTGAAGGTGTGGGATTACAAATGAAATACGCTCTGATACCATGATAAAACCTATACTTCCATGATCAATCAATAACAAAGCAAGAAATTGAGAAAGAAGAGAAATGAATCTCGGGAAGAAGTCGAACGAAAAGAAAACTCTGTTCTTATTACTTGAATGAATACTCTGTTCTATTACAAGTATTTATATGACTATTTAGCCAATACATGAAGGACACGTGTATGTGATTTAATTCAAGTAAAAGAGGATTTTATACAACTAATACTAACTTCTATTTTCTATTATTTCGTTTTGTATTTTTTTGGCAAAGTGATATGCTTTCTATCACTTTGTTTTTGAAGGCCCCCAAATCATGGGGATAATGCCAATATTTGTATTTTTTGGGTTCTTTTGTCAAAGTGATATGCCTTCTACCATTTTATTGGTATACTGCAAACTATGGAGATAACGCCAACTGTTATATCACGATGATTTTAACTAAATGAAATTTTGATTAGGATGAAGCTTTTATTGGAACATTAATTTGCATTAAGATTGCTTTAAGAAAAATATATCTATTGAGAAATTTTGTGATGGAAATTTCTGTTGCAAAAGTTTCACGAATTTTAAATTAGCTCAGTGATGGAAATTTCGTTGCTGTAAGAAACTAAAACCAAAAGGTTATGAATATTTGTGACGGATATTTCTGTCGTAAAAGTTATACAAATAATAAATAATCTCATAAATTTGTGACGGAAGTCACAAAAAATTCTCTTGCGATACTTAGCAATTGTGACGGAGCTGTGACTGCAACATTCCGTCACAAGCTGTTTCTTGTTGTGACGGCTATATTCCGTCGCAATAGCCCATTTTTTTTTAGTGAAAATATGGTATAAGAAATTGAGAACCATTGTTCATTTACCAAATTAAAAAACACCCTTATTTATTTTGCATGGAAGGCATGTTTAGAATTTAAAAATGTAGGGCCTATGATTCTCATCTAAGAGGTCATGGGTTCGATTCTCGCCTTTGGCGAGTTTGTGGTAATTTGTTTTAAGTGGTGAACTTGTATCCCCCATGCTCCTCACAATTTCGGTATTGCGGTGTCCCCTTCCCTACTAATTGACTAACAATTAACCCTACTAATGTATGCCAAGTGAATAAAAAAAAAGAAAAAAATTAACTTGCTAGCCACTAATTATCGCCACCAATCTTTACCTCTTCCTAACCACAAATCCGCCCATCATTGACATCATTCATCCAGTACCACTTCCACCTTGGAATCATTGTCCAACATTGCCCAATACTAAAATAAAATATAAGGATATTCATACCATTTGGCATTTTCTCTTGACGCCATTAATGAAAATTGAGTGTACGTTAATATAATTATAACAAAACAAAAGGATTCAAGGGTCTGTTTGCATTAGTGTTTTTTAAAATTATTTTGAAACACAAAATTTCATTAATCTAAGAAAATGAATGATGATCAGTTATAAATAACTTGAAGGGTAATAAGATGGTGGGCAAAATTTTCATAATAGAAGTGACTGTGATTAGGGATGTCAATGAAATGGGTTAAAAGGGTAACTCGTCCCGCCCCGCCCCTATTGGGAAGGGTTTGGGAAAAAAATTAAAAATCATATAGGGTTTGGGATGGGAATGGGATATGGCTTCTCTTCAACCCGCCCCACCCGGAATGTCTATGTAGATATAATTATATTAAAATCTTTTCCATTTTTTTATAATATTTAGTGTTTTAAGATTTTTATCATTTCTATTTTTTTTTATTCTTTTCACCAAGTTAGTGTGTATAAATATATATTTTAACTACAAATACTTATAATCCAAGATAGAAATCAAAATTTGTTGAGTTTATGATTATGATTCATTCCAAAATAAAATGAAATTGAAGTTTAAAAATATTTTAATTATTTTCTCAAACCTGATGGGAAAACCGGCTTCGCCCCGCCTAATTCTCGCCCTGTCCTGTCTTGTTTTAAGTTGGAATTGGGACAGATTTGAGAAATGATTTTTATTCACGGGACGGATTGGGAAAGCAAAAATCCGCTCCGTCCCGCCCCGTCGACATCCCTAACTGTGACAAAAACTAGGATATCTAACTTTTGCCCCAATTATTTGTAATATGAAAATTTTGATATGTGAGTACATAGATTGAACACAACTCTAATGAAATGTATGACAAAAAAATAGTTTTATAAAAATAATTTTAAAAAAATCTTATACAAATGGATCCTAAATGTATTTATAAAAAATTACACCGTAATATAATTAACTTTTAATTAAAGCTTTTTAGCATTTTTCTCATTATATTAACTAAAAGGACATTATTATAGAGATGAAATTTTTAAAAAATTTATAAAATAATGCTATTGCATATGTATCAAGCGTTATTGGATTTTCCAATATTGTTCATATTATTAATGATAAAAAACAAAAAAAGAAAAAAGGAAAGACCCCCCGGCCAAACTCGTATATATGTGGCATTGGAACGTACCGCACACTACGACAGTCGGACTCAGAAGGTCGAATCGCAGATCAAACCCTAGCGAGGTGAGAAATCCAGGCTCTTTCTCTCTCTATAAATCTCTTCAATTCTCCTATTTTTACATCATACCTGTACCTCTTATTTGTGTGTTCATGATTTTGATTGCCGATTAGAAAGTGTATATGGTAGAGATCTTTCTGCTTTTGGGGTCAGTCTTTTTAATGGCGGCGCGTTCATTGTTCATGCATGCTGCTTTGTTTGTTCGGAATCTTTTGTATTTCGAGAACGGTTATCTTTTCTTTTTTCTCTTCTTACTTATAAGGAAAATGATCTTCTTCTTTTTTAAACTAAATGTTTCTTATGTTTTCTTTCTGAATTGATTGCCTTTGAATTAGAAATTTCGTTGATTTTCAAGAGATTGTGAAAGGGGATTTTTGTAGGTTTGGTGTTCTTGTTTTACCTTAACCCTCTGGTTACTGAGAAACTGTGGGATTATAAAGAAAATGATATTCTGTTTGGGTATTTTCTTTTGAAAAGGGAGAAACTTTTTTCTCAGCTGGGGCTTATAGATGAATTAGCTTGTCAAATAATAGTTGAATAGAGGTTTTTAATTTATCGGTTGCCAAATGATGAAATGTTTAATTTTTAAAATTTTTAGTTTCTTTTCTTTTTACAATGTTTCATAAAAATTAAACAATCATACATTTTCATTCGGTTGTTGAATGCTGAGCTAATAAGGTTACACACACACACACACACAGAAATGATCCAGTCAGCATATGCTTATATAACCTCATGTAGGAATATTCTTTTTATAATGTAAGAATATTTTGTTGGAACCTTCTAACTATTTGAGGCTGGTATGTGTTAATGGAAACCTAATGGAGGATTACTGCATTGCTATATTTTAGCAGTGAAATGAATATCTTAAATTCCTTTATCCATCTTAATGCACACCGTTTTTTTTTTTTTGGTTCCTTTTATAAATCTTGATTATATGTTCTATGAAACCTCATTAGAGTTTAATATCTTAGATTCATTTATCCATAGTAATGCATAAGTTTTTTTTTTTTTGGCTCCTATAAATCTTGATTTTATGTTCTATGAAACTTGATTGTGTATCATGAATGATTATTCCGTTTTCACTTGAAATTTCTTTTCTTGGGACTGTTTTAACAGAGAACCCTATATTGGTGTTTTGTGCTGTGGATAATCTGGTATGGCATCGAAGCGAATTAATAAGGAGTTGAAGGATCTTCAGAAGGACCCTCCTGCATCTTGCAGTGCTGGTTTGTTTCATTATTTTCTGAGTTTCTTCTTTTGGCGTACTTATCTCCTTTTATTGCCCTTCTCCTCTTGGAAATGGGATTGCTTGACATTTATTCAGCTATTTTTGGTTTTATTGTTTGTGATTTATAGATATGTATCTCTTCTTTGAAGGGGATTGTTTATTCTTCATCCAGAATTATATCTGGCAAAATTTTACATTTGTACCCCAAAGGTTACTTATGTTGAGGAACTTTGGAAACGATATGTTACAACAATGGTTGTCCTTTTTCCTTAAACTGATAATAAATTTTTTTTTTTTTTTTTTTAATTTTCTTTGGTTGGTCTGGTCGCAATTTCTCCTTCTCATAACATTGAATATGTTTTGATTACTTCACAATAATTTTAAGGCATTTATATCAACTACTTGGTGTTAATGACATTCCTTTTGTTTTCTTTTCTGCTTCTTAATAATCTCTCTCTTTCATAACAAGTGAATGATTTGTTTTCTATTGATATCGCTGTAGTGATAATAGATTATCATACAAGTGGTGGTTGTCCACTTTTTCACTCATCAACCTTGTTGTTCCTAGGGTGGTGTTTTAGATAGTGTGCAAAATTAGGTGCATTGTATGAGAAAAGATGTGTCCTTTAGTTGTTTTTGGTGAGGGGACAGCAAAGGTGTTTTGAGGAATCAACTTCGTCGATGTTACTTTGCAGTTGCACGAGTTTAAGCTGTATAACTAATAAGGTAGGTTTTCCTATCTCTGCTAACTTGTCTTGACCAAGATTCATGGGAGGCCCATCTCGTACCACGAACTGGCCTCCCAAGAATTTGGAACCTATTTGTGGAGGCTGGCCACCAGGTTACCACAAAATAATCTCAATCCTTGATTTGTCAGACTTTAATCCATAAAGCAGACCCTAAATAGAATGTTCCTTAAAATTAGAGAAGGGCAAGGATGAAGAGAGAAGAGAATTGAGTCGGCATATCATATGGAGAATAACACCTATATTCTTAGAGCAACTTAAAAGCCATAGGAAGCCTTCATTTGATTGTTGACAACTTTTGATTTTTATCAGGAGACTTGATCAATCTGTCAACCACCAATGTGGTATTACATTGTTAAAAGATCTTTATTGGCTAAATTGCAGAGTTTTCATTATCTTTTAGCCGCTTTTTGGTGGGGGAGACTTTACAACGTCAACAATGTAGAAGAAACAGCCACAAGTTAGTTTTGAAATTTTGAAGAGATTATTTTAAGAGTCAACAATAATGAAAGTGATTTATGCTCATAAAGTATGGGCCATAGGGCCCTTGGAATCTGATTGGTTACTGCATGTTGGAGGCAACTCGAACTTATGCGTGCGCGTGTGCTCATGCTTTGGCAACGTTCTTGGATTTGGTTGTGTCAACCAACTTTGTATCTGTATATTTGTCTATATTACAATATTCCAAAATAATGACAATATTATACTCTTGTCAAGAAAGTTGCGTGTTATAACCTTGGACCTTGGCAAGATTGCATTCAAAATAAAAATGACTTTGGCTTTTGGAGGTGTAAATCGTTATTCTTACTGGTGACTCGGATCTTGCCCTGTTTTCAGTGTTCGGTGGTTAGATCTGATGGTTGCAACCCTTGGCCTTTTTCATTTTTAACCCCAAGCTGAAATTACATGAAAAGCATAAGCGGGCAAAAGTTCCTGTTATTTAAGAGTTTAACTTCTATAGTCAATGAAAGAAAAAATATCATTACAGTCCATGATTTAGAAGTTTTACATTTTTGCAGGCCCTGTTGCTGATGACCTATTTCACTGGCAAGCAACAATTATGGGCCCAGCAGACAGTCCTTTTGCTGGAGGTGTGTTTCTTGTAGCCATTCACTTCCCACCAGATTACCCATTCAAGCCACCCAAGGTAACACTGTCTCTTTTGTATTATGCCGTATGTTCAATTATTCAATCATCTCTCTCTCTCTCTCTCTCTCTCTCTGAGATATATATATATATATATATATATATATATATATATATATATTTCACATTTTGGAAGCCTTGGGTCATGGATCTTGTCCTTTTTTCAGTGGAGATGTTGCATTAAATATTTTCTTTTGTATTTGATTGAATCTGACCTTTTGTTTTCTGGGGAGGGGGAGGGGGTGTTTGGCTGGGGTCACTTATTATTATATATTAAAAATTGTAGTAAGTATTTTAGGATCTATTAAGTAGAGATGCTAACCAGGCATTTATCTATTCCTTCTATTACTCCCTCCGTTCCATTTATTTAGAATACTTTGACATAACACACATATTAAGGAAACAATTAATCTATTGGCATTTCGCTTGTTTAACTTCATCTTTCCAATATCTCCCTCCTAATATAATTAATGCATTGCCATTTCATTTGAGTTTCAATTGTAATTTTTAATATAGCCAAGGGTAAAAATAGTTGCATGCCTTGGCTTTGTACAATGATCAAACATTTCGAGACATCCAAAAATGGAAATACGCTCTAACAAAATGGGATGGACGGATTTTAAGTTTCGAAAGTTATTTGTAGACTCAGCAAGTCTATTGAGTTGGCAATTTATGACCTGTGACGGTATTTTTATTTTTTTCCCACTGAAAGGAAAAAAATTGCAACAAATAGTTGACTTAGTCTGTGATTGTCTCATTTTTCTTGAAATGACTATTTTTGTTTTGGTTTGAGTTCAGAACTTGCTATGACTGAAATATGGTATATTTAGATGTGGTAGTGTTCCATCCTTTAGTTTCATTCATTCAGGCATAAACTTATTATGCATTGGGCAGGTTTCCTTCCGAACCAAAGTTTTTCACCCAAACATTAACAGCAATGGTAGCATCTGCCTCGACATTCTCAAGGAGCAGTGGAGCCCTGCCCTTACAATATCCAAGGTAATTTACTTCTTTGACGCAAGTTATCTATATATATTATTTTCTTTAATGTCATATTAGTCAGTTATATTGGTTATTACATCATTTGTATGTCACTGAATGCTGTCCCAAGTCGGCTTGGTCTTGGCGACAGTCTACCCCAAGTCTTTGTTTGATTTGGATTGGAAAAACAACAGCTGTCGGATGCTGGTGTATATTTGTGATGGAATGATGTTAAATCTGCTATTAATACTCTGGTGATCCTGATTCTAACAATGGCTGCTTGCAGGTGCTACTGTCCATATGCTCACTGCTGACAGATCCAAACCCGGACGATCCTCTGGTTCCCGAGATTGCTCATATGTACAAGACTGACAGAGCCAAGTATGAGGCTACCGCCCGATCCTGGACTCAGAAATATGCCATGGGCTAGGGGCTTATAATCTGCGCTAGGAAAGTTCCATGTTTAATCGTATCAGTAAATAAATAGAGCAAGTGATCAAATAGTGTGAAGTTTAAGAAACTTGTTGGTCGGTGGTGTTGCCTGCGTTGTTTGGGGAAAAAGGTTTATATTTGATTTCTTTGAACTGGGTTGTGTCCTTAAAAAGTAGGTGGTTATAATTATGTGAACCTAGCTATTGGCATTCCCTTTTGGTGTCTTGCTTTTATTGTTTATGGGTTGCATGAAAACCAATATAACTGCAGTTTTACATTACACATTAACAGGCAAATTTACCCTCTGGTTGGATCTTGGAAAGAGCAGCTTTTCTCTTTGCTTTCCATTGCTCTTTCCGAGATCTAAACAATAGTTAATTTTGGCCCAATATTGTCTCTCCGCGATTTGTGATTTTGAATTTCGGGTGATGGAAGGGATTGTTTTCTTCTCTCTACTGTGGCGTCGAAATGGGAGTTGAGGTGCCGAGGATGAACTGAGAAACTTGATTTGCCAGTTGCAAGAGGGGGTGAATTCTTGCAAGTTGATGGATTGGTCTCTCTATAAGGACGACTTTATCGAAGGCGTCCCCAATGAGTGGCGGAACCAGGATTTTTTCTGAAGGAGGGCTAAATTTTTTAATGTAAAGAGTATTATTTTTTAATATGAAAATGGCATAAAATAACCATTTTTATAATATATATAAAATTGTAAGTTTACAAAATATTAGTGCTAAAATCGCAATACTATAAAAGTTCATACAAATTTATTTGGTGATAACTCTATTCAACCCATGGTTTTGGAAGGTTAAATAGTCTTTACATTCAAATTCAGTATAATCCATAAGAGTTTGTTAAAGTTTGTGGGCCATAATTCAAAATAAAATATTTTAAGGTCATATCTTTTTTCTGAAAATTATATTGAATAATTTAAACCATTTTTGGGTTATTATATATGTGCTATATATATATATATGATTCAAGTCTATTCAAAACAATCTTGTGAAAAATGAATTGTTCTTACCTTAATTGAGGAAGATAAAAATATAAATGCATGATGTTTATGTGAGCCTTTAACTAAAATTCTCTCTTTCCTTCACATTTCCTCTAATGTACTCTCTCTTTTCACTTTTCGATAGCTACCTCAATCCATTTTCCAAAATTTGAGTGCTAATTTGTTCATTTAATTAATTTGTTAAATTAGAAATACCGATCTCCAGAGTGGTTGTATAAGATATACAATGTATAAAATAACAAAAATGATATTATAAGGTATACATTACACAGAGATATTTTTCATAAATCAACCGTTAGATCATTGTGATTTTTGACAAACATAAAATTGACAAACACTTAATCTAATCTAACGGTCAGTTTTTTAAAATATGCACTATATTTGACCTTATGAAGCTTTATATAAGGTATAACTTATAATAGCATTCCTATGTATAAAAAAAATTTCAAAAAGACAGGGGCTCATGGCCCCCTATCCTAACCTTTATTTCCGCCACGGATTGGACCCCAATAGAGTGAAAGCAAAGAGACAGAAAGGTTGCCCCACTAGTTTTGTTAGTTTTCATCCGGACTTCACCCTCTAAAAGACAAGCTTGTCTCCTCAGGCTCATATTGTTATTAATACCAGTACTAGTAAGCGAGCAACGATGAGCCATCGCCTTTGAAATAATTTAGACACCTCACCTTACCTTACCTATTCAAAAACTGCCTCCTCTACGTTTCTAATCTTTCGTTTTTTACTTTTGAGGTGCACATTGACATGGCAACGGCTAATGCACAAACGGAATTGTTAAACCCTACTTTTTCAATAGCCTTGTAAACTTGTGATTGCGATAGTGGGGGTTTAATGTTGGAGTTGTGCGTGCAATCTCCATTTTAGACTAATGGGGGTGGAAACTGGAAAGGATTTTTAGTTTAGGGTAATTTGTCCTATACATGCGTACAATCTTAAAAAGTGGAGAATAAATAAAAGAATTTTTTATATATTAATTAATATATTTAAAAGGATCTTTGTTCCGAAAAGATCCACTTCAAATAAATAACAATTGACTCGTGTCTCATCGGGCCCACACCTTGCCTATCTGTAAATAATGTTGTGATTTTAGTTTTACGCCTTGGGAAAACAAAAATCAAAATAACGAGGCGCGCATGATATTTAGTTATTTACAGCTACGCTTATTTTTGGGTTAAACTTTTGCTCGCATCCTAACTAACACTAACAGAGATGGCGTGCAAACAAGAGCCCGCATTACCACGACAAATATCAGTTTTAAACAAATTAGCCCGGGAGACTACTCAATTACAAAAATTAAAAATAAGGTTTAAATTTAAGGCTACAAACACACATATAATTACTCACATCTACTAATTTGATAATTACTATTTACTTTCTTTTTTTTTTTTGAAAAAATAATAAATACTATTTACTTAATGCTACAAACGAGTTAAGTTTGAATTTAATTCAATAAATTAGAAAGTTCAAAAATAAAATTTGAGTTTTGCTAGCTAGCTCCTTTACTTGTTTATCTAATAAGTATGTGTAAACCGAATCTTTTCTTTTCTTAAAGTATGTACTAATTAATAAACTTAAAAAAATAAAACTTATTTAATTTATTTTACAAGTAAATTCGGACTTAATTAGTATTTTATCCAATGGAATACTAATAACTCAATTTGTTTTATCGCATCCAGAGTCTTTTTGTTTTGGAAATACCCGTTTGCATTTTCAACCATTCAACCATGGTGGAAATGCGGGACCCATCATTTCAAGCATTTATATATAGGCATACACATAAAACCAAAAATTAGCAGAGGGCTAGAGACAGAAAGACAGAAAGAACTTCACGATATGTCCCTTTTGAACAACTATTGATTGAATTCACTCAACAAGAAGCCTACCCCAACATTTTTGTCCATTTTTAATTATCATTCCAATTTTCTAACAATCACGTTCACTACCCTCCTTAGCTTCTTGCTTCACCCTATATATATATATATATATATATATTCAGTAATGCTTACGTGGTTATAAAGAATTAAAAAGAAAAAGAAAAAAAAAAAGAGAGTAATGTAATGGGAGTCCAAAAGCTAGAAGGAGGAATAAATGGAAGGCAATGGGAGTGTTCGAAGTGAGAAGTGAGAAGGATTGGTTGAACCAAAAGATCAATAGTACTGTTTGCGCCTTGCGCCTTGTGTTGCGTAAAACCCGAAACGCCTTTTGTCAGAGAATCACGGGCTTCATTTACCACTTGTATTAAATGATAATAATTTATATAATAATTATCAAAAAGTAGTAGAAGCAGCAGAAGCAGCAGCGTATATCTCTCTCAAATCATAATCATATCCGCCTGCACTGCACACGATTTATAGTATACTTTGTCGCTTTCTCGGTCGTCGGAATGTCTCCGACGCTCGCCGACACTCCATAAGACAATGTGTGTATATATATATATATATATATCTAGAGAGAGAGAGAGAGAAAAGCAAGTCAGGCTAGAGCAGCGCTGCGGGAGGGGAGAGAGAGAGTGAGAGTGACGGGTAACTGCAAACAGCAGCACTCTATACTCTATAGTCTATACTGGGCGGAAGGGGAGGGGGGATGGTGTACGTTGCTTCAATTCCATGGATCGAAAGCGACATATATATATATGGACTAATGGTTTTTTCCCCCGTATTGTTGTTGCCTTCGTCCTATCACAGAATTCCCTTCCTTTTGCAGTTTTGCTTCCTCGAGGTGATTGTGACCTCTCATTTCCAATTAATATCCTCATTTTTTGTTGTATTATTAAAACTCACCCCCCCGCCGTCCATTCCAACATCCACCACTATCTCTGTCTTATATTTTGTTAATTGCTACTCAACATGCAGTATTCTATTCTGCACTTTCAGCTTCCACCAACTTTAATTTGTGCATCCTATATATTTTGAGTATTAGTATGATCGCGAGTCCGTTTATGTCTTTATTTAACAAAACGTACAATTGCGCGGAGTAATTATTATTTTAGTAAATTAGTCACGTACACCTTCAAACATTAATTATATATATATATATATTTATACACGCTTGCAAGTTACAAGAGCTAGATGATATCATCGATCTAAAGGATGGTGACAGACCACCAAAATTTAACATGACTTCAACCCGGCCAGATGGAAGTGAGAAGACGATCACTGACTCATTGTATATATGGATCGTTTAATCAATTAAGCCGATGCACTACTAAAGTCGTGACTGATGGACTTACACGTACCAGCTGTGAATATTTAGTAGCACATGGACAGTGATGTGTAGGTCACAACGGGGGGGACCATGAAAATAGAGTAGTCACCTTTGGTGGGATGGGATGGGATGGATTCTAAAATATATGCAAATGTCACTCATATATATATATATCTGTCCATAACGTGCCTACTTAGAATAACTCTACACTACTGGTGGGTCTAACGTACCTTTTTGTTTCTTTGGATACTGAAAGTAGAATAAATATAACTTGCTATATAAGTTGTTTTTACTACTCTACTCTATGGCTAAGTTGTTTTTACTTAGCCATCTCTTTCTCATATATAAAAGTGTAAGTCCCTTCTAGCACGAGCTTCACTAAAAATTAAATCTCTTAGTGTCCGATCCCAACCTTACTCTTTGCACTTTCTTTCATATTAATATTTATATAAACATAGTTAACCTTTATATTAATATCTGTATGGAACATAATTAAATTTACTAGTTTATTTATAATAAATTTTATAATTTTATAATTTATAAATTATAAATTTACTACCTTTCTATTAATGATTTATAATTTCATAATTTTATTTTTTTTAAGTTTATTTATAAATAAGCTTATTTATAATTTTATTGCCAAGTAGGGAAATAAAACAATTTTGTCAATTTAAGATTATAAGCAGCTTTATCAGATGGTATCCAAACAGACAGTAAAAGCATTTTTTGTATCAACAACTCTTTAAAAATACACAATTTCTAAATATAACTAACTTTTACTTATACTTATATAGCATTTACTTCTCTCTTCCTTCTGCTTTAATTAAAAGCATAAGTTGAAGCTATCCCAAATGGGCCATTTGATTTTGTACACTGTTTTTCGTTGTTTTGCAACTACATATATTGATATCAAGGGATGAATTTGTGTGTTCTCAATAGTTTTGGAAAGCAAAACATATTTAATTTCTTTTATATATGTTTACACATTTATATAATTTTGATTTCTTAGACCTTTTTAAAATAGCAGTTTTGTTAATAATTTTGAATGTTTTATTTTTATGGTATTGCTTAATTATATTGGAAAACAGAAAACAGAGCACTTGAAATGGAAATGGTGGAGAGAAAATAAAAATCGTATATCTCTTGATGTAAACTATATACAATTTTATATACTAAGTCTGTTTGTACAAAACTAATAAACAGAATTAGTTATAACCAATAAATTAAACAGAATTCTAACAAACTATTAACTATTAATAAACTTCAACTTAATAACAAATCTGATATGTATGTGATATACCACGTGTATCCAATGGCTTACACTATATTTATTTTCTCATATATATGTGTTTTATACATTTACAAAAAACTGTACGTATAATACCTATGATACATCATTAGTCACCCAAGATAAGGTAGGTCAAGTTCCAATAACATATGGTTTTTATCAATAGTTTGACATGCGGTTTGCAAAACCTGACGTGGAATATATATTTTAAGAAATTGACTGTTGGGTTAGATGTTCTATTTATACGCATCATGTATACTAATACTCACATTGATCCAACGGATACTTAATTTTTAAAAAATATCATAAGTTTAAAATAAAACAGTTGGTTTTCTAAAAAAAAAAAAAATCAGCTATTAAATCAATGTAATTTTTGGCATGTGCAATATTTATAAGTGGAATATATAATCTAACGGTTCGTTTCTCAAAACACCTGTCCCTTATTAAATTTTAAAAATCACATGTCGATCAAACTATAAATAAGAACCATCTGTCACAAAAACCAAACCAATTAAGTAAGATGACCAAGTTGATCGGTTTTCCTCTTTAATTTTCAAATGACAATTTCTTTTTACTTTATTTGCAATTATGGGATGATGACTGGTGCCACCATCACGTAATATCTCTGATATACCTACCACCATTGAGACTTTGAGAGTGCTCCCTATCTATTTTTGGGGAATTTGTGGTTTTGGACGATTTACTATACCCTACTCACCATCATGGACTACCAATCTCTTTTCATCCAACATTTAAAACATGCTTGAGTGCTTGAGACGATCATCATTATCCATGGAGAACCACGTACATATATATATATATATATATCTTTCCATGCTTTTATTTTTACTTTTAAAATGTATTGGTTGAATGGCATATATTCCAACTATATATCACCAATGAAATTTCGAATTTCGAAAACTAATTTTTCATAATTAATAATTGAGAAAAGTTTGACTTGTCTTATCTATTTTGAGATTTACCTTCATTTTTTAATCTTATTAGTCAAATAATCTTCAATTTCTTGTTTTTAGGAATAATTTGGACAAATCTATAAATACAATGGTAAGTCGAACATTTTGAGAAACTAACCGTTATATTAGATATTTATATTATGTTTGTGATGAATGAAAAAAATCAAAGTGATTCAACGATTAGTTTTTGAAAAATATAATTTTGAAGAACTATTATTATTTTTATTAATTAAAAATATAACAGTTTTTTTATAGTAATAAGTTTTTAAAATGTAACCGTTGGATCACAATGATTTTTAGCATTCATGACATGTATAAGAAAAGTATCGAATGTCCTCAAAATTAATACAATATGTATTGTTTTGAAAACGAAATATAAACATAAGTGTCAAAAAAGGGTGCAAGAGGAATGGGACCTTTAAAAAATTAATAACTAGATGAATTCGGGTCGATTCAGTTCATTAGTCTAAACCCATATCCTCTTAACCAACTGGGTCGAGGTTGAGTCCGAAGCAAAATGCGTGGGTATTTTCCCAGCTACTAAAAAACTACCCATCAACTAACTCTTGAATCATTGGATGAGCTTAAGGGATTATAGATAGATACACACGTCCGCTATTGACGCGTGGACAAATTTTATATTCCCACGTCAACAGTGGATGGGCTAGTCAACCAGCCTAGCATTTTGCTGCGAGAACCGTGCCATGAAGTGGTAAAACAGAAAACTGTTGTTTCTGCTTTCAAAAAAAAAAAAAAGCTTTATTTTTTTGTATAGTTGTTCCGTACTTTGAAAAATCTGAGATCCTGAACAGCTAAAAAGTAAAATCAAACACGCCGTTACTTTTTTAAAAGAAAAATTACTCGCCGATCTGTGTCACCGTCGGTACGATTTTGCCGATACGATTCCTTTTTATTTTCAATTTTTTTTTTTAATTTTTAAAATTAATAAGAAAAGGACACGTATGAAAATTTAGGCGACAGCGGTGACAAATAAGCGAAGCAAAGAGGCGCTGGAACCTTCAGAATTGAGAGAGAGAGAAAGAGGAAGAGAGAGAAAAAGAACCTTAGATCTTCCTCTACCTCTTCGATTATTCGAGCCCATAAATCCAAGATTTTCTCGAGAAAATTAGGGAATTTTTCTCTGCACATTTTAGGCTCTAATATATCTGATTTTTCATTCGCCTCCCCAAGGATTTTTTTTGCGCGTGAATCCATGGTATACCATCTTAGATAACGATCCAGCTCTCGTGCTAGGGTTTTAGTTTTTCGAAGGTACGTTTCGTTTCTTCTTCTTTTGGTTGAAATTGAATTGAGTTGTGTTTATTGTGTTTTATTTCTGGTTTACGTTTTGAAAAATTGGTTTTATGTTGAGTTTAACGTGAGATCCGATCCTTGTTCACCGGCATTGTTGAGATTTATTGCGTTTTCATTTCTTGGAGCGTTACTGTTCCATAAATGTGAGTAGTGTTGGTTCAGGAATTCGGATTTCAACGGTTTTACTGTTCCGTATAGTTTCCAAGCTCTTTGTATGGTGGATTATGCAGGTTTCATTTAATATTTATTATTTATTTTTAATTGAGTATGAATTGTTTCATGGCGTTTCCCTTTTTTGGTTTAATGATCATCTTCAGCTAAATTGGAGAGTTTGGCTTTGAAAGTAACGTTGTACTTCTTCTTTTGAATAGTTTGCTTGACCTTGAAATTTAATACCCTTTCCTTTTTAATAAACAACATTAAAGATGGTAGATTCAATATTGGATTGTATTTGTTATTGTTTGTTGCATTCAGGAGCTTCAGATCCGCTTATTTGAGAGATTTGTAGCTAGACTCTTAATCTTAAAGGCTCATTTGAGAGATTTTTAGCTATACTCTGAATCTTAAACGCTCCAAATTGTTGAGCGTTAGATTTATTAGGGGAAAAAAGAGACTCCTACGTGCACGGAAAAGTGTAAGTTGCATCCTTGAACACCGACAAATTGTCACACCATAGGAATGTTTGTACGTTTCTTCACTCGCCGGCACTCTCATCCTAGCTGAATGCTGCAAAAAAAAAAAAAAAAAGCTAACTTGCCGGAAGCTGCATATATTAGTTATATTTTTATGTATATTGCATTATGTCATTTACATTTGAATACTTAGTCACTCCGTATGTTTTGATGGTGCAGAGCTACATGGGTTTCCATAAATTTGATGCGAATTCCTTTTCTTCCTCTGGAGCTTAGGGCCGACTCTCTTCCTTCTCTATTGAACTGAAATGTCAGGTATGCTTGGTAGTTTGCAGGCTACATGTTTCATACATTTTCAAAGTATAAGTGACACAATGTGACCTGCCTAAAATTCGAGAGATTTGGTGCTCTATTCCTAGAAAGAATTAAATGAAATGGAAAATTTTCAGTCTTTTTTTAAAGATTCGTTTGTACTTTGTAGTGGTGTGGCTAATGAGAATATTTTTTATTTCTAAAAGTTATGTATAATTACTTGCTATCTTAATTAGTCTTAATCTACCATATTGAAGGCTTAGAGGAACTTGGTGGTCATGATGAGATCAGAGAAAGAAGATCAGATTTTGAGAACTCTGAAGATGAGAGACGGCGATCGAAAATCGGCAATCTGAAGAAGAAGGCTATAAATGCTTCAAATAAGTTCACTCATTCTCTTAAGAAACGAGGGAAACGAAAAATTGATTATAGGGTTCCTTCAGTGTCCATAGAGGATATACGAGATGCAAAAGAGGAGAGTGCTGTCGTTGAATTGCGTCAAAAACTCCTTGAGAGGGATTTGTTGCCACCTAGGCATGATGACTATCATACTTTGTTGAGGTCAGTTCTTTTTCTTTTTTTTTTTTATAAATATTGTGAGACAGAAAGCCATTCAACTTGTATGAACAAATTGGGTTCGGTGGGTTGTTTCTGCTTTTAAAATGACTAATATTAATACCTTGATTGGGTGCTTGGATCACCCATGGAAATTGAATAACATCATTGTGTTTTACATAGGATTTGAGTGGGCCCATCCTGATTTTGACAACCTTTAAATGACTAGATTTTTACTAAATGGCCTCTTTGTTTTGTGATAAGGGTGACATCTCCGTATAACAATACCACTATTTTAAAATTCTATGCTAGACACAATGCACTGATTTCAATTTTTATGGGTGCCCAAACACCCTAAAGAGGACACTCTAAAGGCCCGTTTGTTCAAACAATGTCTTCACACATCCAAATTTTCATACAAGATGTGATTGTGGCAAAAGCTAGTGATTTTAAACCAAACATCCTATCGCCTCTCACGTCATCTAAAAGTGCTTATCACTTCATCTTTTAAACCAAGTGGAATTTTGAGCTCCAAAAGTGATTTTAAGAAAATCTAATGCAAACGGGCGGTTAATCAAACTTGTGATTGAGACAAATACAGAGACTAAAGAGTTACTTAGCATGGTGGTGTTTGTGTGGGCTCATGCATGTATAAAATTTGAAGTTGTTGGCTTGTTTGCCTACAAAATATTGCATTACTCTGTGCTCGCGCGCGCGTGTTCTGCCACTTTCTGTCTCTAATTTAACTTCGACTTATTTTCTTTTTTCCTCATTTTCTATAGATTCTTGAAAGCCAGAGAATTTAACTTGGAGAAAACAATTCAGATGTGGGCAGAAATGCTTATTTGGAGAAAAGAATATGGAACGGACAATATATTGGAGGTAATGAATTTAGCCATCCACTCTATTTTTGGAAAAGTAAATCTTTTTACTTGAACACCAAGATGGAGCACACTGTAGTTAATTGGGCCACTGCCTATTCCTTCTTTATATGCTGTAGTTTTATTTGGACGGTAGAATGCTTCACCATAGGTGTAAAAGAGAGTTTTTAATTAATTATTTAAACCAAACATGATATAGTTGTTTACACAGTTGAAGTGTATTGTCAGTTTTAATATATTCATAATATCAAGTATCAACTTGGGCCAGTACTTCAGCAGCATCTGAGTGCTCTATTAGTTTGGGTATACTGAATGCTTTGTCAGAATTAAATTTATTTCATTTTCTTAGTTTGGTGTCTGACCCTAATACCATATTGAACTAATTAATTTTAAGGACTTTGAATTCGAAGAGCTGGAGGAAGTCTTGCAATATTACCCACAAGGTTATCATGGAGTTGATAAGGAAGGTCGGCCAGTTTACATTGAGAGGCTTGGAAAAGCTCACCCAAGTAGGCTTATGCGCATCACCACAATAGATCGCTACTTACGCTACCATGTCCAAGAGTTTGAGCGGGCTCTAGTTGAGAAGTTCCCTGCATGTTCGATTGCAGCAAAGAGACGGATTTGCTCAACGACAACGATATTGGATGTGCATGGCTTGGTATGTTGACTGCTATATCTCTAGTCATCCTTTACCAAATTGAACCTAGCCAGTTATCATGTTCTTGTGTCTTTTAACAAATTTTGCTAGCTTCATAAGGATTTTGAAGAATAAATATTGACATGTTACCATTCGTAGCACATTTGTTACCATGTGCCTTCATAGTTAGTTTAGTTCTGCATTTAGCTTCCTTGCTTTGTAACTAGTCTCATGTTAAATGTCTGCTAGATCACAGAGTTGAATCACTGTGCCTAAAAGTTAGAGTTTTATAATTTTTACTGGTAGAATTTTGATAGTTTTTTTTTGGTCACTGTTTAGATCTTTGTTTTCTTCACCAATGCATATTTACAGAATCATGAATGGCAATTGAATATTCTATAATATTATACAGGGCATGAAGAACTTCACTAGGACTGCTGCGAATCTTTTGGCTGCCATGACAAAAATAGACAACAGTTATTATCCTGAGGTACCTGACTCGTTTCAACAGTTTTTTCTTTGCCAGTGTTGCATTGGTTCATAATTAATCTCCAATGTGTATTTACAGACACTAAATCGGATGTATATTGTTAATGCTGGTCCTGGCTTCAAGAAGATGCTTTGGCCTGCTGCACAGAAATTTCTTGATGCAAAGACTATTGCAAAGATACAGGTATAGCTTTCATATGGCTCCAGGACTACATATCCCCTTTTTCCTTTTGCTGCAGGCTTACCTGACTATATTTCTAAATTTGCAGGTTCTGGAGCCCAAATCTTTGTGTAAATTACTGGAAGTCATTGATTCAAGGTTTGTGTGTTTTCTGCTCATCCTGTCTCTTACATATTTCTGGTTACTAAACCTATTGATTCCTTGCTTGTTTCCCTTACCCTCTCCCAAACTTTCTTTTTCTCCCCCTTTCTTCTCTCTTACAGTCAATTACCTGACTTCTTGGGTGGCTCCTGCACATGTTCTGCTGGTGGAGGGTGCCTTAGGTCTAATAAAGGCCCATGGAATGATCTTGAAATAATGAAGGTTGGCATCTTTACTGTGGGTGTTGTTTTTTTCTTATTTTATCTGTTATATTCCTCAAACATGAAGTCTCTGTTTGGATATCGGAAAACTTGAGGGAGCAGAAAGGAAATCCTTTAGAAAGGAATCCATTTCTAAACAATCTTTATTGATTTTATTTCCTTTCCCCTGTCCTTTACGAGAATCAAATGGCCGATATGTTTGCTAGGTCTAATTTTTAAATTGAGCTTATATCTGGAGTTTACTCTTTGGTGATAATGAAGTAAATGGTTTGAACCATTTGTAGCTTGTACATAATGCGGAAGCAACATTTGTGAGGCAGATTACCAGAGTATGTAATGACCAACAGAAATTTGACTCTTATATTCAGATTCGCCCGCTGAAGGCAAGTTTAAATCTCTTGATTAGTAGTGTTCAATATACTGGCACGTTATTAGTTTATCGATTTCAGTTGTTCCTAAATAATATGATTTATTTCGTAATATCAGGGTAGAAGTTGTGATATTACAATAGCAGAATCCGGATCAGATGTTGGCGACCTCTGTTCTCCAACTGTACAAAGGAGCTCCACGTTCCCATGTTTGGCCCCAGTTCATGAAGAAGTTAGTTCTGGAACCTGGGCTTATATTTATTCTGATAAATTTGTATATGTAACATTATCAAAAACTTTGTTTCTTGGCATTTTTTTTTGCGCATACATAGAAATGAACAACTAAAAAAATAAGCTAGAGTAGTGGTCATGGCACAAAGGTGAATTGTATGGAATTGTGACTTTTCAAGTTCTCATATAATCTGTGTGTGTGTGTGTGTGTGTGTTTGTTATTTACAATTTGTGATTTCTGCAGACCCGGACGTTAGATCCGGCTGCATACTACAGCTGTGATGATCAATTTACTCTGGTTGGGAAGGCCATTGACTGTGACCAAGGATTGAGACATTCTGAGGATCAATCAGTTAAAATGAATGATATGGGGAATTCTTCTAGTGAGGCAAGACCAAATTCAGAAGGTATGTAACACTATAGGCCATGGTAATGTCTCCTTTTGTTTAGGGTATTCCAGTTCCACTTTTTTTGCCCTTTATTTTTGTTGGTTAATATGGTAATAGATGTACATGAGTGGAAGTTGAAAATTGGCAGAACTGTAGCTGGTTTATTTTCTAACCTTATTGTTGCCAAGCATTTCATATTATCCCTTTGGGTTTAATATCTGAAATATTTCTCTTTCAGGTACTCTGGTCATAAGGAGGTCCAACACTGTCGTGGAAAAAGTTGAGGAGAGGAGTTTCCAGAGCGTAGCAAGATTTCTGATATCATTCATGGTCAGAATTCTTGCATTCATTCGAAGTCTGCGCTTTGAGTTTTGGAGAAGGCAGAACAACATTTATCCATCTAATTTGACGGAAGACAGTGTAGATAGCCATTTGCTAGCTGTGGCAACTGTCAACCAAGAAGACCGTGTCCTTCCATGTATGCAGCGCCTTCAGAGACTAGAGAAAGTATTTACAGAACTTAGCAACAAGCCTGCTGAAATTCCTTTGGAAAAGGAACAAATGCTTCTGGAATCTATGGATAGGATCAAGTCTGTTGAGGGTGACCTCGATAAAACAAAGAGAGTAAGCCTTTTGTACATTTGTTTAGATGTCTGGAAATCCTTGACACTTATTTCCACTAATTTAAATTTTTTTCCCAATATTGTTTGCTACAGGTACTTCATGCTACAGTGATGAAGCAACTTGAGATTGCTGAGTTTCTGGAGAATCTTCGCGAGTCTAAATTTCGCGTAAGTCTGTCTGCAAATATTATTGTATCATGCTAGGTGAATTTTATTTAAGCTTTCTTTCCTTGTAGCACCTTGTTGGTTCGTCAAGGCCATTCCTTGGGCTTTTTTCCTCTTTTCCTTTTGGTAACCTACAGATGTCCCTTGTAGAGGTGGGTAGTGATGCTATTTGCGTAAAGGACCACCAAATAAGGCTTTTTTTTTTTTTTTTTTTTTCCCCTTTTGCTTCCATTGCAACCTTAGATGGTAAGGAATACAAGTCTATGGCTTACTATTCTTCAAACTTGTGAATGCTCAAGAAGCAAGAGTCAGGATCAACGAAGTTGGGCAGAATTATAGTTGCAATTTTATAGCAGAATTATAGTATTTTTTTTGCTTGGCAAAAGAACATTAATTTGATTTTGTTACAAGATGAGCTTTCACTTGGCATTCTCAAGTGCCAGATTAAACCCCAATAAACTTTTCCAATATAAGTTAATTCCTTTTCCTTAATTTGCAAGTGTGGATAAATTGATTTCTGACATGGTGTAGTACCTTTCACCATAGTTTACATTTTGATTCCAGTAAATAACTCAATGAGTTGGTCTGCTAATTCCTGGCCCCGAGTTCTTCTGAATGAGAAAAATATGTATCAAATGTTCATGCAACAAGTCATTTTTGTTATCATTGGACTCGGTACTTCATATTCACACACTCTAGTTTTCTCAGAGTTACTGACTGGTGAGAATTTCTGTTGCAGCGAAGAAGGTTGTTCTGCTGAATTCTTGAAGATTGACCGTGGTCAAGCTGCGCGAGCACAGATTAAAGTTAGAAGTCGTCGATGCAGAAAAGTATGCTGTTCTGGGGCCATGGGGTTGTAGTGGCACATACCGGGAAGAGCCACCGAAACGGCCAACTTTTATATATTTTTCTTTTTTTTTTTTCTTTTTCCCCTTCCGATATTTTGATTTTCTTTCACAGCGAGTACAGGTACAGCTGGGCGGGTTATTTCCCTACTCAGATATGAGACACTGTAGAGAAAAATGAAAAGTAAAATGCAATATTTTACAATATTGCGCCATCTCTTGCTTTGTCCCACAGATTTATATGGATCACACATTCACACACCAGCCAGACTTCATAGGATGATCTTTTCGAAATGGGAATGATCACCAAAATTTCCCATGTAGATATCCTTTTTTTAAATAAAAAAAAAAAAAAAACTTAAAACATTGATAAATGATATGTGGTCGTCCCATTAGGTGAGTCCTAATTCTAGTCTCAACCCAGATAGCAATTTTGTAACATTGAAAAATGATACGTGTCCCAAACTCATGTTGTAGTACACAGTCAGCCTAATGAATGGCATGACAACAATAAAATGATTTGGATTAGTTTTCAAAATTTATGATAAAGGTAATATTGTGAGGACGTGAATTGTCATGTTAGCATGCAACATTGGTTTGGACATTCTAATGGAGCCGTAGTCTTTAGTTATGCAGTATGAAAGCTACAGGACAATGTGTTAAATGTAATTATCCATCTGTTTCTCCCAAAATAGACACAAGATGCCTAGCTGGGAAAGGCTCCAGTTTCTCTCAGAATAAACCTGCCACCCAAGGACCCAAGTAAACTGCCTTGCCCAGCTTTTATCTGTTACACAAATTAATTCATTTGTCTTCCCCGGTTTTCATGCCCTGCTCAGCGCATTCAGATTTGTAAAACCAAATCAATTTGATGTGGTGGGTTCTTTTAATACGTGGTGGAAAAGTACCGGAACCACGTTCAAAGATAAAAGCGAGACCAACGAGTTTGAACCAACTTTTTATCAAAACGATCAATCCCAAAGAACTTGGATTTTCTTGCAACTTTACCTAGGACCAATTTCCATCATATAAAGTTAAATCACAAAAATTGCTACTTATTATTTGACTAATCATATATAGAGAAGAGAGAGAGAGATTCTAACCAATTTTGCCACTTTATTAATTTTGCACAAATGCTTATCTTTAACATATGATTTGAATTCAAAAAATATTAAAATATAAATGACTAATATGATTGGAATGTACACAATTTTAACTGACCGAGTGCAGAGACGATTTGGACATTTTGATTAACCAAATCTCTTGCAAATCGTAATTAGACATAGTCTAAGTGGTAAAATCCATTTTGGCTCTTCAAAGTCAATTTTTTTTT
>JAESVK010000198.1:235691-248614 GCA_017140935.1 Hamamelis virginiana | reverse complement strand
TCGGCACTTCCAAATTATTTACTTGAAGCTCTTACAGTAGCAGGATTAGTTGATGGTGGAGGGTTATTGATGCAAATCGCATAGAGATTTTATTACAATTTTGTAATTTTTGGATTTTAATATTGTAGGATTTTATTTTTGTGTTTTTAATATTTTTTTTAATCTTCTAATAGTCAATTTTGGGTCCTTATTGGATACTATAATAGGTAGGATCAATTTAAGAAAGTTTCTAGGTGTTATTAGGATTTTATGGAGCACTAAAATATGGCATAAAGTACAAAATCGAGAATTAATATTTATTTCCATTTTCTAGCTAGGGTTTCTAGGGTTATTTCCACTATAAATATGCTTGTAGCCGCCTTGGCAAAGCAGTTTATGAATTAATAAGAATTTTATTGAGAGTTTTCATTATTTTTCCTAAGTTTCTCTCTTTGCGAAGATTGAGTACTTGGTTGCCTATTTTCCCGGCACTATCTTTGTGACACGTCAACAGGGATTTGGAAGGTTGTTTGTTGTTGGTGAGCTTGTCTTCAATATTCCGCTGCATTAGTTGGTATCAGAGCTAAAGGTCGTTTCTGCACCATGCTGCGTTTGAGAACTGGTCGTGATAGTGATCGTAATGTCCCTCTGAATGACGTGTACGAACGAGATGACGTGGTCCAGCTACGGCGACAAATGGAATCGATGCGGACCGAAATGAATTAGATGCATTTAAAACGGATGCAACGACAGTTGGAAGCGATGCGGATCCAATCAATGGGTTGATTTTAAGACGGCATCGTGGAAATCGATCTCCCCCTCCACCATCAGTGGACGAGGAGGAGCTTGAGAATGAGTTTGGTAATACATGTGCAAATTCTTATTGTTTGGGGTTTGGTGAGTCACTTGATTTTAACAACATAATTTTTCAAAGTCCTTTTAATAATTTTAGGAAAGTTGAGGTTGAAACACCTATTGACTTTGATTCTCCACCAATCTTTGATGAGTATATCGAAGATGATATTCAGGCAAACAACAACAGAATTATAGAAGAAGTACAAGATTTAAATCAACAACTTATTGAGGAAAAGTTGAAAGTTTTAATTGAAAGGACCGATTTATTGAAGGCGAATTGTATTAGATTTCATTACGTGCATGATCAACTCACAAAATCCAATTGGCCCATCAATTGATTTTGTAGGAGTTGAAAATTTTAGTCCGGTATTTTCTCCTTATTTGGTGGATTTTGTCAATCAATTGAAGATAGATGCAAAAATCTTCAAGGTTATGCAAGTTGTGAAGAGTGTGAAATTAAAGCAGCTAAAATATTCCAAGTATTTAATCCGTTGGAGTGGACAACAACAATATCTTCTTTCTTTCTGATGAGGAGTTGGCGGGGCGAATTCTCTCCAACATTGGGAGGATGATGCAGATCGCATGGAGATTTTATTACTATTTTATAATTTTCTGATTTTAATATTGTAGGATTTTATTTTTGTGTTTTATATATATTTTTTTTAAGCTTCTAATAGTCAATTTTGGGTCCTTATAGGATACTATAATATGTAGGATCAATTTAAGAAAGTTTCTAGGTGTTATTAGGATTTTATGAAGCACTAAAATATGGCATGAAGTACAAAATCGGGAATTAATATTTATTTCCATTTTCTAGCTAGGGTTTCTAGGGTTATTTCCACTATAAATATGCTTGTAGCCGCTTTGGCAAAGCAGTTTATGAATTAATAAGAATTTTATTGAGAGTTTTCACTCTTTTTCCTCAGTTTCTCTCTTTGCGAAGATCGAATACTTGGTTGCCTATTTTACTGGCACTGTCTTTGTTACACATCAAAGGGATTTGGAAAGTTGTTCGTTGTTGGTGAGTTTGTCTTCAACATTCCGCTGCATCAGTTATGGACCCAAGACAAATCAAATTATTGGAAGAGAGTGATAGAGGATATAGATGATTTGTCGGTGACCAAGGTGCTTGGCCACCATTGTAACACTCGTTAAAAGTGGTTGAAGATGGGAAGTAATGCAAATTGAATCATAAAATGTCGGTCATGAACTTAAGGACCTGGATTTTTCGTCAATTCCCCTTTATCTCATCACAATGATCAATTGTTTTTGCAGTTGGTATATTCTGCAATCTCAGTTTCACATATTTTACTTAGGTTTTAGGAGTGACCAAGCGTTCTCATACATGTGTAGAATGGGATGTTAGAACCATAGAATCTTACACAAAGGATACAGAGAAGGCAAAAATATACCTAAAAAGGAAGATGAGAGAGAATAAAGTGAAAGTATCGATGTATTACACCTTAATCAAATTTGGAATCAAATAAAGAGAGTTGGGATATTTTAAATCAGTTTGAGATCAAGACAAGTTTTTGAGGCTTTGATCTTTGGCACCCTGATAATGCTCTGTTTTTTTCATGGCCTTCATCCTTTCAAGCCATGGAATTGGTCTTAATTTAACAATCAAAAGAAAAAAAAAAATTGATTTTTTGAATGTTTAGATTTCCATGTAGCCATTCGATAATTGAATAACATGTAGATATATCATTGATGTGTACCTACACAATTTCTACTTGGTGGTTCGTTTTAGGTACAAGTAGTGTATGCTTGTGCATGTGCATGTACATGTGCATTTGTGTGTTTGAATGTTAAATGAGAAATAATAAAGAAAAATCAAACTTCCATCTTAAAATCCAGTCTTTCTGGAAGGAGTAGTCTGATGATAATTCTTCTCATATTTTCTGCAGGTTGTCCTGTGAACTTTGAGTTTCTGAACTACACGATCATCACTAGCCAATGCAAAGGACCCCAGTACCCGCCCAATCTCTGTTGTGCAGCTTTTACGGAGTTTGCTTGCCCATATGCTACTGAGATAAATGACCTCACAAATGATTGTGCCACAACCATGTTCAGTTACATTAACCTCTATGGAAAATACCCACCTGGCCTTTTTGCCAGCGAGTGCCGGGAGGGGAAGGAAGGACTTTTATGCAATGCAACAGCACCGACAACATCAGCCGACACCGGTACCAGTGGAAGCCCGATGGAATGTATTTCTCCCTCACTGCTAATGCTCGTATCTGGCTTCCTAGCATTGTTATCCCCTTTATTATGAAGGCCAAAATGTCAAAAGCTTTTCTAGATTTTGTTGTATTGTCCAAGCCTTTTAAAAATCAGGGTTTCTTGGAACTTTGGACATTATGTTCTCTTGTATCACCAGACTACTGTTAGAGCTCAACATTCTTTGATTGAAAATTCTCAATTTTAATATATCTATTGTTTCTCCATACATATATAGGCACTTCCTAACGTAATTTATGGCCTTTCCTGAAATGAAGTTTCCTTGCAAATCAACTTGGGAACCATATTTTAAATGGGCTAGTGTGTCTGCTTTATGTGGTATGGGCCCAGGATGCAATAATCCTTTTATCCATCATATTTGGCTTGGATTTGGTTTGTGTGGCTATGAATATTAGCCACAGCAGACCAAAATCAAATATCTCAGCAGAACCTCCTAAAGTTCATTCTTTCTTTCTAACCAAGCCACAAGAGAATTTAACAGAGTGGTCTGGGAGGCAGCTGCTCCTTGGTTAGCCACAAGAAAATTTAACAATTTCTCCCGGGTAAGAATTACTATTACATGGCTTCTTCTTCGACATCTCCATTGCTTCTAAAACAGAAAAATTTACCGCTCCCCTTAATGAGAACTCATGCTAGAATTCCAGCCACTATTGTTCTGCTTCAGATGTGTCACAACTTCCAGGAGGTTAGACAATTACATGCCCAGTTGGTTGTGTCGGGACTCCTCCATCGCCCTCCTAATGCTGGAAGGCTCATCGAGTCCTATGTTTCCATGTCCCAAATCTGCTATGCTGCCTCGATTTTTCATACAATACTTTCTCCTGATGTATTTGCCTACAACACTATAATCAGAGGGCTAACATTTGGTAAGTGCCCTCATGAGTCACTCTTACTGTATAATGACCTGTTATTAGGTGGCCTAACACCGGACAACTACACGTATACCTTTGTCCTTAAAACATGTTCCCATTTGAAAGCGCTTTTTGAAGGTAAACAAGTGCATGGCAGGATAATTAAGGCCGGAATTGCACTCGATACTCACGTTCATAGCTCGCTTATACATATGTACACAAATTCAGATAGCATGGATTGTGCAGAAGGTGTCCTCGCAGAATTCTCTGAGGAGAATGTGCTTGCTAACAACTCCATGATCTCTGGGTACTTGAGTCAGGGTCATGTAAAAAATGCTAGAGCAATGTTCAACAAAATGACTGCAAAAGATGCTGCATCATGGAGTGCAATGATAACTGGCTACACCAAGAATGGTATGCATGCAGAGGCATTAGTTGTCTTCCAAGAAATGATGATTTCCCAAGTTGAACCAAATGAATCAGCACTGGTGAGCTCGCTCTCTGCATGTGCCCATTTGGGAGCATTGGATCAGGGAAGATGGGTACATGCATATGTCGATAAAATTGGAGCTAAGATTAGTGTTACCTTAGGCACTGCCATTGTTGATATGTATGCCAAGTGTGGCAGCATTGAATGTGGGTATGAAGTTTTCAGTAAAATGCCTCAAAAAGACGTTGTCACATGGGGGGTCATGATTTCAGGTTTTGCAATGCATGGGCAAGCCCGAAAATGCTTTGAACTGTTTGATGAGATGATCAGTGACGGGACTCGTCCAAATGAGGTTATCTTTGTGGCCATTTTATCTGCTTGCTCGCACGCAGGATATGTTGAATTAGGACATCGGTATTTCAATCGTATGGTACATGATTTTGGGATTAGACCATCTGTCGAGCATTATGGATGCATGGTGGATCTCCTTGGCCGTGCTGGACGGTTGGCAGAGGCAGAAGAGGTCATCATATCAATGTCAGAAGAGCCTAGCCCAGTTATATGGGGTGCATTGCTTGGTGCTTGTAGAACCCACAAAGACCTAAGGAGAGGGAGACGAGCATTCAGGCACCTAATCGAGCTTGAGCCGATGTCTGGTGACCGATATAAGCTAGCAGGGCACATGTTTGCCAATGTGGGAGAAAAAGAAGATGCAGCTAAAGTAAGGAAGTTCATCAAGGAAAATGAATTGGAGACAACGTGCGGGTCAAGCTTTATTGAAGTAGATGGTACTGTTCATGAGTTTTTGGCAGGAGACATTAATCATAGCTAGCAGCTAGTTTAGAGAGATCTATAGGACCAGACACCATCCATCCCTGCGGCAGGGCGGTTATGGTATCAAGAAAAAACAAAATTATAGTTCTCAATCCTTTCTTTCCTGCCCACTTCCTAATATGTTAATAGGTGTACATTCATGCATCTACAAGTATGTGTATGTATTGAATGCTAACCATGTCCAATCCCTCAACAGTATCCAGATCCTTAACTTCTTAGCAGACATTCCTTATCAACTAATGTATGTATTGAAATCGCACATAAAGTACTTTACACTATTTATAATTTATTCAATTTCATCAGTATCACAGCATGTGTTGCCACTGCTAATACATGAAAAATATAGGGAACTGCAGCGAGAATTATTATTCAAGGATATATGCTTACACTTCAATCTTAAGAATAAATTGATGGACTTTCAGGAAATAAAATTATGGTCGGTTGACATTCTAAAACGCATGTTCATTCTTTTAACAACAATCCCTCCAGCTCTCAAATGTCCAGTGATAGGTTCCTTGTGCAGATTAGTTCAAATATCTTCACCACATAAGGTTGAGTCTGGACTTCTGTCGGAACTGCTTCTTTGTCACACACCAGGAACCAGGAAAGGTGCTCAGCTGTATTAAGACAAATATAATCTGTATCATAAAAAGAAGAAGATCCATGGCAATTGAAATATGCATATGGTATTCAGCCAACATCCTAAAACTTTAAGCTCCTAAGTCATATTGATAAGGAACACAGGCTGCATAGACTCGCTATCCAATCATGTACTCAACATCAAACTTTGAAGAACAGAAAACCTGTGCAGTACGAGTTTTTATAGATATCAAATCACCATTAACTTGATCCAAGTTCAAATAGTAGTAGACCAGTAGTATTAGGAGAAGTCAATGGGGAGTACTCCTAGTATATAGACTGAGGTTCTAATTTTATTAACTATTAAGCATGATCTTGCACATCCAAACATGTTCATTGATGTAGTGCAGTAGCTTACATTGCTGATAAGCTTTGCACCAAACCATGCAGAATCTGCACCATAAGGAGGAGGCATGACTCTAATTCCATTCGACACAGATGGGGGAAGAAGTCCATTCAATTCTTTCTCTAACCTTTCTGAAACAAAACATTTCCAAAATATAGTCAGGAACACATAATCAATATTCAGATGCATCCCTTTTTATTTATTTATTAGCTATTACTGTATTTTCTTTAAAACAAAATGCTCCTGCATGAGAAAAAATTTCAATTCATTTCTGATCTCATACCTCTCACAAAAGTAGAAATAGTTCGTGTAAATAGTTACTTTTACCTGATAGACCTGGTAAACATGCTGAACCTCCAGCCAAAACTACAGTCTTGAACCAAGAATTGTCACCTGTCAACTCTGCAGCATGGCAATGGTCGATGCAGAGTGCTACAGCCTGGTGCAAACCCATTGCACGCCTGTACCTCAGAGCACATAACATATTTTAACCAATCATTCATGGAAATTATAATTCCAATAGAAAATAGAAATCCTACTTGTTGGAGCATTAAAGAGTGTAGCAACTAGCAAGGGCAAACATGGGACACATGCAAGGGTTAAGGCCATCACTATACAAGTTCCATCAAACTATTCAAAAACTGGTTGATTGTGTGACATGGACTTACACTCCTGCAATACGTGGCTGGAATAGAATCTCTCCTGTTTGAAAGCGTTCCTTTGAAAGAGTAAACCAACCTTCTGCAACTTTAAATGATGCCTGTGTATCTTTAGATAGCTCAGCTTCGTAATCAGCAGCTACATAACATAGGTTCTGCAAGTCCATTCAGCCAAACACAACATCAGGAAACACATAACACAATGACTGGCCCAAAAACTCAAGTTGAACAGGACTGTACACATGTATTTGGAAAATTCCTTAACAAAGAGTAAAGGAATATGATGACAACAATTATCTTATCTATAAAAAGAAGAGAAGGATACCATCTCCATATTATTTCTTTCCCATAGTAACATTCTGGTCCAATCTCCTTTCTAATATTTGATCAAGGATAGTGATCCAAGTTCCATGCTTGATCAGATTAATAACGTAGGTAACGGCAATTAAAATTGCATGTTGGTGAGTCTCTTGAAGAGGGCATTCATGCTTTGACTATTTATAGTGTTTTCGTAATAGAGGTGCCATTAATGGTGTGATGGCGACAGTGGCAGTGGTGGTGAAAGAGGTAGCAGTGGGCCGGTGGCACAATGGAGGTGGTAATGTTGCCCACTAGTAGAGGTAGCAGTGGAATGCAACTCGAAGTGATGGTGATTGTGGTAGTGAGAGCAACGTGGTGAAGGTTGGGTGGAGTTGGCACGATGGTGATGGAAATAGATATGGCAATGTTGATCTTGCAAGAAGACTTTATCAAAAATAAAAAGGAATCTCACAAACAAAGGATTTAAAAGTCCCAACTGAAGGACTGAGGAATCCCCTATTTACTAGAAATTGGAGTCTCTCAGGATTAGTAACCCATTGATTTTGTTCAGAAGAACATGGGATTTCAGAGAAGTCTCGTGATTCTGAATTCCATGCATTTAACTGTTCAGAAACTTATGAAATCTTAGTTACATCAAACATGTTTTAGATTGAGAACAATATAATGGTGACTAATCATCCCTTCACAAGATTCACATACATACGGCATACCACGTGCCAATCAGCCAACAGGAAATCATGCTGGCTTAAGTTTCTTATCAAAAGAGAAAACTTCAAGAAGATCAGTCTGTGAAGCAAAGGACAACAACAATACCTCTTTCAGTGTGCGAACAGTGTACAGTGACTCAAAATTAATATTCTTGTGCTGCATCAGCGCCTTAAGAACTCCTGTAAGTGTTAAGGCCCCCACTCCCACAACTTCCACACCAACCTTGCGCATTACTTTACCATGTAAAACTGGAAAGCACAATGACCAATATACAAAATTGAAGTCCCATAAATTATTTTTGTGTAGGATTTAGGGAAAAAAGCAGAGACTGCAAATCAGAATGAAAAAACAAGGATACGTCATTCATGACTATAACGGTAAGCAAATCATTCTTCATTGTCAAAAAGGACAAAACGAGAAGGGCCACATCAAAGCATTTAGTGAAAACTTATGAACTGAATAACTGATAGTATAGAAACAATTTTTTTGGAGCTTGTGGCACACAGCGCACTGTAAAAAGATTATTCAAGTACCAATTTTGAATTTATGAGGAAAATAAGATAAAACTTTAGAATTGCTTACTTGGAACAACAGATGTGGAATGGAAACCGATATTTACAGCAATTCCTGAAGTTCTTCCCGCTGCATACAAAGCTAAAGTTGCCTACACTTTTTACAATGGATAATGCATTAGGTGTTTACCGTAAAAAAGAATAAGAACGGAATGTATTGACCTGTCTCTATCAAGAAAAACAAAATAACAAAAGATCCAGACTCGATTTACAAAATTGAGAAAGAATACATGTAAGAATCCAAATCTTCATATGCCTGTAGGATGAAATTCATGAAAAATTAAACTAAATTTGTAGTATTAGTATGGGACCATATACTACATCAGACAGTAGTAAAAACCTTATCCCAAACCCTCTGAGAATAAACGGACATTCAATTTACAAAAGTTCCCTTGTCCTAGCAATTTCTACATTAAAGACAATCAAGATAGTGAATCAAAGACCTGAACAGTAGATAGGTACAAAGATTTGATAACAAACTTTGGAAAATAATGCAATGACAAACCCCAAAAAAAGCATCACATGTAAAAATGGCATCAATCCATTTAGCTTGCGTCCTCAGAAATTGACATTACAACCCAAACTTGAGATATGGAAAACCTGAGAAAGCAATTCTACCTTTCAAACTTTCAGGTTTGATACATGACAAAAGGCAAAGATGATTTCCTGTTATCAGAAAAACTTCATCTGATACAACATAACTTCAATATAGGCACGTGTTCTAGAGAATGGAGAGAAAATTAAGAAGGGTAGCACTATTCACACTCCACTTTTAGCTTCCTGCAGCCCACTTTCCATGTATCTGATTTTCTCATCCACTCACAGTGTGGTGTGTGGAAAGGAGAAAGAAGTGTGCCAATAGTGCTGCCCAGTATTGATTTAAACGTTTGGCATTAGACAAACCGTTTAAGCATGATGAGTTTGTTGTCTCCCTAGTTAAACAAGGAGCCCACAATTATTGCGCTCCGTCTAATGATTAAAACGTCGACTTCAGACGAACTCAGTTCTCTCCAAAACTACAAGATGTCAGTCCAAAATGGCATTAATTCATGAAAGCTTATGAAAGCCTAAAAAATACTACAGCCAGATTCAAAAACTGGTATTTTCACTTCTACTCTACAACGAAACCAACTCAGCAAAGAAGGGCAATCTTCTAGACAAAGCCCTACTAGGAGTGCAAAGTCATAAAGTGATAACTGAATATCATATATCTAGAACTTTGATTGCAATTTAAACAGCCAAGCAGTTTATGACAATGCCATATATGTTACGTCACTTTCAAAAAGGAATATTACTTCATATTTGCGCACAACCTTCATACCTAACTCTAAGAAATATGCAAGTCACAACAGCAAATTTATCATGACAATAACTGACTGTAATAGATCAAGAGTGACTGTCGTAGTTTTAACTTTTAAGACACATTGAAAGATAAATGTAATACAATGGGAAGTTTTGTCATTGCTTGTACTGTAATGTACATTAGCAAACTGCAACAATTCCATTTGGTTTAGTTAAGATGATGGTTTTGCTTTAGTTAAATTTATTTTAGATTAAGATGAGATCTTATTTTAGTAAGACATCACAAATGAAAAATATGCAATGTGGATCTTCCAGATCTTCTGACTCTAAATGCATTTTTATTTCTTTATTTTGTTTTCTTTTCGAGAACCAGAGCCACCAGAATATGTCAAGACTCGAGAAAAAAAAAAAATAGTTTACCTGATTGATGGCACAAACGGCAGGAACATGCAAGTCAAACAGGGATGAGTAGATGGCTTCTTTTAACTGCCTTCTAGAGGCTTTAGCAGATTCAGTATCTGCAACATTAAAGAAAGAGAGCAAATCATGCGGAAGAAAGTTATACATAGTCAAAGCAATCATGTGTTGGAACCTTCGTCTTTTTTAAGAACTGTTAAGAAAAATTATTTATTCTTTTTCCACATATATTCGAGAAGTTAGCTTAGAGCTAATTTTAGTGTGTATAGAGTTTATTTGACATCAAAGCTTAGAAAGTGCATAATAGATCACATTTCTCAATAGATAGATAGATAGATAGATAGATGGATAGATAGATATTTATGGGACGGGTTATATGGCCACTTATTTTAATGATTTTAATATGCTTTTGCAAAACATATAGTTGGGAGTTGTATTTTGAAAAACCCATTGTTGGATTAAATACCCTTCTTATGCATGTCATGCATGCCAAAAATCAAGTCAATCGGACACCAATAGATATTTGATCCATAAATTCACATTTCTAATCAACAAAAAATCCCACATTTATTGATGATGTAGCTCCTAATCTCCGATCAACTTGATTTTTGGCATGCATAACATGTATAAGTATGGTATTTAATCCAACGGCGGGTTTCTTAAAAAACAACCCCCATGTTGGGTTTTGCAAAAGCGTTGTAAAAAATAGTGGCCATATAACCTGTCCCATATATGTAAGGAATCATGCCAACAACAACAGAGCTTCCCTTGCATTGTTGAGAAACTCCATCTTCTCTCAGTATATAATTATGAAGCCCATTGCCAAAATTTTGATAGCCATTGGGACACCACACAGAAAGTTATAAAACATAAAGCACACACTGCCATCGAAAAGGGGACTAAATCATAATCTTCCACAACAATGGCCTGGATTTCTATAGTTTGTTGCTTCTCATTGCAATAGGGTTATGACATCAGTTTCAATTTCCAAAAGCTCAGGATTTGAACTTAGATAAATAGCAGTAAGCAGTGCGAGATATCATCCTTGGGGTTAATAATTTAATAGTAGCAGACCGTCATAATGACAGATTGGAATGGACACGACAATTGGATGTGCAGCTGGCTTGACCTGCATCCTGTAAAAAGATATGATCAACGTCTCATCAAAACCTAGATGCAATAGTAGGTATAAGGCTGCAACCAAGATGCAATGTGATAATTAGTAGAGTAATATGCCATGGAAACAAGTCCCTCATGTACTAGTTAAATGTTTTTTGTCGGGAAATATTAGAATGTAAATCTTCTCTAAATTAACAATTGGAAAATTTTTAATCAACGAGTAATTGCCCATCTGCACCCTTTTATCAAATTTATTGCAAATCCAGATTGAAGACAAGTTTATCAAGCTGCTCTCTCTCCCCCCAACACACACACAAAACAGATTTAGACAAACTTATAAAGTAAACATTCAAATGAAATGTAGTCTGACGAAGAAAGAATACATACCTGCTATAGATAGTTGCAAAAAAATGACGAATTCTAGAGTACATTGGAGACTCGATGTTACCAAATTCCTGCACATCAGGTAAACTTTAGAACAGTTATAAAGTTTCTACTTTTTCCAAACTATGAATGAAGGAGAGCAGGAAACAACTCTAGAAACTGGATGGAATTTACCAAATTAAGGACAATCGTTTCTAAAAGCTGCTAAACTGGGCATTATGAAGATGCTCACCAGAAATGTGGCTGAACGCCCTGATGGACAAGGGTATTTGCTCCAACCAAACTTGCAATAGCCCGTTCCACCTTCTCAATATCATAAAAGGAAAAAAAATCAATAAATATTTCAAGGTGAGGCAATAATAGAACGAAGATAAAAACATGAATGAGAAGACTGACAACAATTAAATCAATAAATTCTGTTGGGTTATAGAACTTGTAATACTTCAAGGATCTATCCTAGTGATGCTGAAAGTTAACAAGCTCAAATCCCAATCCAACTACGGCCACCAATACATTTTTAAGGCTTTATGCACTAGAACTCATAATAACTAATCCCATAGCTCTTCTTTTTAACATCCAGTGAACTCTAACAAATCCAACATGCATAAACATTGAATGAATATTTACATAAATATGCTCTTACTATGAAAAAGTGGAGCAACCTTCCTTGACCATTATAATGTGCATGTGTGTAAGGTTACAGAAACGCACCATCAATAATGACAGAGCCGGGGACTTGTTCTCGTTGGCCATAGATATTCTTGAAAGATAACTGGGGAATCTGGTTGTAGAATGGTCTGCAGTCACAGATTCAGAAGTAAGGACCCTTTTTTAATCAAGAAAAGTAAGGGCATGATATTTTTAATACTATTCGCCATATATATACAAATTAGGTGAAATTTAGTCACTGAATGAATTCTATCTTGCAATTACAAGAAACTGCAAAGACTAATCATAATACCGACCAAATATCAGAAAGCCTTCAACTTTTATATTCCACTATATTATCAGCTTCGCCAATTTATTTAATAGTAAACTGTACTCTATTTGTAATATCTAAAAATATTGTCCAATTCAATAACTGAATATTGACTGGTGTTCAATGTTCTCATAGTTCGATACATATCATAGTGACTAAATTAACTTCATCAACCATCAAAATCCATACTTTTGACTCATTGGAGAGAGAGAGAGAGAGAGAGAGAGAACACTTCCAATTCTAATCTAGTTGCCAATTTGAATCCATAAATTTCTTTATTTTTTTTT
>JAESVK010000198.1:214541-235591 GCA_017140935.1 Hamamelis virginiana | reverse complement strand
GGTTTAAGATGAGGGATTTCCTCCATGGCACCCACTAGTATTGAGCATTGCTCTAAATCAATAATTGTTGCTCTATGTAGCTCAGTTTCCACTTTTAGCAAATAATCACTTTAAACTAAAAATTCTCTGGTAAAATTCAAAAATAATTCAGAAAATTCGATTATGAATGCTACAGAAATCTAGAATCACAGTTCGTGTTAAGAAGTAAAGACATAAAATTCCCAATACTACATCTGCAAACCTCATTTAAACAATCGCTATCTATAAAAACTAGGGAGAAAAAAATAGACAGTTGGTGATGAAACTAAATTCTCACTGAACGAATTCGAAGTGGCAAATTCGACGAACAATAAAAAGCTAACGACCAAAATATCGGAAAGCGATTGGGCCTCATATTCAACTAAATTCTAACAGAATTGTCTCGAGCAGGATGAACATAATTAATTGTAAACCGTCTTATCTGGGAAAAAAATAGTGGGGGGATTTTATTTTAATTTTTTATCTGAAATTTGATAGGAACCAAACGGAGCAGAGAAACATACTGAAGAGGATAACCAGATCGCAAATACGTCTCGGCAAAGAAAATTGAATCCCAAGAGTGATGCTGGTTGTGAAGGAAGAAAATCCAGAGGCGGTTATCGGAAACAAGAAATTTCCAAGACTTGCACACAAGGCTGAGTTTGGCAGTTTCCTTGGGTCCAAGGAGTTTCAAGATGAGCAAAAATATATCGGAAGGTATCTCATCAAACGCTCCCGTCGATGATTGCACAAAGACCGTCCGATCATCAGTAGAACCCGAACTGGAACTGGAACGACTACTGGAAACGGATCCCCACACCTTCCTCAGCAACATGGCCATATTTGTGAAGTGATGGAATTTAAATAAAACAGTGAATAATAGCAGATATCAGTAATAAGTAGAAGTTATTGAAGCAAGCTCTCTTCTACCAAAAACCCAACAAAGAATAATGATGGAGATGGAGATACGAAGGGCACGGATGAAGGAGAGAGAAGTTTTGGTGCGAAATGAATGAGAGAGGAGAGGAGAGGAGAGAAGGAAGAGTCAATTGTACCCAAAAAAACAAAAAAAGACAAGTCTAATTAAATAATTATTACAGCATAAACAAAATAAAATAGGGTTAAATGCATTTTAGTACCATCAATTTTTGGGTCAGTTTCAATGTGGGTTACGAACTTTACATTGACTCAATTTAGTACCAAATTAAAAAGTTTGGTTTCAATGTAGGCCAAACGCATAACGCCTTCCATAAAAACTAACGGAACCCTCACATGATGTCCTACATGATAAAAACAGGGTATGACATGACATTACGTGGCAAATGACTCATATTTTCCCTCTAAAATGATCCCATTTATTAAGTGGGCTGTTAATCATGTGCTCAGCATGTGTTGTCATTTTGGAGGTGGGGTTCTTAGGATTGGGCATCATGGGCAAGGCCATGTCAATGAATCTACTCTGAAATGGCTTCAAGGTCACTGTCTGGAACAGGACCCTCTCTAAGGTACTGTATCCTCCTCTTATACATAATAACTCTGGTTCACTACATCTTCAGGATCATGATGCTATTAGCAAAGAAGCTATTCGTTATTTTCAATCTCTGCTGGGTGTATCTGCTCCCTCTAATGGCTTGCAGGATTATCTTGGGAAACTTGATGGGTTTTGCTGGTCTTCTGATCACCTTAACATCCTCAGAAAATATATCTCTGCTGATGAGATAAAGTCTGCTATATTTTCTATTAAGGATAATAAGGCTCCAGGTCCAGATGGGTTATCTTCCTTATTTTTCAAAAAAGCCTGGTCGATTGTTGGGGAGGATGTCATCAATGCTGTTTCATCTTTTTTCTCCTCTGGATGCATCATTAAGGAGATCAACTGCACTATCATTGCTTTGGTTCCCAAAATTCCTAATCCTACCACGATGAATGACTTCAGACCCATATCTTGCTGTAACACTATTTATAAGTGTATATCCAAAATCTTAGCCAACAGATTAAAGCTTTGCTTGCCTGATATTATTAGTCCATATCAATCTGCATTTATTCAGGGCCGTCATATTGCAGATAATATCTTACTCACTCAGGAGATTTTGGTGAATTATCATAGAACATCTGGCCCCCCAAGATGTGCTCTTAAGATTGATTTGAAGAAAGCTTATGACTCAGTCAACTGGGATTGTGTGTTAGCGATCCTCAGAGTATTGGGTACTCCTCCTATGTTTCTAAAATGCATCGAGGCCTGCATATCTACACCATATTTCTCTGTCTCTATCAATGGCTGTCTGGAGGGGTTTTTTGCTGGGAAAAGAGGGCTTCGCCAAGGTGATCCAATTTCTCCTTATCTTTTTGTGTTAGTGATGGAAACTCTATCGAGATCCTTATCTCTTGCTACAGCTAGTAGACCTTTTGAATTCCATTCGAAGTGCAGCAAAATAAACCTATCTCATTTGTGCTTTGCGGATGATCTTTTCCTATTTGCTAAAGGCAATCTTTCTAGTGTTCGTGTCTTGATGAATGAGTTGCATTTGTTTGAGGCGTTTTCTGGGTTACAGGTAAATATAGGCAAAAGTGCTATATTCTTCTCGGGTATGGATGACCAAACTCGGGCTGAGTTAATTGCTTTCACTGGATTTACTCAAGGTTCTCTGCCTATAAAATATCTTGGTGTGCCGTTGATTTCAACTAAGCTGTCCCATGCAGATTGTACTCCTCTATTAGAGAAACTCACTTGTAAAATCCGATCTTGGACTAGCAGAGCCCTTTCCTTTGCAGGCCGCCTACAGCTTATCTCATCAGTCCTTTTTAGTACACAGGTGTGTTGGAGTAGTATGTTTATTCTTCCCAAGAGCATCATCATCAGAATAGAGCATATTTTCAATGCTTTTTTATGGTCTGGATCTTCTCTTAATGCTCATAAGACAGAAGTTTGCTGGTCAGCTGTTTGTAATCCTAAAGAAGAAGGAGGGCTTGGGCTTCGCAGGGTAGAAGACTGGAACGTTGCTGCCATCTTAAAGCATATATGGAACTTATTTACTAGATCTGGATCTTTGTGGGTGGCTTGGGTCAAATCTTATCTTCTACGAGGTAGATGTTTCTGGACCATCAATATTCCCTCTCCATGTTCTTGGAGCTGGAGGAAAATTCTACAACTTCGGAATGTCGCTAGACCCTTGATCATTCATAGAATTTATAGTGGGTCATCCACTTTTCTATGGCATGATAATTGGCATCCATTGGGCCCTCTTCTTGATAAATTTGGGCCTTCAGTGATTTATGACTCTGCTATTCCTTATGATGCTAAAGTTTCTGATGTTATTTCTGATTCTGATTGGCCTGGCCTGTTGCAAACTCTGTGGATCTGATTGAGATTCGTAATGGTTGTCGATCTTATCCCCCTCTCTGTCCCAGTAGAGAGGACACTATATCATGGTCCATTTTGAGCTCTGGTGTATTCTCTACTTCTTCTGCTTGGAATCATGTGAGAGGCAGCAATCCTTTGGTTCCATGGTGTAAAGCCATATGGTTCTCTAAAGCCATCAGTCGTCATGCCTTTATTGCTTGGGTTACTGTTAAGGACAGACTTACTACTCAGGATAGATTGCTCAAATGGGGTCTTATCCAATCCATATCCTGTGTATTTTGTAGAGGCCAAGTTGAAGATCGAAATCATCTATTTTTTGGGTGTTCTTTCACTGCTAATATATGGAAAAAAGTTCTATTGTTGTGTGGTCACAGGCGTATTCCCAGATCTTGGGAAAATGAGTTTCTTTGGGTCAGCTCCTGTACAGGTTCATCGTTTTCCTCTTTCATCAAAAGGATGGCCTGGGCTTCTACAATATATCACCTCTGGAGACAGCGGAATAGAAGGATCTTTGATAATTATTACATTCCTCCTGATAATATTTTTCACTTGATTTGTAATGATGTAAGGCTTAAAGTCTCTAGTTGGCAGGGTATTATTGATAATCCTGTTAATAGATGTATGGCTGACAGATGGAGTTTTTCTAGTAGTATTTTTTATCATTGTAGGGATAGGTAGTTTAGGGGTTGGCTGCTTGTTATAGCAGTTTTGTGATTGTTTTCTGGTTGTTTGTTTGGTTTTTTCCTGTTTTTTTAGGTGTGGCTGGTTTTTTGGTCCCCTGTTATGGGGAGGTGCTGCCGATTTTTTTCTAGGCTTTCGTGTCCTGTGGTTTGTTGTTTTGTTTGGCTTTGGCTCTTTCTTTCAATAAATTATTAATTATCCAAAAAAAAAAAAAAACTCTGGTTCACTACAATTTAAGGGGTTTTTGTTTCTGGGTTTTGTGAAGCCATGATGTGATGCTGCTTACTTATCATCCTCTCGTATAGCTGATGCTGCCTGTAATTTGATTTGGATGCCAAATATGTTGTTAGTTGCTTGATTTTATGATTCTGGGTTGCTTGTGTGATTTAGTAAATAAAATTAAAAGGAACTGTGGGATTATGAGTAGGAGCCCCATTTGTTTATCACTCTGTGTAGAAGGGAAGAATCAACATTTTTTTTGCTATTAGAGATAAAATGAATTTTTTGCTAATATTATAAGGTAGTAAGCATTGTTCTAGGCCTTTTACATTTACATATTCTGAGGAAAATATAGCTCATTTGTCACGTAATACCATATCATATCTGGTCCTTGCCATGTGGGACGTCATGTGAGGGTTCCGTTAGTTTTTATGGACGGCGTTATGCGTTTGGCCTATATTGAAACCAAACTTTTTTATTTGGTACTAAATTGAGTCAATGTAAAGTTCGTGGCCCACATTGAAACTGACCAAAAAGTTGATGGTACTAAATTGAGTTAATGTAAAGTCCGTGGCCCACATTGAAACTGATCCAAAAGTTGATGGTACTAAATTGAGTCAATGTAAAATTAGTGGCCCACATTGAAACTGACCCAAAAGTTGGTGGTATTTAAATGTAGGGAGCGGATGTTGACACACCCTCTTATTATTAGCCCACCCCCACCAATTTTGATTTTTTACCGTTTTATGAAAAAATACATTGTTTTTAAGAAAACTAGTCTCGATGTCCACTAGAAAACATCATTTTTAACAACTTTGTAGAAGAAAGTTTTTCCAAAATCTATCATTTAAGCAGACTTTTTGATCATTTTATTATTTTTACAAAATATTTCGTAAAAAATACCAAAAAGTCTGCTTAAATGATAGATTTTGGAAAAACTTTCTTCTACAAAGTTGTTCAAAATGATGTTTTCTAGTGGATAATGTGGCTAGTTTTCTTAAAAACAATGTATTTTTTTTTTTTTTTCATAAAACGATAAAAAATCAAAATTGGTGGGGGTGGACTAATAATAAGAGGGTGTGTCAACATCCGTCCCTTAAATGTATTTAACCCAATAAAATAAAAACGAATACACCTCCTTGTTTCTTCTACTGTACTACTGTGTCTTTGCTCTAGTAGTGTACACTGTACAGTGTACTCGATGCTCTACCTTTTTTATATATATATATATTCCTTGTAAAATGAGCTATAAATATTCGCCTTACCGATTAATATATTACTAATTGCTGTACGTTTCTTCTTTTTTATATAAAATTACTTTAAAAAATAAAAATAAAATTGATGCCGAGAAAAAAAAATTTATTATTTTTTTACATATATTTTAAATGGATTAATGTAATAATCCATATCAATTGAAGATATGAAATAGAATAGTGGACATCTTCTGTTCCATTTATATGTTCCATTTTTTTGTTCCTTCTCACAACAGTCCACCTTTTAATAAATAAACATATTTAAACTTTCAATGTGGAGAACTTTTGTGAGAGGGGATAGGAAAATGGGACATAAAATCTCCACTCGATTTGAGTTAAAATGCAAGTTAGACCAAAAGTGATAGAATGTGTAGCATTTCAAGTGAAGATGTTGTGAGATTTTATGCGAACAATGTGGTCACATCAATTAATAAAATTATTAATTGACGTATCGCTTGTGGTGGTTCATTTTGATGTGTACCACTTTTAATGAAATTTATATCAATAGACCTAATATGATAAATTTAATATATAGCATTTTTTTTTGGGTTAAAAATATAAAGCATGTTCTTTTGTTTTTTTGGTTAAAAATATATAGTATGTTATATGACTTGAATTGTATATTCGTAGTCGCGAGAGAATAAAAAAAAATATATATATATATTAAAAAAAGAGCTCACGGCAAGATGGATGAGAAAGCCAAGATCTCACTCTTCAATATTTTAATATAATGATAACAATAATCTAGCATAATTATAAATGTGATGGTTTAATTAATATAGATGAGTGGAAAACAAAAACAGAAAAGCTTCAACTCTTCAAAATGGATAATACCTACTTTCCCATCTCCGCTCATATTATACAATATGTTATATTTAACTTTAAAATTTGAACATGTAAATACGGAGTCATGGACCTGAGGACATACATATATACATATATGTGTGTACGTGAAAATGCATATGTGATGATACAAACACGTAGACACATGTTTATAATAACATAAATATATATGTGTGTGATCCATTCTGTTTAATTATTTGGACATATGGTGGATTGTGGGTAAGTTTAGAATAAATTTACTCCTCACTAATAAAGAGACAAGTGGATTCATTAAATATCAACCAACATTTTGTTATTTTCCACTCCTGAACACAACCATTTGCATATTTTCAATAATATTTGGTAGTTGAATTATTTTATTTTATTATTATTATTTATTTTATAAAAAAAAAGCCAAGACTCTTTTTTGATGGATCTTGCTTCAACCAACAATTGTAGAATTAATCATTAAATGGATTTTGATTATTTAACTGATATATTTTAATTTTTAAAATTTGAAAAAATAAAATGAAAAATATGAACAAAAGTGAATGATTAAAATTGATAAATGTTATTTTTATTTTTAATCATTTATTTGTTATGGCAAAAATTTTTATAGACAAAAATGATATATAATCTCATGATGATTTTTATTTTTTTTAAAATATATTTTACAACTGGTCCACATACTTGCACACCTTGTAATACTCCTTAGGTAAAGAAGTTGCAAACCATAATCTTCCATAAAGTAAGGACATCCAAATTTGGAGAAGGCGAGATTGGGAGTTTTTAAATATAGTAAGGGTCTGTTTGGTTGCTCAAACTAAATTAAATAGTTTGGATGTATGTTGGTACTTTTATGAATATATATACATTCTTCTGAATAGAAAAATTAAGTTAATAACAATCATCAACATAGGTGACAGTAGAATTTCAAAGCAGAGAAATTTCATAAAAATTGAACCCAACATTATCAATCGCAGTGGCGATTTAACATTTGTAAGTAGAGTTACTCGATGCATGTGAATAGGACAACCAAACAGGCCCTAAGGATACTGGTTCATAATGCTAGCGGCCAAAAACGAACTCGTATCTCTACGCAAAGCTGTCGCTTTCATGTTGCCTTCTTTTACAATCAGAAGAAAACCAGCGGATAAAGATGTACCTCCATCTATTTGCCGGGAAATTATTTATTATTTTCATCTTGATTGTTAATAATATACAATTATATTAATTACGTTTAATCTCTGAAGTTGCAGACCCCGTCCTGTATTTGTGAATTTCCAGATCGAAGCAGCTGAATCGGAAATCTCATCATCTGAATTATTAGGAAGGTCAGAAATCCCTGTTAATCGCATGTAAAACAGTGTTTATTTGTTTGATTTTGCTTCATGGTGTCGCCTTGCTCTAAATTTTATTTGTGATTGTAGTGTTAGACATGGCTTTGAATTTGCATCTGAAAAATTCTTGTTTATATATATGTATGTATGGATGTTTGAAATTAGGGTTTTCGTTTGCTCCATATGGGTTCCTGTTTGTTTGAGAAAATGAACTCGGATTAAGCATGGAAACAATTTGTCTTTTTGCACGTAATTTTGATAACAACCAAACCCAGTGAGTTAATAACCCCTAAGGTAGGCCAAGCCCTTTGCTCCATTGGTTTCGTTACATGAAAGCATTCTCTGCTACCCCGGGGTGGAGCTGCGAATTTATTATTGTTGGGGCACTGTTTAGTTGGTTTTTAGGGGTTTTATTCTAATTCTATACACAAAAGAAATCAATTGATTATAAAGGTATGAGAAGTGAGGTAGAAAGGGATAGAGAAAGAGAGGGGTTGAGAAGCGAGATTCAAAAAGTGAGACGACTGAGTGTGCTGTTACAAAAGTCCGATACACTTATTCATAGGAAAGGAAAAATGCAGGGGAAAAATATAAATTTGTAGTGGGGTCAAAATTATAGAATAAAAATCGCGAGGGGAGGACTGGGGCAAATATATAACCAATACAAATTATGTATACAAATGTAAAATAAAAAAAATGAATGAAGGCCGTTGCCATTAGAGTCCATGTCTTCTTACTGCCTTTCTTTATGGCCAAGGTAGAACAAGGCCGAATCTTTGCTCTATACAAATAATGATAATCTAATTAGATTGTCAATGACCTCAAAAGTGATGGAACAAACAACTAGCGTTGCACTTTAAACCACTGCACTGGTACAATCTTAGAGGTGCCCTTGCTTCACAGGGCATGAGCACAAGTTTGCATGTTTGGAATTAACAAATGGTTGGAAGGAAAATAATGATTTTCCACTCCTCATACCATAACATACCTTATGGTATGAGGAATTCAAATTATCAAATAGTCACCGACTCTTATTCCACACTACACGGTGTCTTTTCCCATAGATTAAGGTTTATGTATTGGCTTTTGGGAATCCATTCAATGCCTTTTTCCAATTGTTCAATGCCTTTTTCCAATTAACAATTGAACGAGGCATGGTCTAATCCAATGAAACTTTTACAGTGAAGAGAAAGATGCTTTATAGTCTTTCATATTAATTTTTTGACACTTATGGGTTACAATGAACTAACACGGACATGGGACATGGAACACTAGTATCACACGATAAATTATAAGTTCAGGATATGAGATGATAGGAACACAACATTAATCAAATATATATATATATATATATATATATATATAGAATTATGATTAAGGACGTCCTTACCTATCTTAGCGTTAGCCCACCCCCTTTGGGAGCTATAGGATAGGTATTTTGAAAAACTGACTATTGGATTAGATAATTTACTTATGCATGTCATGTCTGTCAAAAATTACAATGATCCGACTATCGATTTTCAAAATATAGTTCGTGAAATACTTAAATAGTATTTGCCTTTAGATGCTATAATAATTGTTTAACGGTCTGTGTTTTGAAAACCGATGGATTCCTATGATTTTTGGCAGACATGACATACATAAGAAGATTATCTAATCTAACGGTCAGTTTTTCAAAATATGGATTCTAGTGAAAGTGGGCTGATGATAAGATAGGTAAGGACGTCCGTATAGGATCGGGATTGGTTATGTATATATATTTGATACATATAATTATGTTACATCTTGTCGCACAACATACAGCGTCCATAGTGCATTCCTTTGTATTTTTTATTTATTTTTTTTAAACCCTTGTTTAGTTGTTCACGGAGAAGATAGGTAAAAAAAGATAAGGAAGAGAAGATGAAAGAGGAGGAGGCGAAGAGAGGGGTGTTGTGTCAAAGGCATGTCAGTGGAGTGTTGTGTCTGACTCTATCATGACATCTATTGGAAAGTGTTGATGCTTCTTAGCATATGGGATATCAAAGAGAATTTCATATCCATTTTTTATGCAATAGTATATTAGGCCAATGTTGTAGGGGATGTATTAAATTCTTATATTATGATATATGTAGCAAACCATTCATTTAACCAAATTAATATTCCAATGTATGTTTACTATTTCTCATGGATTTTTCATGATTTTTAAGAGTGTGTTGGCTAATGAAGAGTGGTTTCATTGGTATAGAGTTCCGGGGTCCTTTCATATTGTGGCGGCAAATGATAATCAAAACCTAATTAATTATGGTTTTAAATTTTATCATCCTGGCACTTTAAATGTTATATTAGAGTTCAATATTCTTGTTTTTGCTAATGCTTGAGTTACTTTCTTGAATTTTAGGTGTGGAATTGTTGGGTAGAACATGTCCCATTACCAAGGGGACGATGCTGAGTACGTGGCAGATGATTATGAAATGGAAGATGTAGATGATGATATGGATGATGATTTCCGTGGTAGAGAGATGGTTGGCTCAGAGTCTGATGTTGATGAATATGACTACTTGGTTTGTGATATATTTGACAAGAGTCATAAATACAACTTTAAAAACTTTTTGAAAAATGCAGAACCTAGCTTTTATCTGATTGATTTCTTCAGTCTTTGCACCATCATTGCAGTTTTTCAAATTTCCCTTCAGATAATTCCTCATTTGTTTAAGAAACATTATTTTGCTCTGATGCAGAGTAATAAAATGGGAGATACTTCCTCTGCTCAAGCTAGAAGGGGAAAAGACATCCAGGGAATACCTTGGGAACGGCTTAGCATCACTAGGGAAAAGTACAGGCAAACTAGGCTAGAACAGTACAAGAACTATGAAAACATCCCTCAATCTGGAGAAGGATCAGAGAAGGTGAAACCTTTTTCTTTTTTTCATTACCCCCCTCCCCTTCCCCCCTTCCCCCCTTCCCCCTTCTCCCCATTTCTTTGTTTTCTTTATGTTGGTTATGCTAAACTCAGAATTGCGAATTTTCATTTTTAGGAATGCAAAATTACTAAGAAAGGGGGCGTGTATTATGAGTTCAGACGCAATTCAAGATCTGTAAAATCAACAATTCTCCATTTCCAGGTCAGTTGAATGCAACTTTGCGTCATTTTGCTAATCGGCTGCTTTTTATGTGTTTTGTTTTTTTTTTTTTTTTTTTGAATCAATTGATAAAATTTTCTTTATCATATCTCATAAAACTGTTTGCTATTCCTCATTAATCCTCTTGCTATCATAATTGGCTCCAGTGAAATACTTATATCGCAGTCCTTAGAGTCTAGGACGCAAATGAATAATTTTCAAACTACACATGGCCAACTATATTCTTTACTACCTGATGGATTAGCTGCAGAATTAAGGTGTGAGGTCATATTTTGGTAAAACACAAGAGTTTCCACTGCCTCCCAGCTTTACTTGTATTTAGTATGTGGTCATTTCAAATTTTCAGTCAACATGAATGAAATGTGCCATATTAACTCTATTAATTCTTAACTCAATAAGTTCACTAAATTAAGCTTTGTAATTTCTTTATCATACTCATAAAACAGGAAATTCATGTTGATGTTACTTAACATTTTTTGGGTAATTTTTGCAGATTTAGCTGATTGGCTATTTTGTCTGCTTGATTGACCGGTATACATTTTTGTTGTTTGGTGATGCAGTTGAGGAACTTGGTTTGGGCTACATCAAAGCATGATGTGTACCTTATTTCACAGTTCTCTGTCATTCATTGGTCTTCACTAACTTGCAATAAGTATGAAGTTCTCAATGTTTCAGGTCATGTGGCACCATGTGAGGTGAGCGTTTCTCGTGATATTTTGGGTTCTACAATCTACCTTGCATTCATCAGGGCACTCAAATTTTCTGTCTTGAATTCCGTGTCACCATTAAATTAATTAATCTATTTTTGTATAGAAACATCCCGGAAGTCTGTTAGAGGGATTTACTCAGACCCAGGTTAGTACGCTTGCAGTAAAAGATAGGTTGCTTGTTGCTGGAGGATTTCAGGGGGAACTTATTTGCAAGGTAAGATGGTAAACTCTGGTCTTGTTCAGCATTAGTTCCATTCATTTACAAAATTCTATGGATAGTATCATTTCCTTTTGGCATGATTTGGAGATTCCTAGGGTCAATGATATGGAAAAAAACAAAGTTCCCATTGATTCGGGAAAAGTGAAAGGTTTTTAGCTAAGCTCTGGATCACTATTGTCATACTGCCATTGTTGCAACCTTTTAAATATTAATAAGTTGGTTCTAGAGCTAGTCATGAATAGTAAGCCTGATGCATTCTTATTGTTTATTGGGATGCAGCATCTTGATCGACCTGGAATTTCCTTCTGTTCCAGAACAACTTATGATGATAATGCAATCACTAATGCTGTCGAGATTTACCATAGTCCAAGGTATGCTTTTTCCTTGTGCTGACATTGGAACTACTCACCTCCAAGTTTGAACATTTATGACCTTGTGTTCATAATTCTCAGCGGCGCACTTCACTTTACGGCCTCTAATAATGACTGTGGCGTTAGAGTCTTTGACATGGAAAAATTTCAGCTCTCTAAGCATTTCCATTTTCCTTGGCCAGTGAATGTAAGTTCTTTATATTGATATTCCTGTTAATTCTTTTTCATTTTAAAACCCATGAGCTATAATTTGCGAATTTTTTGTTAAATTTACACTGGTAAAGTCCACAATGAAAGGATATATGCTTCATATTTGCAAACAAAATCTGACATACGTGCGGATGACAGTTTTAAATTTAGATATTTTGTAGATTGTCCAGCCAATGGTCTGTAAAAATAAAATGCATTATGGGAGAATCTATTGATATAATTGGGATAGTTTCAGTCTTTCAGGGCTTGATCTTAGTCGGTTTGTGAGTTTGTGCTCATTAAGTATGTTGAATGGGCTAGGAATTGTTATGCTTTGAAAAGTTCTATATTTTGTTGCTGTGTGAATTACTACCTTCTTTATTGTAGTTGAACCACTGGTGACGTAACAATTGATGGCTGTCTAGGGGGCCTAGATAGGTTGGCGCTAAGCAGGTGATACTTAGGCAACAGAGTGATAGTCATCTAGGCAATTGCCTAGAAGCAATCTTCACTAATTGGGATTGGGTTCTTAAAAGTCTAGTTGGACCTGTGTTACATTTACAACAGTGTGAACCTTCACGATGATGGTTGTTTACATGAAGATTGTTTATGCCAGGAATCAATTGGTAGGATAATTTTATATCAGTTAGTTTGTGGATTGCTTATTAACTGTCTAATGTGGTATTGTAAATAGGGCGGCTTGTAATTTGCTGATAATTCCTGGTTAACTATTGGGATCATGCTCCTAAATCATTCTGAATCATTATATACAAGAGTCAACTGTTATAACAAGGTAATTGACTGTGTTGCGATGTAGTAGGTGAGGATATGGAGGCCCTTTTGTGAGGTGGAAGAGTAGGACACATGACCGAAGAACTTTACATTTTAAGATGCATTTATATTTCTTTTTCATTCCTCTTTGCACTGTCAATAGTTTTTTTGAATATCAGAATATGTAAAGGTTTATGCCCAAGGAAGACCCAAGGGCCTAGGCATCGCTACACTGTGATCTAAAACCAATTTGCATCACTGAATGATGAGGCGATTTATTGTTTGTAGTTACATATTTGTCTCTGCTGTATTTGCAGCATACTTCACTGAGGCCAGATGGTAAGCTGCTTGTAATTGTTGGAGACAACCCAAATGGTATATTGGTGGATGCCAAATCTGGAAAGGTACACGTGTGTTTCCTTTTCGTCAATAATTCCGTGATAAAAGTGTGTCAAAACAAAGCCTGAAATGAAATGCATGTACTAATTTGAATCTTCAATCTTTGCAGACAGTTGCGCCCTTGTGTGGGCACTTGGATTTCTCGTTTGCATCAGCATGGCACCCTGATGGCATCACTTTTGCGACTGGAAACCAGGACAAAACCTGCCGAATTTGGGATGCTCGAAATCTATCCCAGTCGGTTGCTGTTCTGAAGGGCAACCTTGGGGCCATTCGATCGATCCGCTACACGTCTGATGGTCAGTTCATGGCAATGGCTGAGCCTGCAGACTTTGTGCATGTCTATGATGCAAAAAATGGTTATGAGAAGGAGCAAGAAATTGATTTCTTTGGCGAGATATCCGGCATGTCTTTCAGTCCTGATACAGAGTCCCTTTTCATCGGAGTGTGGGATCGTACATATGGTAGCCTCCTTGAGTATGGGCGATGCCGAAACAATTCATACCTCGATTCCCTACTTTAAATCAAATGTGGATTCTGGAAATAAGTGTGCAGGTGTGGTTCATTATTACTTGGTGAACTGAGAAACCAGTAACATAATATATATATATATTATATACATATATCACGCGGTGTCTAGGTCTATATGTAATATGTTGTTCAATTGTTTGTAGCTTTTTGTTTAGTTTTAGTGCCACTTCTCATTGGGGTGGGGCTCATAAGTTGTGTAAAAGGGAGGGGATGTACAGAAGGCTAGGAAGGTTTGATGTTTGGTCATTGCAAACAAGAAGAAGAAAGAGAAGTGGGCATTCTCGGTCTGGTGGTGGGAGTCATGGATTTTGTGGCGGTTTGTAATGGTTGTGTGATCTTTAAAGACATCTTGTATCTGTTGGGAACTTACCGTGCGGGATTTATCTCGTTTTGTCGATTTCTCGTGCAATCTGAATGTTAACTGAACAAGTGGAAGAAACACATTCATGATTCATGCATTTGCATAATCTTCTTTGTAGAAGATGCTTCTCAGTGTTTACCTGCTGTCCGCGGCATAGCTACTCCTGCCTTAGCTTTTTTATTTTAATGGGAGGCTGCATATTTTGCCATTAACGGACTTCCATGTGTGATATGCCTGCGGTTCCTTTTAGGCTGAGTTGTAGAACAAATTAACTAACTCGAATATTATTTGATAAAATGTTCGTTTGAACTTAGATAAGTTCATTGATATTTTGAATAATTAAATTATTCTAGACCTGTTCAAAATTGTATTTGTTTGATTTTATATGTAAAATAAACAAGTTAGATTCAAACTTTAGTTTTTTGAGTGAGTCGAATTTAAACGGTCTTAATCCATTGACAAAGCAGTAAGTACTAAGTAGTGTTATTATTTTTGGAGTAGGCTAAGGTTTTTAAATTTTGTGTTCTCAAATGAATCTCAAGTAGTCTCTTTTCTAATGGCATGATGGTTCATTGGTTTTGTATTCTTATTTTTGAAAAACAACTCTTTTTTGGCCGTCAGCAAATACAAAAATTGAATGGATCAAGTTTGGGGTATTGAACCCGACGTGAATCGAACACGCAACCTTCTGATCTGGAGTCAGACGCGCTACCATTGCGCCACGGATCCCTGATGAAAATGTGAAGGCTCAAAATTTAGATGATTCTATGGAATGGAAATCGACCCGTCTGATCTAAAAATCTCTGATCCAGAATGAGCCAATAAATGATGGCCAAGTCACCATTCCAAAATCTTTCTTCCATGATTCCCCTCCCCACAATCACAATCTCTCCCTCCTGCGCACGAATTAACCTTCAAAACCATATCGTTTCTCTCTCTCTCTTTCTCTACCACTCCACAATCAAAATCTCAACCTCCTCTCACAGCAGTACGTAGTCCCAAGCAGAGGCAATGGCAGCTTCCTCCGCCTTGTTCATGTCACCTACTACCGCCATCCAAAAACAACATCCCCAATTGATCACTCCATCCCAAATATCCTTCCAAGGCCTCAGACCCCTCAGTACCATTCCCAAATCAAAGATTTTGGGCATGAAGAGCAGAATCGTCCCCGCCAAAAGGAGTAGTGGAGTGGTGAGAGCGGAGCTGAGCACGCCGCTGGTGATAAGTCTGAGCACGGGGCTATCCCTGTTCTTAGGGAGGTTCGTGTTCTTCAACTTCCAGAGGGAGAATGTGGCGAAGCAAGTGCCGGAGCAGAACGGGTTGACGCACTTCGAGGCGGGAGACACACGTGCAAAGGAGTATGTGAGCCTCCTCAAATCCAATGACCCTGTTGGCTTTAACATCGTCGACGTTCTCGCTTGGGGCTCTATCGGCCATATCGTCGCTTATTACATCCTTGCCACCTCCAGCAATGGCTATGATCCCAAGTTCTTTGGCTGATTCTTCTTCCCCTTCAAAACTCTTTAATATTTCCCATGTTCTTAATTCACTGTAGTTCAATTCTGCATGTATAGCTTTTGAGAACCCCACCCCCAACCTCTCTCTTTTTTTTTTGTGTGTGTCGATCAGTTGGAACTTGGAAGGATGAATTGATGTTGGCGCTCGATAGATTATTACTCGCAGTACGTCTTCAGTGTATTTTATGAAGTAGTGTTTGTTTTCGATCAAATGTTGTGAAGGTGTTCCAAGATTCCATATTTTTTTGTTTAGTAGAATTTCATGACTCCATATCTCATCTCTTTTTCTTCGTCATGCAAATTACCTTCCAACATTAATGAAGGACACCGGGAAGATGAGTGGATTGATCGAGTTTTGAGCCGTTTATCATCAATGTGGGTTGGTTTGGTAAAAATGGACATCTTCCCAAGTATGTAGTAATAACTTTTGGGTCTCATTCAAAAAATTTTATATAGATTCAAACTAGATAATTCCTGCTTGACTCCTTTATTATTAATAGCCTTTTGGCCTTAGTGTGACATTTTCCAAAGTCGAAAAGATCTTTGGTTTCATATATAAATATATTTCAAGCAATGGGCTGTTATTAAAATCTGATTAATTTCTACCAACATGTGACCACCGCTCCATGAAATTGTATAACGCCCGAGCTGATGGCTGGTTAAAAGAGTTTGATTATTTTCGAATTTGAGGTGTCTGAATTTACAAATCATCCATTTGCCATCAGGCCAACTTTCGTTAATTAATTTTATATATATTTAAATTGATTTCATTCATTTGTGGGGAATGAAGTAGAGATAGATTTCTATTATTTGACGAACCAAATAAAAAATAACTTAACCAACTCTACTCGAGTACTAGTTTATCCAATTACTTATCCTTTATCAATTTAAGTAATTTAATTATTTAAAATATTCATATGTTTATTGAACCAAGTTGTATTCTACTCATGCATGCTTAACTTGATAAATTAACAAACACAATAAGTCAATAATAAATTAAAAGATTGTTGATATGATGTAACAAGCCAATTCAAACACTTTCGATTTCAAATAAACGCTTGTTAGAATTCAAAAGAGTGTTATTCTTATATGATTATTTTATAATCCACCTCATGTGAGTAAATTGAGATATAAAAGAGTATTCCTCATCCATATTCTATATTGATTGACATAAAAAACAAAATGCATACAGCATTCAGAGTTTAATGCCATATCTTCTTTGATTAAATTAATTAACTTTTTTTTTGTAATAAAATTATTAATTAATTTCAATTTATCATCTTTAACTAAAATATATGATCAAATGTTGTATGATTTGAAATGATATTATACCTCCTATATCATCTAGAGGATCTACGTACAGGTCACTTACACAATGATGTATTGTGCTTTAGAATTGTTTTACACCCAGCAACTTCATTGGAGGTTGTTGATATGATGTTGTGGGACATGCATCAATTCCAAGCTTTGATGGTGCATTCTTAGAGGAGAGTTCATAGTCGAAACTCAAAAGAATGATTGCAATACTCTAAAAATAATTAGTTTTATTTGAGTCCCCTTTTTCCTTCTTAAGAAAAATTCATTGGAGTCCATAAACTATATAACACAAATAATTCTATTCTATTTTCTTTAAATCTTTCAATCCAATCTTGATGAATATTGTAGAATTCGTTAATGCTTTATTAATTTAATAGCATCTATCATCATTTTTAGGAAAATATTTAGCTGAATTCCAGTACATGAAATTATATTGATATCTATCTATCAGTATCAGAGAAAATATTGGAATAAGAATGTATTTTATCTTTTAATTTAAAAAAAAAAGGTCGAATTAGATTTCAAAATTTTGAAAACATCTACCATCAGACAACACTTTCTCAATTGATCACTTCATCAAACTTTTGTATACTAACAGGACAATCACAATATTTCATAACATAAAAATTACATGAATTGTCGGACCATTTTAACTATCCAATCATTTTTTAGCCATTTTAATTTTGTCCCCTTTGTACCAAAAATTATTTCACTAACCATATTTTAGACACATAACTTTTCTATATAAAAGAAACAAATATTTTGCAATACCGTTTCGATCCTGTAAGAACGTCCTTACCTATCTGATCGTCAATCCATTTTCACTGGGATCAGTGTTTTGAAAAACAGACCGTTGGATTAGATAGTCTTCTTATATATGTCATTTCTACAAAAAATCACAGTAATCAAACAGTCAGTTTTCAAAATACAGACTGTTAAACAATTATTATAACATTTAATGATAAATACTATTAAAATATTTCAAAAACTATATTTTGAAAATTGAATGTTGGATTACAGTTATTTTTAGTAAGCATGGCATGTATAGGTTGATTGTCTAACCCAACTGTGAATTTTTCAAAATGCCTATCCTATGGCTCTAGAGGGGGTTAACACTAAGATAGGTGCTGTACATGTTAAAAAATGATAAATATAAGGTTAGATTGAATAATTTCTCCGTCTGCAAGGTAATCCCTTTCCTTATTTATTTTATTAGATGAAATGATCTGCCACATATAGAAAGGCCAAAAATTAAAGTCTTCATCATCCTTTACCCTTGCCCTAATCTTCCTTTCTAATCGGGATTTATTCATCTCACCAAATTTAGATCTTTAGAAATTCTTCTATCTAAGCAAGGGCCCTGTTTTGTGCTTCCTAGTCCGTACATCTCTTCTTCGTCTTCTCTGTTTCAATTTTAGACATCCCAAAAAACCTGAAGATTGGAAAAGGAAAACCATTATTCTCTTACTGTATTATCTATCTGCCCCCCCCCCCCCTCTCCTCTCTCTCTCTCTTTATATATATATATATAAATATATATATATCATCTCTTCTTTTACCTCTCTGAGATTGGAAAAGAGAATATATATATATATATATCATCTGTTGTTTACCACTCTGACTAGTATGTCTACCCATCTGTCCAACGACCCAAATACAACTGCTACCACAGCTAAAGCTGAAAACACTACAGCTTCTACACCGCAACAAGTCACTGACTATTATCCTGAGCCAACGGCCGAGTACGAGGAAGTTGCTCAAAATGCAGATATTTTCTGGGAATCGCTTAAGGGTTTCCACAGCTCCTTCGGAACTAAGTTTATGTAAGTGGGTTTTCATTTTACTCTTTTGTAGACTTCGATTTCAACATTGTTAATATATTTTTCGAAACTTTATTATATTTTGTGCCCATTTGTTTCGTTCATCTGATTTAATAGTTTCTTGTGCTTCTGCTATGTAGTTTCAGGTCTTGTGTATAGGAACCTAGGCAGAGATGGATTACGCGCGCTCGCGCACACACACACACATTTATGTTCTCCTAATGCAACTCGATATATCCTTATTGTATAATATACCAGTCATATTTCCTCTAACAACAACTTCGTCAATGAATATGTCCGGATGAACGAACTATAATTCTTATCATTTCACGGGAATGTCTAAAACAACACTCTCCATGTTGATGTGTAACTCATCTTTACTTTTAATTATCAAATTATCCTCCGAAAAATTGATATCCCAAAATCCAATTTTTTAGTACCTAGAAGAGTTGCTTCCTTGCCAAAATCTGATTTTCATCGATATGGGCAGTCACTGCTTTTGACAATCAGCTGCTTTGTTGAAGCCTTCATTATTTTGTAGCATTTCCTCCATTGCTTCCACAAGGATGGATTTGATAGTTTCTGAATCCTTACTCATTGGCTTCAAATTCTCCACATCAAGCTGTATAACATGGAAAATTGAAAACACTAAGAAAATCCACGTCAACAGGTTGAACACCATGCTCAATTTAATTCTATTTCTTCATGCTCCTCAAAAGCCATTATAAAGTAACTCGTAACAGTGATTTTTTTTGTTTGGTAGTGGGGATCCTTGACAACCCATGGAACAGGAACTCCCAGCAAATGTTTGAACAGGCCTTCCCATAATATCTTCATTTAAAATTCTTAAAAGCTCCTTAGGGAAATCTGAGACCCACTTCCTAACTTCCCTGTAATTGTAAGCCAGATTACCCAAACAATCTGCTGGCTTATTTGCTTCTTAATTCGTATAAGTTACTGAGACACTATTGGAATGCATGTGCAGGAGATTTCTACTGTTTTGGATCATCGCCCACATAATCCGTGGAGTTGAGCCCTTCAATAGCTGAGCATTTACCACTACCAAGGAACCTCCTACTATTTTGAAATTTCAAGTATTATTGTTTATCCATTGAATTACGTCATCCAGTGTACCTTGAACTTCTGCTTCAATTACCAATGTTAACTTCATGAACCTGGATTGACAAGATTAACCCAGCCTTCTCTATCTATAAGCTTTAATATTGGTCCATGATTCCTTAGGCAAAAGTTTGACAAATGCTAATTACTTGGTTCCTTGTTCTTTCTGCTCAATTACTTGATCCTGCGAAGATGAAAGGAAAGAAGGTGGATTCCACTTCCTGGAATTCCCTAAGGACATTAGTAGCCTTCTCCATAATATCATTTGGGGACAAATTTTTTTAATTAAATAGAGCTTAGTATCCTCTTTTTCCAAATTTGGCTCAAAATATTAGCTGCACTTTCTATTGTTCTCATAATTTTAAATATTATGCCTACTTTTTCAAATTCCTTGTTGAAGTAATTATTGTCATCTCACCTATCAAGAAAGGGAACAACAGTATCCACATCTTGACCTAGTTAACGATAACTCATTTAATTTCAAATAAAATCAATCCTATTTTCCAACTGTCGCTCAGATTTATCATAATCATTTGCCTAAAGTAAATTATTTCATTAGTTATTGTGTAGATCTGTCTTACCATAATACTCATCATTTATATAGATGAAATAGAGACTGGGTTTTTGGTTTTGTGTGTTTTCATTATATCCGATATTTTGTTAAATGCACATTGGAGGACTTTTTCTATCCCCCCTTTTTTTTCCCTCCCTGTGTATGTGAGTGGGTGTTTTTTTCTTCCTATTTTTGGGGAGGGGGGAGGTCGTTGTGGAGGGGATGTTTCATCATTGCTATTAGCTTCAACTCCCGAAATGAAGTCAATATTATATCTTTTGCAGGTCTCTTATTCTGTGTGTGTTGGTTTTTGTGTTGGTTTTTGTTTTTGTTTTAGTTTTGTTTTGTTTTGTTTT
>JAESVK010000198.1:152376-203688 GCA_017140935.1 Hamamelis virginiana | reverse complement strand
CGGTTAGAGTAACAAAAAAAAAAAAAAGGATAATGGTTGGGTGGGAAGTTATCTAGAGAAGAAGATTACAATGTGTATTCAACTTTTGAAACATCATCATCCAATGAGGTTTAGATAATAATTTATTTATTTTTTAATTTATTACTGCTAGAGGGGAACGTTTAGATTTTGAAATTCATTGTAAATAGGGAGTTATGGTTATTTTTTAAATTCCATAACTGTAGGAAGTTGTGGGGACTTATAGGTGAGAATATAATGACACATTCATCCTCCATTTTATTATTTTTCATTATACTTTTTAAGGGTATTTTTGGCATAAAAACTTGACCAGGCAAACTCACCCTTCTCGCTTTATAGATAGTATCACCATTCTCGCTTTATAAATAGTATAAATATATATATATATATATATAGGAATGGTTCAAAATGTTTATGTAGGATAGGATTAGATCCTCTCGGGTAAAATTTTGTGCAGTTTAGAAACAAAATTGATCCTTTGTTAGTTATTTCTAATTTAAATTCTCTTTCTAAAATACATGCATATACTCAAATTCTTCCATTAAGTCATTTATAAACTATATCCATCAGTAAAGAAGTGGGTGTGTGCTGTTCATTTAGTCAAATTCTTCCTCTTCCTTTTCGTCTGCCTCTACAGAATATATTCAAAGTCAGGTCAAACTTTCAAAAGTTTGAAGTAAAGAGATGACAACTCTTCCTCTTCCTCTTCCCTACCACTTCTTAATTAGGTCTTTTGTTTTGCTGCCCACTCAATGTGTTGTATTTTATTTTATTTTTCGTTTCGACTGAGTATTGACTAATTCTTAGATATGAATAAAGCCATTGCTAACTCCTTTTAGGCTCGAGAAAATTGGAATCGGTGGTCGAATCCATATAGGGGAGCCGAACATGAAAACTTTAACTTCTTAAAAATGTACATATTCATGGGATTGGCAATAGCCATTCAGCTAAGGTGAAAATTAATATGTAAACTTTTATTGTTATTATATATTGTTTTTTTGTCAAGCAACTAGGCCTCCAAACTATCAGAAATCAACTAATACTCCACACATTGAGGGCTTTACTAGTTCTGCTTGTAGGCATATAGAATGTGCTAAAGCATTTTGAGTCATATATTCTAGAAATATTCAAGGATTATGGTATTTACACTAGATTTTTAAACGGTTTTGGATATATACCATATGCCCCGCTAATCCAAGTTATAATTCAAATATCTGTCCTACATTCATTTGTCAAGGTACCTTTTTGATCAATCACAACCCTTCCCAAACTATATCTGTATATATATATATATATATATGTTTTTTAAAAATTGTTTAACTCCCTTCTATACTGTTTTTTGAAAATAGGAAAATCGCCACAATTCCGTGGATGTAACCCTAGTTTGTGTGAAGCATGTAGATCGGGCGTTCTTGCGTGTGCGATTTGATATTTTTCTGCTTTTATTTTTGTACCTCATAGATCCTGATTAAGGAAAATCCTTAACACAACTATCCTTGGATAAAATCAATTTGTGAAAACTACAGGTGATTTAATTGAGAAACAATAGGAGCTTGAGAATTAAGAATTAAGGTGCTTCAAGATGATTGGGAAGTGATATGTACCCAATTGTATATTAGGAGTATAGCATTACGATGGTTGCATGACCAGTAATAAATTACTGTTATCTATATATTTTAGGTATTTAAATCATTAAGATTTGATTGAATTAATATATGGGTATATATATAAATATATATATTTGATTTAGGTAAGTGATAAGATTGGTTTGATTTGATAAGGAGATTTGTTTTAATTTAGGATTTAATACAAATTTGAATTTGGATTTATTACCTCATTAATTAATATGTAGATGTCACATGATAAAAGAGGAAAGGAATAATGAATTTTAATAGAGTGCTAAGGACCTCTGACCTCCCTCCTTAAGTGCCTTCTTCTTTATTTGGTACTGTTATGTGTAATTGCTCTCTCATTTTTTATATATATATTATTTTGCAAAAATAAAATATGCCTGGTACCATTTTTCTTAATTCACTGATCGAGCTCAGTGTCCTATTGCAAAAATGACAAGTATCAAAACAATTAGGCACCATCATACAAGTATTAGGACCGACCAACGCAACACTTGGTATGACAATTACTATACAACAAGCCACTTGATTAATTAGATGAGTTTTTAAAAACATACATCTGAAAAATTACACTAATTAAATTAGTTGGGAGTCAAATGAGCAACGTCATCAAATCAAGAAAATTCCTAGTGGGTACAATTGATCAATTGACACCTAACATATATATTGTGGGTCACAATCCTTTTTTGGTCATTATATATATATATATATATATAGAATAAATGGAGAAGAATAAAGAGAAAACTAATGGTGAGGAGTTTCAATGGGGGAATTGAAGGAACCTTTCTTTGTTTAGCACTGTTCACACCTCCATCAGTTTCTCTTTGACATTCTTTTAAATATATTTAGCATTTTACTAGCTAATTCATTCACACACACCCATTTCTATTACAGCCAGTTTCCTCCATTGCTTTTTTTTTTTTTATTTTTTTTTTTTGAGCACATCATTCATCTATATTTGGCGTATTCTTGAAGTGTAGATGAATGCTTAAAATGGCATTTTCTGTGAAAATTTAAAAAACCCTTTGGTGTATGAGCACCTCATCGATCCCTCTACGGAAGTCTTATAGCTCCAGCCACGAGTACTTTACGAGCTTCTCCCTCACCCCATTCGTTAATATGCTTAATTACTATTTAAAAACGTACCCTTCCTTCTATAATTTAGGAGTCGTGGTTAATGGGATTTTGATTACTGGGGCAAATACCAATTAGCAATGTCAAAGTTGATCGATATTCTTCTCTAATGAGTCAATCTATATATATAATTTCATTAATTCCAACTGAGGACATGCACTGATTCATAATTACTTTGATGGTCAATAAAAATTTAAAAATAAAACATATGGGTAGGAGGGAGAGAAGGGTCATTTTAATCATTTCATCACTTGATCGAATTGACAAATGTATTTACATAAGACACATACATTTTATAAAATTCAACGGAATAATAGAGAAAACGTACATTAGAATATATTATGGGGGCCGTGATGTGAATTTTTTCTCCTCTCCTCTCCCCACCTTTTAAACAAAATAATTAATGAGTCACTTTGAAATATTAGGTTGCAGTTGGAACAAATATTGAATGAATCCCCACTGTATTATATATACATGACATAGAAATAAAAATCGATCCTTAACCGGCTTTGAGAGTGAAATTTTCAAAAATGCTAGCACGTGGTGTAATGGTATTATAGTCCAAGTCTAGATTATTTGTTTCTAGTAAGTAGAAATCTTAGGACCTTCTAATGTATAATTCAACAGTTGAAATTAGTTTATAGGACAATCCAATGGTTAAAATCAAAACAGACGAGAATTTTTTTCCCTAATAAAAGAAATATGCCCTTAGTTTGAGTCGAAGGCTCCTCAAATAGGAGCTTTCGGATGATTGAATAGAAAATTGATTTATACAGTATGTTGGAAGTATATACCATTAGATGAATAGAAGATTTAAAAGATTGAACACATGTTGGAAGTCTTGTGTGGGTCTTTTTTTTTTATTTTTTGATAACCGGGTGTCCGGACCAGCTTATATGCACCTCGACTAATCCCGGGGTCCTGAAGTTAACGACCAGGTAAGTCTCCAGTGGCCCCAAGAGTTTAGCAGAAGTCGAACTCAGAATTTCCATTTCATGAGGTGTGGTCTCTTGCCAACTGAGCTATCCCTCGGGATTAAATGTGGGTCTTTAATTATTTAAATAACTGCAAGACATTGGAAGTTGAAAAGGATTTGGAAGCTGGAGGGTTGATGAAGAACGGGTTTCATTCAAGTCAAGGTCCTGAGGGCAAAAATGGAAACAGAAACCGAAACCGCGTAGAAGAAGTAAGGAGAATCATAGACCAATTTTATTTACTATTTACTATTTACAAAGAAGAGAAGGGTAATGAGATAAGAACGAATTTAAAAATCAAAAGAGTTTGTAATCTGCAAGGTTTCTTTTGATCCTTACCTTAAAAAACTTCTTCGATTCAGAATCAGAATTAATAAAAGAATATTGATTTAAGGAAAATATTCAGTTACTAATATTTATGGGAAATTAATTATATATGGGCTTTTATTCACTTAATGCCAATTTGAAGAGAGATTCTCGGTACCACGCGCCCCTCTCTCTCTCTCTCCACTCAACCCACCCTCTTTATCTCCTTAATTAAAGATTAATATGTTAAAATGTGGAGTAATAAATATTAATATTAATTAAAAAGAAGAGAGAAAAAATCTCATTGGGTTGGTAGTACTGTGACGGTATATGATGACTACATGGGAGTGTATATTTGGTCATTCCACCCCAAAAGTTGGTATATTTTTTGGGAAGAGTGGGGGAGAGAGAGAGAGAGAGAGGGAGAGAGATTCTGAGAAAACGGAATAAGAGGCAAAGGGACGAAGAAGCGGGTGACAGTCAAATTTCCAGAGCTAGAGCAGTATAAAGAATGAAAGAGTGAGGAAGTTTTATTAAGCGATCTTTCTTCTTTGTTTGTGTTTATGTTTGTTTGGGTTTCTACCTCTTCTTCTTCATCTACAGGTTCCTGTTCCCCGTCTTAGTGATTTGGATTTATCTTCTGTTATGGAGTATATCTTTCGTTGTGGTCCAAGCTAGGAGCTATTTTTCCGAGCTGGGTTCTCAGGATTTCCTCTTTATTTCTATTCTCTCTCTCTTTCTAGAGTGTTGATACCTTGATTTAAGGAGGTCATAAATCAAAACCAAATCAGCTGTTTTCTTTATGGCTAAGCTAACCCCTCTGAATCTTCTTTCTCTATTCTTCAAAAGGATATCTCTCCTTTCTTTTGTTTCTTAAAATCTTCTTCTTTTCAGCTAAGGGTTCTTCTTCGATCTCTCTCTCTTTTTTTTTTCTTTTTTTTTTTTAAATCTCAAATGGATGATGATCAAGAAAGTCAGTACTGTGATGGGTCTTTGCAAGATTCAGAGAAAGTGGGAGAAGCGTTTGGTTCGTTGGAGACAACATCGGTTTCTGAGGAGAGGAAGCCGACGTCCGTCAATGGAAGACTGTGGATTAAGCTCAAGATTTCAAAATCCGGCGATCAGTTGAGCGGAGAAGAAAGCGTCCATGATGAGGAGCAGGAGCATCAGAGCCCAACAGCAAAGGATCAGCCTTGTCGGATTTGTAGCGTGTGCAACAAAGGATTTAGCTCCGGTAAAGCTTTGGGGGGTCACATGAGAATCCACGTTCAGGCCAACAACAAGAAGGGTGATCTCCATCTCCTTCCTATCAACAAAAAGACTCTCAAGAAACAGGTGGATACTGTTAATGCAGGTGCGTCGGCCATGAATAATATTGAAAGCAAACAGGCCGTATGTTCGATTTGTGGTAAGAATTTTCCATCGATGAAGTCGTTGTTTGGGCACATGAGGTGCCATCCTGAGAGGGAATGGAGGGGAATTCAACCTCCATCCACTGCCAAAAATAGCACTTCATCCTCCACTCTCTCAGATGCTCTAGTGACGAGGAAGACGGATACGGATACTGATATTGATCATATTGATTCTGCTACTACTGCAACCGCTGATGATGGCTCCGGCTCAGTCGTTGATTTATCAGTGTCTCTATCAAGATGGTCCGTCACTGCCAAGAGAGGCCGGAAAAGCAGTACTGCCTCCACCCCTCCTCCTCCTCCTCCTAATATTAATGGTTCTAGTTTGGGTTCGGGTTCGGATGCTCATATTATTATACCCGATGTTGTGTATGATCTTATGATGCTAGCTCAGGGAGATGATAAACAAAGAGTAGTTGATTTATCTGAGGCCACAAACAGCAATTCCCTAACAAACAAGGCTGGAAATCAAGCGTCTGAATGCGTTCCCCCATTGAAGAAGAAGCGAAGAATTGAGGCGGCATCACAGGTTGGATGTACAAGGAATTCTCCCACAAAGAAGCTCAAGATTGAGGAAAGAGGGCGTGCTGATGCTGGGAACAGCAACACAAGTGATGAGAGTGTATTGAAAAAGATGGAACGAAGCAAAGGCAAGGCTGCTTTGTTCGAAAAATCTCATCAGTTTTTGCCTGAAAAACCAATGGTTTTGACTGGTTCTGGATGGGAGTATGGAGAAGATCGTATGGAAGAATCAGAGAGCAAGGATAGCGATGGCAGCATACCCGGAGAAGAGTTCAATCAGAGCTGTAAGATTGATGGGAAGATGAAGAAGAAAAAGAGGAGGAAAATGAAGTTGAGATATTTGGAAACAGTTGGCCACTTGGTTAATGCTCCTCCAGTTGATGAAATTCACAAGCAAATTCCAGCTGATAGGTACAAATGCAGCACTTGTAACAAGTCATTCTTAACCCACCAAGCCTTGGGTGGTCACAGGTCCAGCCATAATAAAGTAAAGATGATCAACACTGTGGATGAATATGCTGCTGCAGCTGCTTCTGCTGCTGCTGCTGAGGATGAACAATATTATGCCAACCCCACTGCTGATCAAGTGGATGAAACAGAAGAATGTGAAGAGGCTGCAGGTAGCTCAAGGGGTTTAGTGGCAGCAGCAGCAGCAGCACATCAGTGCCAGATTTGCAACAAGACCTTCCCAACAGGTCAGGCTCTTGGGGGTCACAAGAGGTGTCACTGGAACAGTCCGGTTGAATCTCAAGCAGCGTCGCCTGGCGAAGCGAGTAATAATGGTCGTAGAATTTTAAGTTTTGATCTCAATGAACCTCCTGCCATGGAGGATGAAGAGGGAGGTATTGAGTCTGCGTTCACTCAGCCTCATCAACATGCAGCTGGTTATGCATCTTCCTCTTACAATTCAGTTATCTAGCTACTCAGTTTGATTACAGTCTTTTACTGCTTCTAGCTAGGAATAACCCAGTAACAGAGGTCCATCGATCAGTACCTCGAATTTTGGCTTCTGATAGATGGTTCATTCGGTTAGTACTGTTTTTTATTTTTTATTACTCTAGTCTTGACAGGCAGCAGTGAAACACAGTTGCGAAGGAACCCTCTTGGTTGTTTCCTGTTTTCTTTAATGGGGTCTTTAGGGTCTTGTCTTTTTGTGTCTAGTTTGGTTCATGTAAAGCAGGATGGTCCAGCAGGTTTGCTGTGAAGGAAAGATCCCAAAAGTGCCTTGCTTCTTCCTTTAGTATGAAGCTACATAATGTACAGATGCTGCTTAACACACAAATGCTTCTTTTCTGGTTACTTTAATTTCAATTACTACTTTCTTTATTCTTTTATTTTTTTTGTCCTTTCTGTTACTCCGTATGTGTTTCAAATCCTTCTTCTTGCTCTCTGTCTGTCTCTGTATAAATTTCAGGTTGAATGTGGATTTTTTAAAATGTCAAATTAATGGGTTTCAATATATATATATATATATATATAGGTATGATTAATTATTGAAAATGAGAGACCAAGAAAACAGCACCAGGTAGTGGAGGTCCAGAACAGAGATAGGCAACTCTTTGGATGAAGAAGCAAAAAGAAAGAGTTGCTCAAAAGTCAAGAAATACCTCTACCAAGAGGGGAACACCTCCTCTCTTAACTTTTCTTGCAAGAATCAACCAAAATTTTCAACTTGTTTTTTTTTTTTTAAATTAAAATAAAATAAAAAAATTGAATAATTACTAGGAGGGAGGGAGAGGGAGGGAGTAAAAGAAAAAGGTTTCCTTGATGGAAGTCCCTCAAAGGTGCTAGTAAGGAGTTTTGGGAAGTTCCTGTATATTCTTCCAAGCACTCCATGTGGGCCGGGTCTCATTTGAAAGGGTCTTTCTATATTTTGACAAATGACAGAGATGTAGAATTCTCTTCCAAAGCTTATATATATATTATTATATTAATACACACATACACACAACACAGAACAAAATACACACAACACAGAACAAAATAAAAATGAATTAAGAAGCAGCGCCCTAATTTAATTAAAAAATAAATTAAGGATAAATTGTTATTTATTATTTCAGGTTCCTGTCCAATTCAACCTCTGTCAGAGAATATAAAAATAGGAAATACAGAGGCTTTACTATTCAATTATTAAGTTTTGCAAACAGAGTTATACATAGGATCGATCTTCATGCATCAATATATCCGGATATGCTACTAATTAAACTCTTAATTAAATAGGATACTTTCCTTTCATAAATACATACATACATACATACATGTACGAATACGTACCTGTATGTATGTATATTGTATATTATATGTTTGAACTTTTTAGAGAGACTGCAGACTGCAGAGGACCCAGCAGTACACAGAAGACATATGATGTGTGAGCTAATTGAGAAAAAGGGAAAGCTCAACTGTTTTCTTGACACATTCTCGTGACCTTATATATATATATATATATATATATATATGAAAGCAACACTTATTGAATACGAATCATTTTGACTTTAAGACACATTAACACCTTTTCCACGCCATATCCATAACTTCACCATTCGACTATTGCACGCACCTCCATTTTCTTTTCCCAAGCCATGCTTGGAAACTTTAATTTGCATTCTATCCTCATTATTTTGCACTCTTAATCTCTTCTACCTATTTATATATGCATTAATTCTACTTAATTGTCTACTTCTTGGGCTCCTTCATTCTTTCATGTAATATAACAAATTATTTCATTTCAACCATTAATCCGTCCCCTCACAAGATTGGGATAGAAGACCCACTCCACGAGCCCAACTATATTTTTTTATTTTTATTTTAATTTTTATAAATATAATGCATGATGATCTAGGGGATTCCATTTAGGTGGGGATTAAGGTTTTTGTTTAAGAATTAATAATGATAAAAGCACACGCGCGCAACAGGTTGGTAGGTTACAAGACTAGATGGAAGGCCACATTAAAGTCACATTTGACATTTGGCAAGGCATTGGGATCGGCACTTTCATTATATAGATTTGCTTCACAGGTCTTTCATATGCATAGGAGGAGTTGTCATGCATGCTAATCACCTAGCTTACAATTAATTAGTAATTCAAGACCTACCATATATATTTTTTTCCCAATTTGGAAAATCGTATATCGATCCTCAATGACAAAGAAGCTAGAGGAAATTATTATAGGGTTGTTGGAATATTATTTATATCGACATTCAAGTCCTCCATTCTATTATTTTTAGCATATATATATATATACATTAATTAAGGCATTGCAATAATCAGCATTGCATGTCAATATAGAATTTGAATCATTTGTTATTCCCTAAAATAAAAATATTGTTATTATTTTATACGTACAGGATTAAGAAAAATAAAGTCATTCAAATTCCCTGGAAAAATTAGTAACATATATTTAATTAGGATGTTTATAAACCATATATGCTGATCGATGGTATAATTAAATCTAGTCTAAGGATTTTGAAATCTTTAATTATTAGATAACATCTTCACTACCCACGAGTAAAGTGTAGTGAACTAAGTTAGATAAGAGCATTGATTAATGCATGCCTTGGTCACCAAGGCAAAGTCCATGGTTCTTGGTTTTTGAAGCACAATCCTAATGATGGAACCCTAAATCTTAATGCGCGCTACTACAAGATATATGAGCGAGCTAGCATGCATGCTGGCCAAATTAAATGATCCCATTTAGAAGCAAATTGGCCAACTAGATCATGACTTAATATCAGTCATACCTTTGTACGTAGGTGGTCCTAATTAATTAACATGAAAAATTAAGTTCCACATGTCAACACACATGAAGAATGCTTTCAACCTCATATCAAACTCGAGAATTGAACTGCTGAAATCATTGGCCAGCTGATATGGCATGCCTAATCGATCAGCGCGCTACCATGTCAATTAAATTAAATAATACAATACAGGAGAAATGATCTACTTTTCAATTAATTTAGCATTTTCCCCTAAAGATAGGCCGATGGTACGTGTTTCAACTCCTCACGATGGAATGATCGAGCCCAATTCAAGTTGGAACCAAACGGCCTGCAGTAGAGAGATGGATATGAAGTCACTTTCTGGATCAACTTACATGTCTTTAGTCTTCCCCTTAATTATCGTTGCAATATTGTCTTGCTAGCTCCTGAACTCTTTTATCACTTTTTGCATCTTCAGTCTTTGGCCTTTAGGGTACGTGCTCCTTCCTAACCTAATTAGTGGTACCTTCAAGTGAAACCCAGGTACATGATTTCAAAAGCATGATTATGAGCTATCCAGCCTTTGTGGCCTGCATTTTTGTTTTCTTTCTGTTTTTTGGTACCAACTTTCTGGCACGTCTAGAGGGTTATAATTTACACACTTGTTATCCACGAGAATTGAAGTGCCTTTAATTTGATGGGGTACGTATATCATGTAAAAACCCAAAGAAAAAAATGGTGGATCATGTACGTAGATCACTTACCCCGCCAGCAGAAATTTCGACCCCTATGAGGATGGGATTGCTCTAATTACTTGCCTAATACCTCAAATTACAACCTTGTAAGAATCTCAAATACTTCCCTTAAAAAGTGAATGTTGCATGCTTAAGGGGAGAGGAGACACAGTATAAAGAGAGAGTTACCATGACCTCTGCCATTAACCAAAAATATTTGAGGCATTCTATATATGAGTCATGAGATTATAGCCATGCCATTGAAATTGCATCTCGATCTGGACTTATAAAAAAAGTTTTAGGCATGGAGCAATATATTTATATTTATTTAAGGAATGGGTACTGAATTGGATGTGGGTTTAATTTCCCAAACACTACACGAGATATAGTGTGGGTGAATTCAACATGTCAAGACGCGTGGAAAGTATTTGGTCAATTGGTCACTCGTAGGCTCCACTAGCAGTTAATTTCAGGATGATTTGTTTTGGTTCCAATCCAATTCAAACTAATTAGGCATCTGGGCTTCACAGAGAATGCCAGATTAGATTAGACATTTGAAGAGTGTTTTGAACTTGCTGATATTGTTGTTATTTGTTTTTTTATAAAAAAGTGTTTTTAACAATTGAAGGAAAAGAGCGGAGGCCAATCCATAGAAATGGAGACATGTGTAGAAAAAGTAGGCAGGGAGGGAGTGGGGGTTGTCGGCTAACTACCATGATTGTCAGTTGGGAATCGGTAGTTGGTGACTTTGGGCTTTCTGGTCCCTCTCGATGTCTGAAACAATTGGGCCCCCCCGCCTTTACCTTTAAGGAGTCATAGGGAAGAAGATGGTATATGCCTCATTGCTCATGATCATTGCTGATTCTTCCAACAAGTAAGGATGATGCACTCGTTTTAAATAAGTGGACACAAAATACGAATACAAGAAATGGGTCACACTTTTAACTGCCTAACAATCAGGAAGGATGAGTTCTCACAGAGTATTTATTAAATCAATCCATCCCCCAGAGAGAGAGAGAGAGAGAGAGAGAGAGAGAGTAACAACCACAACAATGCAATTTAACATTCAAATATTTGCTCAGAGATGTCAAAAATACACAAGAAGGACGACCCCTAATGTTCTCTTATGCTTAGGTGGGTACAATCGTCCCATTTTGGGGTGACAACTGCAAAACAAACAATCCACACACTACAACTAACAATATCAACTGTATAAAAAAACACGACGTAACCTTACATACCCTCTTCTGCATCTTCAAAACCTCTGCTGTCTCCAATATATCTCCACAATATGTTTCTAATTCCTCCGCTTGTTTCTTTAGCATCTCAGCCTTGCTTTCTGCTCCTTCAAGCTTGTTCAGCACCTGTGCTTGCTCCCCAGCAAGGGTTTTTTGTTCTTCGAAAAGTGTGATATGATCCCCAGAAGAAACTCTCATATTCTGTATTGTCCTTGTTATTGCCAGGAATTCTACCTCAGCTTCAATCTTTCGCTTGAATAGGCCCTCAAGCTCAATTTCCATCTCTCTAAATTTTTCTTCTTGCAACTCTACAGCATTCCCTAATTCTTCCTTCGATGACTTGCCACTGTTTAAAGTGGCTTCAAGTTCCAAAATCCTGGACTCCTTCGCCTCCAGCATAGCCCTTGCCCCCTCTAGTTTGCTTTCCAGAGAATTTACATTCTGTGTTAAGCTTGTCACCTGGGTTTCCAATGAACATGAATCACTTTGCCCAATATCTTCAGAATCCAACTGATCAGACGAGCTTGGATAGATTTCGGGATCAGTAGAAGTAAAATTAGGTTCCTTTCCAACCTCCCCTAATTTCTGAACTTCTGCAAGAGTACACATAAACTCTATCTAATAAATATATTAATAAACAAAATAATCTAATTAGCAATACAATTCCATGGGCAGAAAAATTCATTAATAACTCATTTCACTGACACTAGAAATAAAGAACTTAAATATGGAAAAAACCAAATCCAGCAATTGAAAACCAAACACCCTCTCTCCTCCAACATCACACCACACCCCCCCCCCCCCCCCCCACAAAAAAAAAAAAAAAAATCCTCGCAAAGGGGACAAAAAGGGTGTCAGCATCAACTTCACCAAAGAAGAGGCAATATATGTCAGGATATTGATCACAAACACTAACACGAGAAGTAATAATCAAGAATCAGCATTAAAATTAGCCAAATGAGTTGAGTCCAACAATTTCAAACTTGGTTATTAGGTCACTGACACTAAGTAATTTCACAAATTCAAGGTCAGATGTTCCAAACTGAGTTTTCGAATCACAATCAGTTGGTGTTACCAAAGCATCACACTAGCATTGTGCACTATTGGCACAATTTGAACAAATACTATTCATTATTCTTCAACATGTTCAAGTTATAAAATTATAAAACTCCTTGAATTCATTACTTGGTCATCATCCAATTAAATTCTGAAGCGCAAAGGTGAGTGATTTTATTCTTGCTGAGTTTATGATCAAATTTGAAGACAAAGCTAGCCACAAACCAATCACAATTAAGATAATATATGAAACTGATAGAAAATGAATTTGATGGTGAAAAATGCTATGTAACAGCTGTGAATGAAAATAAATGAGTTAATCCCATAATGCATGTTGTTTCGACAACCATATCTGGTTGCCTTGCCCAAAGGTGACCCTTAAGGAAATTGTCTCAAGCTGACAAGCACAAGGCATGAGAGGCCCCAGGCTCACATCCTGAGGTATGAGGTCCTCATAAGACATTTGCCTTGCATTTCAGACCCCCCGTAGACTTGTAATATGTACCTTATACGCTAACTAAATAGAATTCATGATGAATTGATGGTTGAATATAATATTGTTATTTTGTACCCTCAAAAATTTTAAAATTCCATATCTCAAACATTTTTTTGCAATAAAATGCTAAAGGAACACAATACACCAAAATAAGGTTTTAAACTCGGAACTTTTGTTTTAGATTATATATCTAATACACAATAATCAATAATGATATTTCTATTTTTTTTTTTTTTTCCTTTTCTGAAGTTTTTGTTTTTCCAGGTTTTCTAATTTTATTGTTATAAATTTTGTGCACACGCGCACACACACAATATGATTCCTATGCCTTGCTATTTAGGGGCTAAGCCTCTCCTCAGAAGAAAGATAAAATGTTTCACTTTGTATGTCACCATTTCTACTCCATACATATCTTTTTTGTTTGGCAAGACTAGAGTAAGAGTAAACATTAAGTTAAAACTCTGGAAGGATGCATCGAGAGCATAATAACTCGGATTGAACAAGTAAAAAGAAAAGATAGTAAGATTGAGTTTATATGAAATGTAATACCAATAACTCTAGGATTGTAAACAAGGGCATGTTGCATATTCATGGCAGGGAGACCAACAAGTGACTTTTTCCAATTATATTGGATCGATCATCTATAAGGTGGAGGATACTTAAGAAGGAGCCTCTAAAGTACTGAGCAATGAATACCAATCACATTAAAGGGAAAAACATATGAGACAATCATTAGGCAAGCAGATGCCAGGCAGTTGAGAAATTAACAAGTCTATAAAATAAACAAAGCTAAAACTAGGATGTTGAGATATATGAGTAGCAAGAAATAAAGGACAAATTTAGCATTGAACACATTCGTGAGAAGTTAGAGATAGGAAAAACTGAGAACAAGATAAAAGAAAGTCAATCTCCATTGTAACTGGAGGCAAAAGCTATTTCACCTCCCATGTGTCAATAACCTCCCCTCTTTTTTTACTCAAATCCTTCATGTCCACAGAAAACCACACCACTTCCTTCTCATACCCACAAAGGTAACGCCAGTTCCTTCGCTAACCTCAAACCTTCAATAACTTGACAATCAATTAATGACTAACCGCCGAAAATTAAGGCTAAATTGCTCCAATAATGCCTAAAAGCGATTAATCTCATAACCAACTAAAATGTGTCATGATTATTTAATACTTGATTATGCTATCTCAGTTGACACTTAAAACTCATTATGCTTTAGGCTTAGTCTCTCCTGCATAGGCCTAAATCCTTGCCTTCAAGTATGCCTCCCCTCCATTTTTTTTTTTGGCAGGGGTGTCTTATATGTTAAAAGTAGGTTTTGTAAATCCCTCTCCTTTAAAGAAAGCCCTTCTCAACCCATGTTCACCAACCCCACCGACTATTGCCTTACCCTCATTGAGGAGTATGTGTCTATCCTGATGGACAATGCCCATTTAGGTCCCACAGCAGCACCTCACTCACCTTTAACCCCTAAAACAAACATCAAAACATCATGATCCATGTGCATTTATCCCCTAAAACAAACATCTAAACGTCATGATCCGTGTGCATCCTTCTTGTATGGTATCCAACCTCCATACTTCAAGTCTGCAATTAAAACTCAAATTGTTACTGCACCTCATAGGATGAATAAGCTTCTCAAACCATCTCCATCAACCACATAAGTGGCACACTAAAAACCAAGGGATTTATCCATGGTCAATTTCACATGTGATGCCAAGCAGTTCCATACCCAGCACTGCAGCAACGTGTCCCACGTGTCTCCTCATAGTGTCTATTAACTTTCGACCCCTTCCGCATCTTCAACCTTTTCCACAATCTAGACAGGAAACCTCAACTGCGTTAAAGATAGACGGCCTTTGGAGTGTAAATTCCTTTGTGATTGATATGCAACTTCACATTCATGGGCCTAGGTTAAATTACTATCTATATGATCTCTTCCATCGATATTTTGTAATATATGATTTTGTCTCTAGCATCTTGCCTCCCTTCTAAGTATTTCTTAACTTAAGAAATGAAGAGGCAACCTTAACACTCACACAATTATGATGCTAATATTAGAGAATGTTGTAACAACTAACTCAATACGACCAAACAACCATCATCGCTTCTAAGGCCCCCACCTCCTAACTCTAAAACTCAAATTCTTCCAACGTTGTTCCACCTTTGAATTCCATCTTTCAACTTCTAAGACCCCCTTCTCCAATGTGAACCTAACAACCAGCCAAGACCTCAAAAAAAGAGTGTTTTTTTCCCCGGGCCATTCCAACCTCCAATGGCACCAATAACACACTTGGATCCTTAAATTTGATGTCACAATCACCATCCAAAGGCAAATACACAATCTATGCCTCTGCATTCTAAGATTTCTGATTCCCTCCTTGAAAATAGGAACTGTGCTACCGGTCTCCTATTCCTTTGATTGCTCACTCAAATGGACATTCAAGTTGACATTCCAAGCACCGCCTTGATAGCACACTTTTCAATTTTCAAATGCTTCAATGAATTGTGTATAAAGGACAAATTCAAAATGAAATTAACCAAGAGCACTCAAAGCCACCAATATGATAATGGATTGACTCCTACCTTACCAAGCCTGTTTGGGACAAATAAGTCTTCCTACACTACTGAATATTTTCTTTAAAATGCAACGATCCATGCTTGCCACCGAATATCAAGCTCCAATTACAACTTTCAACAATGGCTTAGCTAACTAAGACACAACCAATGTATATGAAAAATCACCCTTCTTTTTCAAGAACAAGTGTTGTTTACGGGTTCATTCATTATCCTAATTAACTAAAAATTAAGGTATTTACATTATAGAAAACTAAGCCCACAAATTCCCCCAAAACTAAGCTCATATATGTGGATCATAACTTTCCTTAAACATCCCTGAAACATCTTCAACAACTCTTTAAGACACAAGGCATTCATATCACAACATTCAAGTTTCCCATTCGATTTCCTTTGCTATTTCTTACATGGAAGCTATTTTTTCCACTCCTCTTAATGTCTAAAACTGCGAATCAGGTTGCATAATCAAAATCTCCAAAACATAACTTATGATCTTGCCATGTGAAACACTCTTCTTTAATGAAAGAACATAAATGTAACCCTTATATCTACACTTCTATAACTAATTAAAAGCTTGTCAGTTTTTAAACTATATTTTTGCTGCTGTAAGCCCATTTAAGACATTGGAATATCAAGAATTAGATACTATAGTTTATTCATTCCCCAAATCCATATGCCCTAACACCAAACTAAGCTCTTAAATAAATTACTTTGACAAATCAAGCAAGGGTATTAGCGGTGTTATCAAAACCAAACAGGATCCTTGGTCAAACCGGTGAACCAATACAGCCATACAGGACTTAGAACTGGACTAGCCCAGTGTGAACTGTTCAAAGTTCAAACTGGACAAGTTTAATGCGAAATGATATGGTTTCATTTAAAAATAAATACAAAGGAAGCTCATGAGATTCAAACCAATCTTATCTTGAAAGGAAGGTCACCCTTAGCCATCAATACGATGATCCTTTTCTTGTTATTTCATCCCTACATATTATTTAACCATTAAGCTTTATATAAATGCAATAAAAACCAAAAATAACTAAAATAATATATGTATTATATCATTAGGTGATCCGACCAACTGATCAAGTCAAATCAGTTACTTGGTGACCCATTCCCTTTTTTATTTTATTTTTTATTTTTTTAATGAAAGGTAACTATATTATTCTTCACAAAATGGCCAAAAGCCAAGTATACGTAAAAAGTATACTACTATAAGATCTTTATGAGGCGCGAATCCAAAAAATTGAAAAAAGTTGTTCCTTCCGCTCCCCTAGAGAAACCAAAAGAAAAAATGTAGAGACAAAACCCTTCCTTGATATCGATATTGGCAACAATCTGCTCCTTTTAACGGGATTGATGTCCAGTCTGAATTTGATAATTATGGTTGCTAGGATAAACTCTATACAACTTAAGCAAGAAAATGCAGACGTGATCCACTTATAAAACATAGTTTGATTTCACTATTTATGGAACCCAAGTATTTTCCCACGTTACCATATTGTTTACTAATATTTATTCAATTTGTACAATTACTGGAAATAGTAGAACAAAATTCTGTGATAGTTGCAACACATTCAAAGGAAATACCTATTGCGGTCGCCAAATTGCATAAACACCAAAGAATAATACACACATTATAAGGTAAAGCATGATTCCGAAGCAGCAAAGTAATGTTATGATTGCTTATTAGCATTAGATATTAAAACATCATAACTGGTTATCGAAGTTGGCAATGAAGGAGTGTATACACACCTTTCTCAAGGGCTTCCTGCACAGACTGGAGCATAAGTATAGACTCAACCAAAGGATCCTGACCTATTGAGGATCGATGGTTCTCACTCTTTTCCTCCTTCGCCTCCCAAGACAAGTCAGCAGCTAAATCATCTTGTGAATCTTCAACTTCACCCACATTTTCTTTGCTGTAACGAGTTCGTTCCTCACTGAATTGTTGTTCACTCGCCTGAGCTTCATCACTATTTTCTTCATCATAATTCGTTGATTTTCCACTTTGTTTTCCGTTGGTAACAGTAGAAAACGCACCCTGCATAAAGACAAAGTTGGAGCTTCTTGAGTCAGATTCCACGCTGGAATGAGAGTTTTCCTTCTCGATTTTGACCCTTTCACCTCTAGGCTTCTTACTAGTATCAACCCGACCCTTTCCCTGTTGAACCCGTTGAACTGAATTAGCCAAACTCTTGCCACTCAGATTCTTCATCTTGTTTTTATCCCGTGCATATCCCAATACTGCAGGCATATCATACCTCCCCTTGGGAGCACTGGCTGCTGTGGAAGACTTGCTACTCCTATCCTCACTGTTTTCAGAATCAGTACCAGCAGCAAATGCAGACCCAACTGCCAGCCTCGAATCTGAACTTGAGCCATGGACGGGAGAATAGTCAGCACCACCCAGATTCTTCACCAACACATTAGCAGATCCAACGGAACCCTCGCTCTTTTGCTTAGTTTCAACGGACAGATGTACAGGTTTTCTTGGATTTACCGTATTGGGCAAACCCCGCTTCAATATTTTACTAGAATCTACACTGGGACTTGCATCCTTAACAAAATCTCTCCTAATTCGCCTCCATTTCTTCAACCCATACCCTTTTGTGGCCGCAGGAGGTGACCCCCCAGAAACACCAGGAGACATGGCCGTTGTCCCAGGAGGGGAATTTACTGCTTGCCCAATTTCAATATTGTCCCCCCTCATATCCGATGCCAGTGTTTTGGAATCCTCATGTTCACAAGAGCTCAATTTTTCAGTCTCATTTGCACAAGACCCATTAGTCTTAATCTTAATGTCATCACCATGAGACATTATTTCCGGGGTAACATCATTATCCTCCACGGATTCAAGGGCCGACCATTCACTTTCCAAATCCATGGCTAAATCTAAGGTAATTGCAAAAATAACAACCCCTCGATTTGCAAAGAATTGATATTAGTACAAGTTCGATCTCCCAAACCCAAATTCAGATCGAGATCAAGGACAACCATCATTCCAGCTCATGGCTCTATCTAGAAAAGACTAAGGAAATCAACAACTGCTTTCTGGGTAATTTAAGATGAATTTAAATGACATTCGATCATAATTTGTTGGGTTGCTCATCAATTCGAAGACAGATTAAATCAATAATGGAAAGCGGCATAAACAGATCCAAAGTACGATGAATTTATTACCAATAGAAAAAAAACGTAAATTTAAACGAAGGAATGAAATAATTAGGATAGAGAAACAAAGAAAAAGATGGGGTTTTCACGCACCTTCGTCTCCATAAATGAAGCTAAGAAGAGAGCACGAGCTTTGGAAAAGAGGATTATGACGATGATGCCGAGGATGATGATGAATCCGGGGACAACGAAACCCTAAACTCGAGTTGGATTTGCAGATTTATAGCTATGAAATTATTGACAGATAATAATAAGTAATAAATTAATAAAATTTGTATTTAAGGAAGGGCTTGAACGTGGCGGTGATTAAGACCGTCCACATGGCCCACCCAGTGACAGACTTACGGCCACTGCTTGCCATCTGAATCACACATGACACTGGATAGTAATTTTCTTGTATGGATGGGATTTTACTTTCTAAGCTAATGTTGTATGGATATTTTGAAAAATAATTAGATGGATTCAATATTTTTTTGGGCAATTTTCATGAATAATTCTAAGTTTTTAAAATATTACGGCTATGATCCCGATCCAAAACATATTACGGCTATACACCTATTACTGTTTTTTTGGACGAAATTACCCTTAAAATTGAAGTTTGACCAATTTGTACAAGATTCCCAATTTTATGTATAATCCCCAAAAATAAACAGAATCCACAATCCTCAATTTATCTAATAATTACCAATATTGTTAAGAATCACCAATCTACTTTATGTCACGTCAACATTTAATGCTGGTCATTCAATGTCCCCCGAATTTTTTGTACAAAATCCCCAATTTTATGTATAATTCCAAAAAATAAACAGAATCCCAAATCTCCAATTTATCTAATAATTATCAATATTGTTAAGAATCTTTAATCCATTTTATGTCATGTCAGCATTTAATGTTAGTCATTCAATGTCCCCCCGAATTTTTTGTACAGGATCCCTAATTTTATGTATAATCCCCAAAAATAAACAGAATTCTCAATCCCCAATTTATGTAATAATTACAAATATTGTTAAAAATCTCCAATCCACTTTATGTCACGTCAACATCATGCATGTCATTCATTCAGTTTGCGCTTTTCAAGAGCATTAAATCAATCAAATCTGGTCTACTCTATTTGGTATTCTTAGTAATATTGGGGATTGATATTATTTGTAATTTTGGTGATCCTTTGTACTATTGGGGATTTGGGGATTATACATTAAATTGGAAATTATGTTGATTATTGGTGACTCTTCAAATTTTTTTTAATTAATCCGTACAAAAATTTTGACCATTTCAATGGTCAAATTGTAAATACCCATATGAATGGAGGGTAATTATGTCCTAAAAAAATATTTGCGTAATTAGTTTTGGATTGGGTTCGTAGCTGTAATATTTTGGAAACTTAGGATTATTCATGGAAATTGCCCTATTTTTTTTAATTTTTTTTTATGTATGACTTGTGTGTCAAAAAATTACAGTTTTACTCTCACAATTTTTCATAGTTTGTATTTTATAAACCGACTATCAGATTATTGTAACTTTTGTTACAATAGCCTGATTTTTTTATGGATAACAATTTTGAGTAAAAGCTTGATTTGGTTATTTGGTATATAGTTCTTTAATCTTTTACTTAAATTTTTATTCAAAGTTTTTAAATTATTATATTTTTATTAAAAATTTTATATATTAATTTTACCCCAAAACTTCATTTTCTCTCTCCACCCTTTCATTTATTTTCTGCAAGTCCATAAGGAAGTTTAAGCCAATTGCCTAGATTTTCTAAGAGAGAAAGAAAGAGAGACATGTTGGGATTCTTGAATTTTTTAATCAAGCTCAATTTTGGGTAAAAATTTGAGTAAATCTCAATTAGGTATTAGTCTCAGTGAAAGCTGTTAATCCATTTTTATTTCAATTTGAATTTAAAAAAAAAAAAAAAATGAGTACGGATTAATGATGCCATTATTAACCTCTTCCTCTTCTTACTTGGTAGCCTACAAGAATCAAGTGGGTCAGCCGAACTACCCAGTTCAACATTTGGGCTTATGAAATGCTTTGTCTCGCCTGCTGAATAAAATATCTGAGCGTGGATAGGAACCTGAGATATGGATTTCTACAACCCATATATTATTATTCAAAAAATGTCCTTAATCAAATTTTCCATTAAAGATATTTTAAATTCAAAACATTCCATTAATTTCTTTTTCGTTGCACTTGTTTCAGATCTTTATGCACAAATTTTGTTATCTCGCATCATGAAAAAGATGCACCAAAAATCAAAAGAAAAATGCTATATTTCCCAAAAAAATTTATTCCAAATAATGTGGCGAATTATCTAACCCTTCTCTTTTTTAGCAATTTCTCTCTTAGCTTTATAATAAATATTGAAAGGTTATGATTCATTTGAGATGCTCTTTAAGAACAATTTTTTGGAATATATAGTATTACTGAAACCAAAAAGTGGAGTGCATTTAGGCTGTTTAATTAGTATAATGGAAACAAAAATAATAGTTTCGACATTTTTTTTTCAAAGAATTTTCATGTAACGAAAGGCTACAAATTGGCATCCTTATAAGATACATGTCTATAATATTGCTAATTCAATTAGCGACATGCATTACTTACTTTTAGGGTCAGTTCTTGAATTATTGGAGCATATGAGGGCCAGATTGGATAAGTTTTTACTTTCTATTTTTTACTTATAAAAGTTAAAATGTCAAATATTTGAGTGTGAACAGTATATATTGAGCCATGGCCCATGCGTGCATGTGCATGTGCATGTGCATGTATAAATTAATGAAAGGGATTTTGCTTAATTCATTTGAGTCCATCCTGGAAACTCATATAACAATTTTGATTCTTTTGAGTTCACATTTCTATCATCTTTTGGCATATTAGTCTCTGCTCTTGCCACCTTCAATTCACACAAAGTAGCTTAATTACATGAATATAGATCAGTTGGCCTCATATATATATATATATCATCATCACCACCATCATCATCACCACCACCCACTGCTCAAAGTTAAACAATGACCAACTTAGAGTGATCGACCGCCCATGTCTATCCCAACCTAGTAATTGGGTCCTGCATATATATATATATGAGCACCAATTAGGCAATTACGTACTGAGATGACTGAGAATTATAGCCTTCAACCCCAATTTCTTACTTTTACTTTGGGTGTCTACTCATAGGTCCTATTTATAAATTTTGTTTACAAAAAAATTCTGTTATTTTTTCTTTTTATCCAAAAATCATTCCTAATAATAAACGCATCAATTTGTTCTTCGATTTTGCAGAAATTGGTCATTTTGCTGAAAACTAATGTATAGATCAGTCTTTTGCACTTTTGAAAAAAAATAAAACTTAAATTTGGACTTTGGGATAAAGTAAAAAAATGATGGGACTTTTGGGTAAAAAAGAACTCAAAATAAAACTTTTGGATATATAATTTTTCCTTTTACTTTCTCAATCAATTGCTCTTATATATATATATATATATATATATGTAGAATTTCTCTTATGAGCATCACCGCATTTGGGCTTAAAATCAGCAAATTCGGTCGACCGTTGGATCACAAGCGGACGGCTGATACGGAGATGACTTAAAATACCCGAATCCGCTTGTGATGCCCCGCGTGTGACCCGCCTTCTTCATCTCTTCATTCAGCCACAATATGGCAAGCCCTAGACCCTAAATCGAGTAGCACCTCCAGCCCCAAATCTAGCAGCACCTCCAGTCCTCCATCTCCGGTCACAAGCTCCAACTATGGCGACTCTGTTCCGGCGCCGATCAGCACCTCCAGTCATCCATCTCCGGCGGCTCCTCACAGGTGATGCATATTTTTTTCTTTTTTTTTCATCTTCACTCAAATTTTTTTTTGCCCTAAATTTGAATGCTTCAACTTCTGTTTTTCAACTATTTTTCATCTTCACTCATTGTCTTCTGTTTGCGATTCTCTGTAATGAAGGGGAAGAAACATATGTGTAATGGGAGTCTCGTCTTGTGAATGTAAAATACATGCATGCCACCTGTTTGATTAAAAACCCCATTGAATCTCACATTGCATTTCCTTCTTTATTTCTTTGTAGAATGTTCTAAAACCTTGTATGAGTACGCATTTGAACGGTGTTGCACTACAATAATTTTTTTTTTAATGTTTTTTTTGCCCTTTTGCCATCATTTTACACAGCTAAATGGCATGCTACCCCCTACTAAAATTGAACTCTATCTGGGCAAAATGTTGAATTTTGGTTGGGTTGGCCCTAGCATATATATCCTCAAGCTTATTATTGAGGGTCAATTAAAATTCAAAACTCAACCTACAAAATATACAATTTTGTCATGCTATGCTTCATTATTTCATATGATATGCTTCTTGATTTCATATGATATATTCTATTTGTTAATTATTCTTCACTAAATCAAAATTTTTTTTTAAACAACATTTATTGATTTATTTTGGTTCATTAACGACAACAACATTTTTTTTAAAACATCCAATCCAGTTACGTTTAATGGAAGACACCATCTTCAATGGAGAGTATGCACACCAACTTCTCGAGTCATGCTCAACCAATCCAGTTTCGTTTTACACTCCTGAGGTAAATGACAACCGCAAACCAAAATTAGGTCAGGAATTTGATACACTTGATGATGTGTATAAATTTTACAACGATATGCTAGGGCGGTTGGGTTTGGGGTTCGAATTGGGTCTAGTATTAAAAATCGGTTTAATGTAATTAAAAGAAAGGAGTATGTGTGTTACAAGGAAGGACAAATAGCCGTTAATATTAAAGAGAAGCCATTGAAGAGGATCCGTGGTTCCACACGACAGCACTGTAGGGCAAAAATTGCTGTTGTGAAGGATTTAGTTGGTGGGAAGTACAAAATTAGTCTTTTAATTGAGCAACACTCCCACCAATTGGCAACCCCCAGGAAAATTCATTTCTTGAGATCTCATCGATTTGTCTCATCTGCTCAGAGGTCTTTGACCAAACAGCTTACACAAGCAAATATCCCTACCCATCAACAGATTAATATTCTTGAGTTGCAGGCGGGAGGGATTGAAAATATCGGCTGTATAGAGAAGGACATTTATAATGTTAGAAGGGATAGGGTTAAATCTATGGATGGGCATGATGCAAATATGTTGAATGATTATTTCATATCAAAAAAGGAGGACAACCCATATTTTACTTACACTATTGAGGCAGATAGTGAGAATTGCATTACACGTTGTTTTTGGGCAGATGCAACTTCTATAATAGCATTCAAGTCGTTCGGAGATGTAGTTGTGTTTAATACTACCTATCAAACTAACAAATATTCAATGATTTTTGCACCGCTCGTGGGAGTCAATCACCATGGCCAAACAGTTTTGTTAGGTTCCGCATTTTTGAGTGATGAAACAACTGAGTCTTTTGAATGGTTATTTGAGCAATGGTTGAAAGCAATGCCCGGGGGTCCGCCTGCCATGATCATAACCGACCAGGATCCGGCTATGGCTAAAGCCATTGAACATATGCTTCCTGATACTTTTCATAGGTTGTGCATTTGGCACATTATGAGTAAGTTCCCCAAGAAGCTAAGTGCAACTGCGTTGCAGGCTGTGAAAGATGATTTTAAATACTGTATTTGGGATTCTGAGGATCGAGATGAGTTCGACAGTAGATGGATGGATGTACTTGTCAAAGGTGGACTGCAAGACAATGCATGGCTAAAGACAATTTATAGCTTGCGATTTAAATGGGTACCGGCGTATGTCAAACACGTCTTTGCTGCAGGCATGTCAAGTAGCCAAGTGCGGAAAGTTGTCATTCTTTTTTCAAAAAATATTTGAGCAAGAACAATTCACTGAACGAGTTCATTACTTGTTTTGATCGAGCACTAAAAAAACAAAAGCATTCAGAGCTCCATGCGGACCACATTGACATTGATGAGCAGCCTATTCTCAAGACGCGGATTCTAATGGAAAAACAGATGGCATCCATTTATACCCGCAGAATTTTTAAAAAGTTCCAAGAAGAAGTTTTCGAGAGTCCAGTTTATGTCATAACTAGTGTCTTTGAAGATGATGTAAAATGCAGATATGATGTCGAGCATACATCAGGGGAGGAAAGAGTTCGTAAGATTGATGAGGATAAGACTACAACAGTGGCAACATGTAGCTGTAAATTATTTGAGTGGGAGGGAATTCCTTGCAGACATTTGGTGGCATTTTTTCAATTCAAACGGGTTTTCCAATTACCCAATTTGTACATTAAGATGCGGTGGACCAAGGGTGAGAAAATGAATGTTGTTCTTGATAGTCAAGGGGTGGATTTGAGTGTATGTAATACCGCTGCGATTCTTTTACGGCGTTGTAAAAATTATGAGCTGGTAAAGAGGTTGATTGACATAGTATCAGCATGCGATGAGAGATCAGACCGGTTTGCCGCAATTGTGGAAGCAACTGAAGCTGAGATGGGTGAAATTCCAATTCCAACAGTTGACATCGCCTTTAGCCAAAGTAGAAACGCACAATCACAAGTTTATTCTGAGCCAAAGAAGGTTCGAGCAAAAGGCTGCGGAAAACGGCTAAAAAGTGGAAAAGAAAAGGTGACAGCAAAGCTAAAAACTAAGGAAAATCGGAAGTGCAATGCGTGTGGCCAAGTTGGTCAACATCACGACTCGAGGAATTGTCCTAGCTTGAGGAATAATGTCTCTCAACCGAGTCAACAATATGATGATGATTATATGTCGACAAGAGGTATTGAAATATGCGTTTACTGTGTAGCATTTTAGTTACATATTGAATTTGTATGATATAATCTAAATTTTCTCTTACATTGCATTTGACCTTGAGGAATTGTAATTGGCGTATTATACTGATATCTTGCTTTTATGATTGTATATATCTAAGCAGGTGGTGGTGCAAAAGATGACTCCAATGTGATGTGGTGAACTATTAGTGGCCAAGTCAGATGGTGCGAATATCAGTTTTTGTAAACCGATGAATTAAATGTAATTCAATGTCAGTTTTTGTAGTAGACTATTATCATTATGCCGATGAGTTAAAGAATGTATTGAATAATATCTACTATTTATTTTTATTGTTTTATCCATTAAATTGGCATTTTTGCTTCATTTTATTATACTATTATCAGAAGTGGTCTACCAACAGCTCAATTCTTATGTTACAAGCCAATTATCAGCCTCTATTGGTCGACCGATTTGCAGAAGTGGTCGACCAACATATGCATTCTCATTTAAATAGCAATTTGCAGTCTCTGTTGGTCGACCAACTGTAACGACTAGTCGACCAGCATCTACATTCTCATGTAAACCAGCCCAATTTTCATGTACAATGCAAGCCACATTTTACACATGTCCATAAAGATTTTGATAGTCCTATCCAACAATTTGCATAGTAACACTTTTCCCATTCAAATAGATTAATGATAGCACAAATGGCAAATATGGTTTTAATAAACTAAATTAAAATATGCTTAGTTTGGTTTACAAGTGAGTCCTTCCTAATGATAACTAATGTAATAATACCAACTTACATTTCAGTTCTTGAATAACAGTCCTAACACAACTACAACCAAAAAGAAAATAATAATTGAGTGCCATCTGAGAGTTTGCTTCAATAGGACGTGTTCCTGAAGTATACGTGCAACTTGGTTGGCCTCTAAAGGAGCTACTATTGTGGCATTCTCACTTGGTATGGAAGTTCGACGATTACGTTCCATGAACTCGTCAACCCATTCGACAAATCCGCTACATGCAGTATCCTACAATGAGCATGTATGCGGTATATGTGTTAGATAAATTGTAGTTAGAAGGAAATTTAAAATTATTGGCCTCATAAGTACATAGAGGTCTCACATTACAAGTAGAGGCAAAGTATTGCCTGCCTGGATTTTTCTTACTACCGGGATGTACGTACAATACAATCCCTGCGAAACTTGCAATCACATTTTCGGTGGGACCAGAAATTAGGGGAACTTTCGCTGCCTTGTGTCGCCATTTCCTTCCAAATTCACATGCACAAAAATTTTACAAAAAGCCAACAAATAGTAACAAGTTAAACTATCATTCAATATCCAAAATACACCATTCAATATTTACACATTTCCTTTCACATTCACATGGACAACAATGTTACGAAAATCCAACAACTAGTAACAAGTTAAACTATCATTCAATATCCAAAATACACCATTCAATATTATGTAAAAGACAATAATTACAACCATAAAGGTTTCCAAAATATTTCCAATTCTCAAAATTGTCTAAAGTAACAGTCATCATCAACCCATGTCAAGCACTATCAACACGATCCAGCTGTTGAGGCCCCTGCTCCACAATTCCCAAATTCCGTTGGATCATCGTAAGATCTGATTTCAAACCCACAACTGTTTCTTCCATTTTGTCCAAGCGAGCATTCAAAGTGTTGAAAGCTCCGGTGATGCAATCATTCACCCTCAATAGAAAGGAGTCTACATTGGAAACAAGACATTTAGTGGTTGGTTGTACATTTGAAGTTCCTTCAGAAGTGGTCGATGGCTCGGGAACTCTAACATTTGATTCGTCATTCCTAACCCATTTACCATCTCACAATATAAATCTCATTCGACTAGGAGTTGTGAAATCATAAAGTTTATGGGGAATGAGGACAGATTCATTTTGAAGAGTGACACCAACATCCTTTAAGATAATGGTAACTAAGGACCCAAAAGGAAGACTAACAGTTTTCTTGTCCCTACAGTGTGCCATAGTACGGACGATGATGTATGGAAGATCAAGTGAGAATTCAGTCATAACCGCCCAAATGGCAAATATATCCATGAATGAAACATCATCCCGACTCCCTGATTTTGGCATTATATTATAAGAGATGAAATGGTGCAAAAGCCGACATTCGAATGTTAGATTGGATGCTCTAGGACGAAAACATTCTTCAATAATGTCTTGCCCACATATAATTTTAATAGCTTCCAACAAGCCAAAGTTATCATGTTTAGGTTTTACTTTAGTCTCAAAGACTTGATGTGTTCCCCGGGGCAATTTGAACAAACCATATATGAAAAAGAAAGTTCAATTGGGATTTCTTTAACTAAGCTGGTCAGTTTGGACTTATTGAAATCCAACTCGAGATTGGCATAAAACGATTGTACAAAGACAGGGTACGCTGGTTCCTTTATACCTAGAAAATCCAACCAACCTAGTTTCTTCAGCTTTTCATGCATTGAAGGGGCAAGACTTTCAATAAAGTTTGGACGGACTGGTTTACATACTACAGTCCCTCTTTTACTCATGTCCCTAGTTGACCTCTTCATTTTTTTTTTATGATGGTTGTCCTCTCATTGGTTGTTTCTTTTTTGCCTTTGATGAAGATCCCTTCCATAGAAATGAAAGCTGAATATAACATGAAAAAGTTGGGAAGAGGAGGGAAAGAAACAAAAAAAAAAAAGACTTTATTTATGTGTTTCGCAATAGGGAAAAAAAATGATATAAGGACCTTCCCAAAAAATAACAAACTAAGTGTATAAACATTAACACCTCAAGCAATAAAAAAACAATTGTTATAAACATTAACACCTCAAGCAATTAAAAAACTTGCTAATTCTCATTCTCATTGTCCTCAATTAATATTTTGTATACTGGATGCATACGATTGCAAGAGATCTACTACAAAAGTCGAACATACGATATCATATGTGTCAAAATGGTGCAAGATATTCCAAAGTAACTGGGCGAACACAATATTAAATTATATAACAGAGTTAATGTTCATTAATATTAAAGTGACATTCTTCAAAACATGCATACAACTCACAAATCCAAACCGGTAAGCAAGAACACAGCATTTCAAATGCAACTCTGCATTTGAAGCCCACATATTAACAAAAAAAATTTTAAGAAGAGACACAGCCCCTATCCATTTGAATAAAGTGACATTCTTCAGAACAAGGTTTTAGAAAATTCTACAAAGAAATAAAGAGGGAAATGCCATTCAATGGGGTATTTAATCAAACAGGTGGCATGCATGTATTTTACATTCACAAGACGAGACTCCCATTACACATATGTTTCTTCCCCTCCATTACAGAGAATCACAAACAGAAGACAATGAGTGAAGATGAAAAATAGTTGAAAAATAGAAGTTGAAGCATTCAAATTTTAGGGCAAAAAAAAAAAAAATGAGTGAAGATGAAAAAAAAAGAAAAAAATATGCATCACCTGTGAGGAGCCGCCGGAGATGGATGACTGGAGGTGCTGATCGGTGCCGGAACAGAGCCGCCGTAGTTGGAGCTTGAGACCGGAGATGGAGGACTGGAGGTGCTGCTCGATTTGGGGCTGGAGGTGCTGCTCGATTTAGGGTCTAGGGCTTGCCATATTGTGGCTGAATGAAGAGATGAAGAAGGCGGGTCACACTCAGGGCATCACAAGCGGATTCGGGTATTTTAAGTCATTTCCGTATCAGCCGTCCGCTTGTGATCCAACGGTCGACCGAATTTGTTGATTTTGAGCCCAAATGCAGTGATGCTCATAAGAGAAATTCTATATATATATATATATATATATATATATATATATATATATATATATATATATATATATATATATATCCCTAGAACCTTTTGCCATCTTCTCACTTTACCCTCTACGCATCTATACTAGCAATTTTTTTAATCGGCCTTGTACAAAATAAAATAAAAAATTTATATCACCGAAGACTACATCTTTTCTGGCTTTTTCTCTTTTTAATGATGGCCGAGTCTATAAATCTTACTGGCTCTAATTAATTAGTAATACAAAACTTGTTTCCACATCTTTTCTTTTCTCTTTTTTTTTTGGTTAACTATTTTTTCCTTATTTGTAATGGCCGAGATAGAGCATACATCACTGGCTCATAATTATACAACTTAATTTGTTTCCTTCTCTCTTTTTTGGGACCTGTTAATTAGTATTGGTGAGAAGTATATTTGGATTAGGTGTCAACTTATTATTCAGTTGGCGGCGCCTGTGGATGCCACATCATCATAGTGGGACTGCCACTTGTCAGCATGATAGGAATCGAGAGCACATGCAATGGGAATAAACCCTTGCTTTATGTCCTCCTCAAGAATGAAGATCCAAATTTGCTATGGTCTAAGTATGTGGCAAATATTTAAGAAGCATATATACTCATTTGCTTATTTTAATTATAAGTTTTAAAAATATATATAAGAGTGGTGGGACTTGAGACTTCTCTTTATTAATAATATTTCTATTTAATTATTATAAGAAAGTTGTTGGTTTCCCTACCAATGATTCTTCAATAAAATGGACTAGAAAACGATGGATATGATGCTTTTAATTATAATATAATTCCACCTTCAATACTTGCCCGCATGCACTTTGCTCTCCTTTCTTCTCATTTCATGTTTTTCTTTTGTCTTTAGAACTCCAACATAACATAACACTAGCTAGCTAGTGGTAAGAAATAAGTATATATATATATATATATAGAGAGAGAGAGAGAGAGATGGCAGTATGGCACTTGCATTCGGGTCCGTGGAAACAACTCTTGCTGCCAACTCAAAAAAGATAGACTGATTTTTAAGTTAAAATTCAGCCAGTTAAATACAGCTGCAGCATCCAAGTGCACAAATTGGGAGGGGAAATGTAAATATTATTGCAGAAAGGGAGATGAAAGGAGATTAAAAGGAAACAAGAAAAGAACAAAAGGGTTTCCAGCTAGCTTGGCTCAATCATAAAAATGAGGGGAAAAGAAAAGCATATATCTAGCTTTTACAGAGGATGAAGGATGCATATGATAATGATAATGATAATATATAGGAGTAGTATATATAGAACACCAAATAGTTGACTCAAAAAGGCCGGCGGCTGCTTACTTGGCCAGCCCTAGGAAGGCTAATTAAACTGATGCAATAGGTCGATGGTGAACTGTAAGGGTGGTTTATCCACTGATGCCATTGCCTAGCCAGTAACAACCTTCCAGCTCAGCAGAATGACTTGGACATATATCCCAACTCTTCCAACAACCAGCTTGGCAGTCTAATGAAATCATTAGTAGCATATGGAAGACTAAACAAACCATAATGTATAAAACTCATGCTGACTCAGCACTCTCCAATTGGAGAGATTTTGCTGACTTAGCTACAGCACAGCACCTGCATGCATGACCCCCCACCACCACTAAAATACTGGTGACTGGGATTTTAGAATCCTATCTCAGCAGTCAGCATCCATATGGTATGGGAACAGATAGCTCCTCCTGAAGAATTGAGAGTTGCCCAGAGAATATAATTTGAAATGAAAGGAGTTGGGGGCTGAGCCAGGCCCAGGAGTGCCTCGCCAATTTTTGTCTATTTTGCTTTAAGAGATCAATAATAAGAGTAATTGTTCAGTCTTCAGTTGGACCGGTCTTTGGTCCAATTTCCAGTGCAAGGAGTCTGAAATTATGTCAGATGAGTACACATAAAGAGATAAACCTGTCTTTGCAACTAGTATATAAAATAAAATAGACTTTGTTTTTCAAATGCAATTGAAGCCCATGACCAACAAGGTCTGAGTAAATGGTTCCTCTCCCAATGCCCCTTTTTTCCTTCCTGAGTTATTTCTGACCAATCTTTGGCTTCTGTGATAAGTGGGAGAACCCCATGTTAGATTTAGACTTGAAAGATTAAAATGTACAACACATAAAACAAAAAGAAGTTGCCTAAACCCAAGACAAGAAATGATATTAAAAATTATAATATATTGCACCATTCACTTTCTGCAGCTGCTTTTTAAGCACTTGTTCAATATTTTATGTTCAAAACCTTACAGATCCAACCCATTCATTAGATTCCCCTCCTCTATACAGCGAGAGAAAGAGAGATGGGTTATCTGGGATTGCAGCAAGAGATCGAAGGGTCTCTCTTTTACCTTCTTTGCCTCAAACTGAAGGTGGTGATCAATTAAGGTAAACTGAAAGATTTTCACTACTGCTGCTGCACCCCTCTGGCTGTTCTGCTTCTTAATTTATTATGGTGATAGTCTAATAGATGAAAGAAGCCTGCTTTCTGTTTCTGAAGAGTTTGAATCTAATATTGACTTAAAACCTGTATTACTTTCAGGGAAAAGTATGAATGTTTAGCATGTCCGACACAGGATAGAAGATGATGAGCATGAACAGTAAATCTTTTGGAGTGATCTAGGCCTGCGGCAGAGATAAGAAACGAAAAGGTCAGGTTCTGACTTGGGAGAGGCCCACAATGGGGAGGTGCTGTGATACATATCACATGTAGATGTAGATACAGATTTCTACTGCTTTGAGTCTTCACTGTTGCATTCATCTTCTGAGGCAAAGCCTTTTTACGTCAGAGTAATTGTATCTGTCAAAACATAAATTGCAAAGGAGAATCCACAGAGAGCTCAGGTTGTCCGATCCATCTTCCCAGCAGAAAGAAATGGTTCTTGTGTTGACAGAGATCGATATAAATATAATGGAGGGGAGGAGCTAGCTAGCTTTATTCAGTAATGAATGGAAGTACAACCCAGAGGTAGTAAATGGGTTTAACTTTTAGAGAACCTTTGTCAAGTGTAAATTTCTTCGGCCCTACTTAATTTTAGTGAGATCTACAACTGCATACACACCAAGTTTCTGAGCTTCATTCTTCATACATAGGCATGGACATGGACGTGCAAATGGATATGGATGGAGAAGCATCAGTATCTGCTAAACCTCCTCAGCCCCTCACCATCAAGATAGCAACTTCTGGTAAGGAGATTTTGACTCCTCTTGTTTCTATTTCTGATTCCCTTTCTCCAAACATTAAGACCTCAATTGAATCATCTCCATACAACTCTCCTTCTCTCGTGTCCCCGCCTTCATCCGCATTTGTTTCCGCCTTACAGTCTCCTTATATATCTCCAAGGGCCACTTTACCCCAAAATCCCACGGACAATTCGACTCCACGTACCCATCCCTCACCACCCGTCTCCTACTGCGGTTCTCAGTCTGACGACATTCCCAGCAGCTCCTACACTCCCCCACCTGAACAATACGATTATTCTGATGACCCAATTGATCCAAAGCTCAAATTTGTGACCTGTAGTGTTCCAGTTCCAGACCCAGCTCCCCCTAGAATTTCATTCTCATTCCCTGTCCCTCGGATTTCCTTTGCAAAAGGCTCTGTTTCTCCCGCTGCCAATGCGAAACTCAGGAGCTGTGATGTTTACATAGGCTTCCATGGCCAGAATCCCAATTTGGTACGCTTCTGTAAGTGGCTTAAATCGGAGCTGGAGCTTCAGGGAATTGCTTGCTTTGTTGCGGACAGAGCAAAGTATTCGGACAATCAGAGCCATGAGATTGCTGACCGAGTTATCTGCTCAGTGACTTTTGGTGCTGTGGTTGTCACTAGTTCTAGCTTCGTTAACCATCTCAGCAGGGAGGAGATAAGATTCTTTGCTCAGAAGAAGAACCTGATCCCTCTGTTCTTCGACACAGACCCAAATGAAATCATGGGTCTTCTCAACCGCAATTCAATCGACAAAGAATGTAAAGAAGCAATTGAGGGATTGGTAAAATCTCATGAATTCAAACTGGAAGTCAATGAGGGTAACTGGAGAAGCTGTGTATCAAAAGCTGCTGGGATTTTAAGAGCTAAGCTTGGGCGGATGAGTGTTGCAGAGAAGGAGATAGAAGGATTTGAGGAATTACCCTTCCCAAGAAACAGATTTTTGGTGGGAAGAGAGAAGGAGCTAATGGACATTGAAACTGCCTTCTTTGGATGTGGGGAGTGTCTCGAACAAGACTGTTCGATGCCCATTGTTAAAGGAGAAGCAGCAGGGCAATCTGAAAGCCTTGCAGATGAGGAGAGTGACATGGTTATAAGGAAAGGGGGTAGATATAATTTGGAGGTTGGTAAGTGCAAGGAACCAACTTTAGAGGCTTGGGTTGAACCGGTTATAGGAAGAAGTTCGTACAAGAGGCCAAAATACAAGAAATCAAAGAGTGGGAACTATAAGAGCTTTGGTAGCAGCGTGCTCAGCATAAATGGAGCTGCGGGCATTGGAAAGACGGAGCTGGCTCTAGAGTTTGCTTACAGGTATTCACAGAGATACAAGATGGTTCTGTGGGTGGGTGGAGAAGCACGGTATTTCAGGCAGAATATATTGAATTTATCGCTCAATTTGGGGTTGGACGTGAGTGCTGATGCAGAGAAGGAAAGAGGGAGGATTCGAAGCTTTGAGGAGCAGGAATTTGAAGCATTCAAGAGAGTCAAGAGGGAATTGTTCCGAGACATGCCCTATTTACTGATAATCGACAATCTTGAGACGGAGAAGGAATGGTGGGAAGAAAAGGATCTTCATGATCTGATACCGAGGAACACTGGTGGAACCCACGTTATTGTCACGACCAGGCTCTCCAAGGTGATGAATTTCGATACGATCCAGCTTCCGCCATTGCCCTTGTCTGATGCAATGGTTTTGGTAAGAGGGAGAAGGAAGAAAGAGTATCCGGCTGACGAGTTAGAGTTTCTCAGGAAATTTGATGAGAAATTGGGAAGGTCAAGCTTTGGTTTGTGGGTGATTGGGTCTCTACTTTCTGAACTTGCAATTTCACCATCAGCTCTCTATGAAGCTGTAAACCAGATCCCACATGAGGAAGGTTCTACGTGCTCTTATTTGAGCATCATTGATGAGCAAATCTGCAGAAACAATGCTTTCCTGATGAAAGTCCTTAGTTTTTGCTCGGCTATCTTAAGGCAAACCAATGGGAGAAGGAACCTTCTTGCCTCAAGAATGCTTCTTGTTGGTGCTTGGTTTGCCCCAGCACCCATTTCAGCAAATTTACTAGCTGCTGCAGCTAATAACATGCCTACTACTGGGAACCGTTTCAAGAACTGGACCAAGTGCCTGAGTTTCATGTTGTGTTGCAGCTCTGGTGGTTGTTTAGCACCCCAAACATGGAAGGGTGAAGAGGATTCAGCCCTTCTTCTAGTTAGACTAGGATTGGCACGAAGAGTCAATAGACAGCCTGGGTGTTGGATTCAATTCCACCCCATAACTCAGATATTTGCTAAAAGGAAAGAGGGTTTAACCGCGGCTAAGGCCACAGTTCAAGGCGTAAGGAAAATTGGAAACCCATTAGTAAATTCAGACCACCTCTGGGCTTCTGCATTCCTTGTCTTTGGGTTCAAATCTGAGCCCCCGTTTGTCCAACTAAAGGCAATCGATATGGTTTTATTCATCAAGAAGACCGCTCTCCCTCTAGCAATTAAGGCCTTCACAACCTTCTCAAGGTGCAGCTCAGCATTGGAGCTCCTAAAGGTGTGCACAAACGTGCTTGAGGAAGTAGAGAAGTCATTTGTGTCTCAGATACAGGACTGGTGCCATGGCTCCCTTTGCTGGAAGAAAAAGTTACAGACGAATCAAAGGGTGGACGAGTATGTATGGCAGGACGTGACATTGTTGAAAGCTACATTGCTTGAGACCAGAGCAAAGTTGCTGTTAAGAGGCGGACATTTTGACAGCGGGGAAGAGCTATGCAGAACAAGTATTAGTATCAGGACAGTTATGCTCGGCCATAACCATGCCCAAACCTTGGCTGCTCAAGAAACATTGGCCAAGTTAGTAAGGTTGAGAAGTAAGATATGATGTTCTTCAAAAATCAGTCAGTTTCGATCAGTTTTGTTTACATTGTAATCATATATATTAGCGAGATATAAAATCATCAATTTGCTCATACTAGTGAGATCAGAATGACACACTAGTTTCAGTTATAATGTCCGGTTTAAGTTCACATAAAGATAATTTGCATGCATATTATGTATGTTTCATAGATTTATACACTTGAAAATCAACTCTTGCAATGATTTGTAAAATATGCAAATCACTGAAGAAGCAAGAAGGAAATCAAAATCAACAGGAAGCATCATTCTGAATTCAATCTCCAATTCTGATACAAGAGAAAAGCACTCAAAACACACAAAATGACTTGGTAACAACAACAAAACCCACGTTAGACACAGATAACAGTACCCCTCCCAAGTCCCAAGTCCCAAGTCCCATCCATTCCACTGAAAATCAAATTAGAATAATAATCTCAAACAACAAAGCCCACCACACACGTTCAACACTCCAATTCTTATCAAGAAGAACCAAGCAATTACCACTTTCTGCTCAAGTTTTGCTTGTATATATGCAAAAATATATTTGCAAAAAAAATGATGGTCCCAAGTCAAAAGCATTTCTCTCATGAAATTCTCAAATTAAAATGATGTGGGTCAGTGAATTGATTGGCCCTATTTTGTGAAATCCACTCGATGATGATGAGAAGTGGAAGGAGACCCCGATCCGATCAAACCCTTGGAAACTGCTTCATCCTCGTCCAAAAACAACCCTTCTGGATTCCTGAAAATCCCATGAATCCCAGAAATCAGGAGCCCGATCCCAATTCCCAATAACATGTTCCAAACAACACCCAAAAACCAAATGGCCAGCACCGAAACCAGAACCAAGGCCGCCATCACCACCCGATCGCTCGCGTGGTATCCTCTCACCACCAGCGGATCTTCCCTAAAGAAGTAAAGTATCAACCACAAGCCGAATATCAGGGCGAATACGATCAACGAGATGGGTAAACCGATGAGGGAGAGGGCGGCGCAAGCTGAGATGATGATGGAATAGTTGATGCGGAAGTATGTAGCGTTCTTCCGTATTCGGTTGCCGGCGCTGGATAAGGATTCGGGCCGATCGAACACGCCGGAGGCTATAAATTCCGGCCATGGACGCCGTCGAGATACGAAAGTTGAGAGGTTCTGGACTGAACGGGAAATGACGTCACCGCCTGAGATGGGGATGGTCGTGTATGTCGTGGGGGTGGTAGTTGCTGGAGTCTGCATCTTCGTATCTTTGACCGCTTTGACCCCAACTACCGTTCAAACCTTCAGAGTGCGTCGGCGACTTGGCTGAGCTTGCGGGTAATGTCGGTTTCTGACTTTCACTTTCGCCTCTCCAATCATGACTCAACTGGCCGTGAAAAATGCTCTAGGAATTTCGTCAAATCATATTTTCATCAAAAATTGAAATCACCAATCACTTTTGTTGTATGAAATTTTTGCCAAATGATCCTATCATTTCTTAAATTATATAGAAGTGATTATCACTTCGTTCCATTTTTTATATTGAGTAAAATTTTTAAATCTAAAAATAATTTTAAAAAAAACTAAACCAAATGGCCCTTAACCCCGTCTTATGTTTTGTTCTGAGTGTTATATTAACATGATAACTCACATCAATTAAATATTTAAAATAAATGTTTGATAATATGATAATAACATATTAAAATAGTGCTGTCATACTTTTAATTTGATGTCTCCTTTCTATTGTCAATGGCTTTTTCTCTTGTCCACATTGTTGCCATCATGCTGTCTTACTTTTAAGAATATAATTAAAATGTTAGGCTTCTTTTGATACAAATTAAAACAGTTTCTAAAATCGATTTGATTGTATGATTTAAATCCTCTTATTTGGTCAGAAGAAGAATTATTTATCTAACAAATGAGTTCTTTAGTTGGCAAGGCTTTGCTTGCATATATATATATATATATATATATATATATATATATATATATATATGTAGGAAAATATATCTCTCATCTTTTTCTTGTGAGGAGAACAATGAGATTTTGGGTTTGATATATAATTCCATTTTGATATATAGTATAATTGTATACTTTCAATTAATTGATGTTCAACTCTTTTTTTTTTTTTTTTTTTTGTTTTGTTTTTAAAACAATTAAAAGGGCAAAGTTTATGTGGAGGAGTGGTCAATAATAGGGGCGCAATTTGGCCCCAAACTAATTGAGAATAATGAAATCCACTCAAATTCCCTTTAGTTTTGGTTCTTTAGAAAGTTTGGTCGGGTTTTGAATTAGAAAAATGAAGAACCAATTAAGCTTTACTTGATTCGATTTCAGGTTAGGACAATTAATTGACAAATTGACCCAACTTTATATATGTGTATATATAATATATTATATAATAAAGTAAAAAAGAGGGTAGGTACATATATGGTATGCCAAGGAGTGATTATTGAAAAATATTGAAGTGGAAGGATGAGGATGAGTCTTTGTTCTTCAATTGCAACATACAATATTACCCATTTGCATGGGTTGGGTTGTTGTGGTTATATAGTACAAATTAAATAGGTTAGAAAGTAATAATAATAGTAATTAAGAATCAAGTCTTGATTGGTTTATTTATTTTTATTTTACAAAAGGAGGAGTGAAACCCTTAATTAAACCAACAAATTCAGGCCCACATATACCTCATCATCTCCACCGTCTGATTCAAGGACAACGTATTGATGGATCCTGGAGTATAGTGAATGAAGAGATGAAGATCTTGATCAATGGCTTTAAATGAAATATGGATGTGTTATTAAAGTGGTTAATACGATGATTTTTAGATTATAATGTATGGAATTATTGCTCATGCACTGTTATGGTGCAAATAACATGAATATTTTTTTTATTTAAATTTTAAACAGTATCATATTGCACACGTATCGTGTGTGCGGTGGCTATTATATATATATATATATATATATATATAAAAGAGAATCGGGAAGATGACGTACAGATTTAAATAATTTATTAATGAAATGGGGGATATTATTATTAATTAGTAGAGAATATTTGAAAAGAGGGAGGTGAGTGGGAGAGAGGAGGGAGGAGAGGACAGGGAATGGCCCACACACGCACTTGGTTTCAGCATTCGTCTCTGTAAAAAGACATATTGAGGTGTCCAGCTTTTCACCATGCAAAATGCACATTCCACGTTCCCATCTCATCTCCCCACATCCATCGCCATTCGCCAAAACCCAACATCTTATTTATTACCCACATATATAAAGTATTAAAGTGGAGTGTAAACATCTTATCAGTACTGTTCTTCAATATTATTATTAACGGCTATATTTCATGGTCTATCAAACCCCCTCTCTCTCAACAATCATCCTCTACCCTGATGGCTTGCTAATGCCGAGTGCTGAGTTCCGCCATTAAAGGGAAAAACTGGGTGTGTAAGAAATGACCAAATACTAGAGCGATTCTTTATGACATTTAACCTTCTCCCTCTTGAATCATTGATTGGACCCCACGTCCCAAATACCTGCAGTGTGTAGATCGAGAGAGTGTACACTCAGCATATATATATATATAAGTAACAACCATTTGCTATATACAACATAAATTCACCAAACAACCTACACATCCATCAACCATGTTCCATGTCAATCACATCTACATCTGCATGTATTTATTGCTTCTTGACTAGATCACTTCATGGAAGTTCATTCAACTCCATCAACTGCCATCTCTCTCTCTCTCTCTCTCTCAATGTATAATTTATGAGGGAGGCAGATTTCAAAATTCAGAAATAAATTTTCATGGACTGGACTAATAATGTAATTGTAAATGGTTTTAATTTAAAAATTAAGCGATCGTTTGCATTTTACATGCACCCATATCACATTGTTCACATAGACAGGAGATGGATGGAGTTGTATGCATTGCAAGCAAGCATCAGTGATGGAATAATTGTTCGTTCCTACCAACATCGTCCTATCAAATATCAAGCTAGGGATCAGCGAGCCATGCACGATGCCCCCCCAGGCCCAAGGTCACGAAGAAGCACTCTCTTCTTCATAATCCCCCTGCCACTACACTCTAGAGGCATTTTATTCATCATCCATCATCCATAAAACAAGAAGAAAACCAAACCAGGCCATGCACCCCCAAGACACGCCTGGACATTTATATATATATAATTGCAACGGAGTATTAATTACCGTATGTAATAACCCATATATATATATATATATCAATGGTATCACCATATAATATACAATACACTGGACAAGTACGTCTATGTAAATCTATAACCATAACCATTTAGAAGTCGATATATATAACTTAAAAACCAATTGAAACTCGCGACTGTGCGCTCAAAAAGGATTCCTGCAATAAGATAAAACATTTCCATATATATTAAAAGCTCAACTCCGTTAACTTTAAACAAAGGTTTTAAACAAAGGTTCCTCCACGTCACCAATTATTGTAAGATTGCTAATACATTGTCGATCTAGTCTCTGGGAAGCTTTAAGATTGCCTACGAAGAAGTGAAAGCCTCAAAGATTTTGCTTATACATTGAAAATAAATACCGACTCTATCCGAGAACTCATCTGCTCGACTTCTTTTGCAGGCCGGGCTGTGTTAATGCTCAATCAAACACCATTATTTCCTGTCATTGAAAATCATTGCTGAACCCCAGAACTTTCTTGCAATCAGTAACGTAGGAACAGCTTGTGAATTCAGTACAAGTTTGAGTGATGTGAAACCTGGTAATGCATGACCCTGTGCAAATGGCAAGCAAAGTTCGCTGATGACTATGACAAGCTTGGAGAATAATACAACGCAGATCTCAGATGACTTGACGACGACGACGACGACGATGAAGCCACAAAATTAGGACCCTGCTGCAGCACACCAGAACCATCCGAAGTACAACTCCATTTATAGGGACTTGTATTTGGTCGACTGGAATGGGACACATTAAAACTTCCGTTGTGCACCATTGCTGATTCACCAAGGGGAGAAGGGTCCTGTGATTGATGACAAGAGTAAGGATTCACATGACTTAAGGTATAATCAGGAACTGCTGGAATTGAAATGCCAGCTGAAGATACCTGGCTTCCCCTAAAGCCTCTAGTGTATTTTGCATCATCAGCAGTCGAATCAGCTTCACTTTCAGGAGCATCATCGATGATGATGATTTCTTTGATGGGATTGCCAGCAGAATCTGCATTCCTGCATTGAAAGTCAGGTGTTCTTATAATTTTCTCCATGTTATATGGGGATGCTGCCTCCAGTCTGTTCTTGGGTCCACTCAGTTGAGTCCGCAAGTTGTATTCACCTTTGTACTCATGCAGCTCCAAGGATGCAGCTAAACCACTACACATATGCGGTAACAACATGCCTGCTTGTGCCTGTGTGGGTATTTCTGGTAGCATAGAATTAACTTGGCCTCTGAAACCATTTAATCTGACATCAAAACACTGCCCCACTGTGTTATGTGAATCCTGGCCAAAATTAACAGAACCTTGAGGGACCATATGATGAAAGGAACGATAATCCCGATTTTGAATACTGCCAGGTGAGACACCAGAAGGATTAAGAAATTGTGCTTTTGGACAGTTATTTGGGGCACCTGGTTGGGCCTCTTTAAGATGCACAGATGAATCTTCATCTTTGTTGACCACCATTAAATTCTTCCCCATCAGCCGAAGTATGGGATTAGAAGCAGAAGGACTAGCAGAATCAGAATCACCACGACTTGGGAACTTCACTGCAGCATCAGAAGAACCTTTCATCGCAATGGGACCTGCAGATGATTTCATGACAGGAAGAACCAACTTTTCAGATCCTGCACTTGGACAATTGCTGAAAGAGAACATTTCAGGTCTTGCATTCAGATTGTTAGTTCTTGGGTTCGGATTACAACCCATTTGCTTTCCCATGGCAGGCACCATCACAGAAGCCGTGGTCCGACGCCGTAGAAGTTGAGACTCTTGATAATTCAGAACACCCTGAGAGACTCTCTCCTTCCGCGAGCAACAGCATGGCTGATTATCATCTTTGAATTTGAGATGTCCCTTTTCGGGAGAGATTACTTTGACTTTCAAACTATCTCCATCTAAAATGATTCTATCTGCTCCCACACTCGCTGTCTGTGGAACTGTGACACCATTTTCCACTACAGGCTCAATGCCGGCAACTGAGAAGCCTGGCCTATTCTTTTCTTCGACCACATGAGATGCTATTGAAAACAACTCTTCTGAATACTTCAAATCAGATCTCGCTGCAGTGAAGTTAGAGACAGAAGATGTTGCAGATATAGGAGAATCTGACGAATCTCCATCAACCAAATCATGTTGCTCTTGAGAAGAATGGACCCGGCTTGTGGTTAATGATGAGTTCCCTTGAAAATCTTCTGAACCTGTATCTCCAGGACTCGGCAAGAATGACCCCGGTGGTCCTGGAATAGGTATTGGATCAATCTCAGGAAAGGAGTTTCCTTGCCCGACTTTAGAATCCAAATCTGCCCCCATATGAGTGTTTTGCCCAAGTATACCATTGCCAACTTCATCTGCACAAAACATTTCTCGGCCATCACCCGAACTTGGCTCAGTTGGACCTGCTGGTGATTCAGCTCCACATAAAGGCCCATTATATTCTTCAAAAGATCGCGGTGAGTCAGATTGGGTATCATAAGAATTATCCCGCTTGCGAAATTCAGGATCAATAGATCTGCTCAAACTCGAAACCATCACCCCAACAGCTGTATTTGAGGATTGTTCAATAACCATGTCACCCCCTTGGAATTGAACCTCTTCTCCAACAGATTCCATGCTATCATATTTACCTGTGGAAAAATCACCGACTATAACAGAAGAATCTATGTTTTCCCCCACAATATGACCATGACACTTGACTGCTACTTGTGAACTCTTGAAAGCTATAACTTCCTCCCTTTGGAAGGTATTTCTTGCTCCTCTTCCTTGCCTAATTTCCTGTACACTGCTTCTACTAAGAGACACTTTATCAATTATCTCTTCTGTTCCAGATTGCTTTTCAGTATAATTGTGCATGAAATCATATTGTCCATCCCTTTCAGAAGGCCAAGCTGCTACCTCTTCACCCCTTTCTTCTACGCAATTCACCTGAGACTTCTTAAGGATTGAAATTTTTTTGTTCGCCTTGAATTTGGATTCAGGCACAGATGATCCACTGACAGACAATACATTCTTCCCTAAAGCGGTGAATCTTGTGGGGTTTGACGAGACTGCATGACAAACCCAGGAGGGATTGGTGCTAGCATTGGGAGTACCATCAGAGTTTTGTACTGGACCTGCATGAATCTCAATTGTCTTGTTGCTCAGCAAACCTGCATGATTTGTTGTATATTGTGAATGTTTCAGCACAGAAGTGCTGTCTTTGCTTGATTGAAGGGAAGCTCGCTTTGACATTTCAAGAGACCTCTCCACGTTGACACTTCTTTGGGCTCCAAACAAGGGGATCCTCACTCTCTTCCTTCCAGGAGACTGCTTCCTATTGTCATTGGCTTGAGCTTCATATAATGAGCTCCCCATTCTCTTGTGTCTTTCAGGAGAAGAAATCGGATTCTCAGATGAGTTTGGAAATTCTTGAACACAATTTCCCTCCACAAGAGAATCACCTAAACATGATCGATCACTCTCAACCAACAAGTCCCGTGTCATATGCAATTTACATCCTGAAAGCTGATGGCCATCTTTAGCTTTAATCTTCTTGGAAAGACCAGTTCGTTTGGAGCATACCCATTGTCTCAGAGTTCCTGAATCACCGGGTTTGATCTGCCCTTGAGGTTTAATGAGCTGCGTCAGGCGTTCCTCCTTATCGCGAGTTTCTTCCACTCCATCATCTCCATCTTGAGCCCCATGAATCTGTTTACCAACAAGTTGACAAGCACATGGCTGAAATCTCATACTACTAAACTTGCAACAAAGAAGAATTTAAAAACTTCTGATTCAAAGTGCAGAATGGGATACAAGAAAGGCATACTAAAAATATAAGGCTAAAAGAATCAAAAAAAATTTATGAAAAAAACAGCATTTGTTCTAGCATTTATCATGCAATGGGAGTTCTAAAATTACCGAGTGCAATAAATAAATTCCACTACAGATTAAATAGGACTTAAGCTTTTCATGGCATAAAGACACACCGCATAAATCACTTGGTGAGATGTATGCCTTAATTTTTAATGTTCTCCTTCTGGGGCAAACAACCAATTAAAGGAAGAGCAAGAAAAATCAATTTCGGTAAACAGAAAGCAAGAGTGAAGTACCTTAGAAGTAGGGGCCTTGGGAGAGCCAATTTTTTGGGTGGGAGGGACAAGTTTGAGGTACTTGGGATGTTTCGGCGCATGCCGCCTTTTGTTGCTGTTGGATGAAAAGAATTTGCTTCTTTTAACTCCTTTCAAAGATTTCCTTGGCTCCGGATCCTCTCCCACGGCATTACAATTAAACTTGGATAGAATCCGAAGTTTTGTGCCATTGGCATCAATATAGACAGCACCTTCATCCCCAGCATCCTCTGGATAAGCCGGTGACAATCTTTGCTTTTTCCCTTGGTTACACACCTCAGCAGGCAAATTTGAATCTGTGGCCCAGCTGGAACCATTTCTTCTATCAAGCTCTTCCAGTGTGCACCGTGGGGCCGTTTCACAAATATCCGCCATCGATCTCGTCTTCCTTGGCTTTACTCTATACTTGGTAGGTAGTTTAGAATCGGGCATCCACTTGGAAGGTGACTCCACAGAAAGGCACTGATCAATGTGAGCATTCAAAGTTGTGTTTGAGGAGGATGAGAAAGTCTTGCAAACAGGGCAAACTTTGGAAGTCATTGCTTCCGATAAGGTTGTACAATTCGATGCAATATCTTCGGTTGAGCCAGGATCAGAGACGGCAGCACTTAATTTCAATATCAACCTGCACTTCTTACTAGAGGGTTGTTGGGTCAAGTTTTCGGTCTTGTGAGATGAAGGAGGGCCTCCTCCTCCCTCAGCTTCAACTGATGCTTCCAAGGAACTACCACTTTTAATTGCCGTGCTAGATATCCTGTTAGCTGGAACTGACTCTATTATTTCAGATTGAGAATTACTGGTTGTTGTAGTTGACGGAAAATCTGTCTCTCCTCCAGATCCGCACGAATTCAGGCCTGTGTGAACAGCTGCTAGCTTCCCATTCCAAGGAGCATCATCAGAGCAGCTTGGTACCAAATGAGGGCTCGACCCAGAAGGCTCCCCATTCGAATTGCTGATATTTTGCTCATCAAGCAAACTAGTTTCAACCGGACAACCTAAGAAGGACCCTTTCCTTAATGAATCAAGAGACTGAAAGGGTGGCAATGGATCCTTTACGCCATGCTTCAAACAAAGTTGCAAATTTCTCTGAGAAAAAGGCCAATTTGTCTGGATATCCTTGTTCCGGGCAGTAAAAACATAATCTCTGCAGAGTACAAATTAAACCATTATTAATTTCTGTCATTCACTTATGAATCAATTCACTCAAACAAGTGCTATCTATAGAATATAAGCTCGCTCAAAGCAATTTGCTTTAACCCAAACATCTACGGACCAGAGCCAAACAAAAACTGCAAAACTATGGAAGCTATCAGCAGCTGGAATCATTCAATTCATATGCTAATATTTATGCGAATATTTACAATCACATCAGCAGTAGAGACGGAGATGGTTCAAAAGAAGATATGTCCAATGATTTGATGAACTCAGACACACTCCTCTCCCCTCACTCAGTCCAACATACCAACAAAGGACATATCGTTTGAAGAGCAGACAAAGAATTGAAATTGCAAGAGGGGTAACAACAATCCACCCACAAGATGTACCTCGGCCACAAAAAATGACATGAAATTACAGGAAACAAGAAGTGCAGCAGCAGCAGCAGGAGGAGGAGGAGGAGGTTAAAAAATTCAAACATATCTAGATGGATACACCTGAATGGATACTCAAATAGGGACAAGCTGGGTTGTCATGAAACCTGAGATCAGCCCCAATTAAGTTGTGATAAGCCACAACCCACAACCAGCATGTAGCTTCGGATCTGACTCTAATAAGATCTAACATGAAAGTAAGAAGTGAAGAGTGATGAAAGGAGGTGAAAGAAGAATAATTAATTAAATAATTACCTTATGGAGAAATTGGGAACTTTGGAGTCATCAAGGCTTGACGAGAATAGATCTACGTCTTGCAAGGCGAGGCTATGAGAAGCCCTCTCATCAGTACTACTTTTCAGCTGTGAAATTTGGAAAGGACATGGGGGATCTGGTGGAGGGTTTTCAATGGATAACATCTGAAGCAAAGCTTCTCTCTTCTTGTGCTGTTTTTGCAACAGTCACAAGGTCTACTATCTCTACAACTGGGCCTTATCAGCATAACAAAAGCCCTCCCCTTACAAGTCACAACTCAAGACCCCACCACCGCCACCACGCACCACGCACCACCACCACCACCACCACCCCCACCCCCTTACCCTTTTGTGGATATAATTAATAAATAATAACAATTAACAACCCAACCAACAGTGGCAACAACACGAATTGAAGCTGCAAGATCAAACAAACCCACTAGACTACGTCTTCATCCATCAGCCTGCAACACAATAAAAGATGAGAGAGTGAGATCAGCAGTTTCGGGAATGACCCAGAAAAACAAGGCACACTCGTAGATTCTAGACCCCTCTACAACGTTATTTTATGTGCTCTAGAATGAGTAAATTAGAAGCATCTACGTTCAGTCATCCAACTCCCCGATTGATCAAGCAAAGCACAAAATGGGCATAAAGAATAAAACCCACAAGCAAAGATGAGTTCGAAGATCAAAGTTCAACGACCGTTATTTTATGTGGGGTAAACCCAGGAAAAAGACGAAGAAGAAAAGCAGATGGAACTCAGAAGACCTTCAGAAACCACTATGAAGTTGCATACTTGACCGATCAAATCTATAAAAGTCATATCATAAGATTATAGGAATTGAAGAGACGATAATAAAGACAGAAAATTTCCGAGGTGAATAAGAAATCTCAGAAGAAGAGTATGGTAGTAAGTGGAGCAAAGTGATACGAAATACAAAATAAAACAAAAACCCCAAAACAAAATCACTAGAGAGAAAGAGAGAGATTTACAGAGTTTGAAGGATTGAGATGGTTGCAAGAAATTAAGAAACCTAAATCTCTGGTAGTCTAAGTGAACAGCGGAACACGACTTCAAGAAAATATAGTATAAACCCATGACCAGATTTTATATTTTTTTTCTACGGAGTATTTGAAAAGAGAGGAAAAACAAACGAAAGTGCGTCAAAATAGTGAAGGATACCCAGAAACTCAAGAAATCATGGAGACAAGAAGAGATCATGAAATAACACGCAACTTCAGCATTCAAACTTGGGTTCAATGATTTCCAGCTAGAAAAATCAAAGGGGGAAGGAAGAGAGGCGAAATCTAGGGCAAAATCCTGGTGGGTCTGGAGGAAAATTTTAAAACCCAACGAAGAAGAAAAAGGAGTAAAGGAATACCCAGGAAGAGATTATTGAACAAAAGAGGTGAAAATTCTAGTTTGGGAAAAGAGAAAACAAAACCCAAAATCAAGTGAATCGCAGACCAAAGAGTGAAGGAAGCATACGATATCACACAAACCTTGTTTCTTGAAGCTTTTTCCCGGGATGGTATCGACAGAAAATGGGATAAAATGAGGTCTAAGAAAAGAAAATATCGGATATAGCAAACTAAAAACCGAGAGAGAGAGAGAGAGAGAGAGAGAGAGAGAGAGAGAGAGTGTGTGTGTTGAGAAAACAGCACCACCCACTCACACATCAAAGGGCATCAGGTTCTCCACCAAAAAGCAGGTTTGTACCATCAACAGCACGATTCACCTCCCCATCTGTGAATATGCGTGTGTGAGAGAAAGAGAGAGAAAAAAAGAGGAGAGAGAGAGAGAGAGAGAGAGAGAAGGGAGGGGTTTCTCTTCTCTACAAAGCTGTCCTATCCTATACCTACCCTACAGGCCTTCAATTTCTGCTTTCTTTATTCTTGATTTTTATCATGTATGGGTAAATGTCACTATTAATCCCCTCTTTTTAAAAAAACTCCAAACATACCCCCTCCCTAAACGACAAGATTGCCGTGTTGACAATTATAGCCAGTGTGGAAAATCAAATTACCTCCTTATTTTCCTTTTCCCTTACCAGTCGCAGTGGATAATTATGTATTGGGATATTATCCTCTCAGGTCTCTTCCATGGAGCACTCCTGCACCTCTCTTTTGTTTGTTTTTTTTTTTTTTTTTCCGCTTTTACATTTAAATTCATAGTTATCAGAACCGGACCGGCCCGGCCTGTCGGACCGGTGAACTGGTCATACAACCGGGTCGGGTCATCAATTGGACCGTTTAAGTCAAAAAACCATGAAAAACCAGTTGAACCGGACGGTTTTTTAAAAATGTGTAAAATGACCAAATGCCCAGTTTTGTAAAACAATTTCAATTATAATTGGAAGGCTATTATTGTCATTCATCACACATTTGTCAAAAAGCCCTTGCCTCCATTCGATTTCTCTATTTCTTCCTCACTTCCTCAAAGGTCCGACACTCCATTCAATTTCTCCATTTCTTTGGTTTCTCTTTGTTCTTTTGTTATTTGCTTTTGTCTCCAGTTTTGGGGCGGTTATGTATATTACATTTGTTAGAAATACATATTTAAAAGTTAAATATGAATAATATTATACTAGAAAAGTGTTTAAGATGTGTTAGCTTAGAATTTATTTATTTTTTCATTAATATATATATTTTTTAATTATTTAATTATATCACCGGTCCGACGGTTGAACTAGTGACCCGACCACCCGGTACCTTGGCTGGGTCGATGTCCGGTCCGGTTCTGATAACTATGTTTAAATTTGTACATTGTCACCTCTATTCTTTCCTCTAACGCTCCCTCCATGAAACTTAAACCAAACAGAACACTTCCTACCACTAATCCTTTCCCAATTTCAATTCTCTGCCACAAAATTAATTCCTCTCTTCAATACTTTGCAATATAAAGTTATTAAACCATCATTATTCATTACTATTGAAACAAGGTGAACACACTGCAAATATAAAAATAGAGAGTCATATTTGTTTCAAAAAAACAATGGTTGTGGCACTAATACCACTTTCAGTACTAGAATTGTTATAAACATTATGATATTTTACCTGGTAGAATTATGACATGGTATAAGAATATAGACACAGTCATGAATAAATTGTATATATTTAAAGTATTTCCAGAAATTTGGATAAGAGAGTCATTCTTCTATGATTTTGGAGGAGAATCATAGTTGGATTTCTGGTTATTATGCACTGTAAATTTGTTGGAATTATCATGGTAACAAAATAAATTATATAGATATTTCTTTTACACATCAAACTTTGATCTTTACTGATTATTATTATTATTATTATTTTTATGGCTAATTGTAAACTTGATGCTGTTACGTACATATGTAGAAATTTTACTAGTTAACCCCCAAAAAAGTTAAAATTAAATTCTAATTAAAATGATAGGAGGAACTTTAATTTAAGTTGTAATTGATGATGTGGGAAATAGGTAATAGGGACGGGTTAGGCAAATCGGTACTTTGGCCTGGTTAAGATGTGATTTCTTACACTGGTGTGGTGTTCTTCCTGCAAAATTCCGATGGTTAAATCAGTAATCAGAGAATGCAAAGAGAATTGATGTTTTCTAGGGTTATTGCGTACCTCCATATGAGGTGTGTCCTCCTCTCTTCATAGAGTGAAAATGTCACAAGGTACTCGAGTACCTTATTCCCTTTCCGTTAAGCCGTTGAGGGGTACAGTTGGAAATATGCCGACAAGGTCACGGCCTGTCGTTGTTAGGTGTCAGAGGGCAGCACGATTCGTTACAGACGATCAGCATTTGTTGACACGGATCTGACTTGTCATGATGAGGCGGTTGCCATAGATCGGTCAGCTAAATTGTGATTAGGTGTTCATCAAACAGATCGTGAAGTATTCATCATAAACCGATCGGTATATCTTTCGTCCATGTGTCATCAACAGATCGGTCGACAGTTTTTACCCTCTTCAGTTACCCCCTACTTTCTGAATACCATCGTAGATGATATTGAGGGAAGTAAAATAGATTGGTAAATCAAACGTCGAAAGATTGGTTAACATTTTTCTCCATCAGATCGGGTTTTGTAAGTGATGAACTCAAATGCTCATAGACGATTTGATCGATGATCGATGACATTTCATCTTTCCGATGGAATGGACGGCTTATCTATTGGTGATGTTTCGTCTTTCGAGGCGTCAGCCGCCGTTTGGGAATCGTGCTCGAGGTGACAGTTGGCAGGCGCCTTTATGACCTCACTGGCTGTCGCATTTACTACCATTTGGTCGATGCTACGTGTCCTTCATTTGAGCATAGCTTGTGGAGCAAGCTATAAAAGGTAAGAGAGAAATGTTCCCCCCCACTTTGTTCCCTCTTTATTTTGAATTGTCGCCGGAGTTTTTGCGAGAGCTCGTCTGAGTGTGATTTGCGATTCCAGTGTTCCTCTCCTTCGATCTTTCTACTATTTCGGCTTTTTTCTCCGATTCAAGGTATTTTTTTGCTCCCTTCTTCGTTTTTACCGTTTGGATTCGTCCTTTTACATCCCCAATTAGTTTTTCTAGAAATCATTTTTCTTTTGGTTGAGTTTTCCGGCGAGTTTTTGAATTTGCCGGCAATCTTTCTAGCATTTTCCGGCCACATTTCTTTATAACCAAACGGAAATTGAACCATGTCGGGTCGGGTTCCCTCTTCTGATCGATTTAGATAGGGTAATCATGGTGGCTCTGAAGCCAGCACGTCAGGGTCTACCCATGAATCCATAGATATTGAGCAGATCCAAGTTCTTCCTCCAAATCCTGCTCGTAGGGTCGGGGAGCTTCTGCCCCATTCTCCTTTCCCTTTTGTTCATATAAATCTTATGAGAGAAGAGAGAAAATCTGAGGTCAGGAGGTTATACTGTATCCCAAATTCTGTCAGCATTAGAATCCCTGGCCCAGATATTCGTGCCACCGATGTCCTCCCCGGCGAGGTCTGCTTTTATGAAGAGACCTTTAAGATCGGCTTTAGATTCCTGTTACAGCCCTTCGTCAGGGAGGTACTTCACCACCTAGAAGTTTGTCCTATGATGCTGACCCCGAACTCATGGAAAGTTCTTCTTGGGTTCACCATGCTGTGGAGGTCCCTTGGGTGGGAGCCGAACTTCGTTGATATGAAGTTCATGTGCTTTCTAAAGGAGAATGCTCGGCTTCTTCTAGATGGTGGTACCTGGGAAATTGGACCAAGAGGCCGGGCATTGGAGATCTTCCTTCCTCAATTAAAGGGTGAAAGAATAGTTACTTCTTCGTGAGTGGCCTGGGATGGGAGTTCAGGTTGGATGAGGAACATGTATTTCTTATCCCAAGAGAATGGAGTCCCCGACCAGGTAGATAAGATAAGGGAGAATGAGATCTTTTTCTTTTTTTGTTTTGTCTCTCTTGTCTCGATACTTACCTGATGATTATTGTGTGTGCGTGTGTATATATATATATATATATTTTGTAGCCGACAAAATCACGCGCTGTCCAGCTTTGGACCAGAGGATATTTAATCAGATTGCTCAGGTGGACTCAGAGGAACAGGGGTTTAATTATTATGAAGCG